>SSNP01000010.1:2268417-2341626 GCA_006937955.1 Pachypanchax playfairii | reverse complement strand
GTCTGTTTTCAAACAAGCCACTGTCACTCCGCTGCTGAAAAAACCATCGCTCGACCCGGCCCAGGTAGGAAACTACCGGCCAGTATCGCTCCTACCGTTCATGTCCAAGATCCTAGAGCGAGCCGTTTTCACTCAAGTCTCACAGTTCCTCCACGACAACGACCTACTTGATCCTTATCAATCAGGCTTTAAGCGAGGCCATTCCACTGAAACCGCTCTTCTCTCAGTTGCAGAGTCACTACGGGTTGCCAGATCGGCTGGTCTCTCCTCAGTACTCGTACTCCTTGACCTGTCTGCTGCTTTCGACACCGTCAACCACCTCATTCTCCTCTCGACCCTATCTAAGCTTGGCATCTCGGGACTGGTCCTCTCGTGGTTCACCTCGTACCTTGCGGAAAGATCTTTCAGAGTCTCGTGGCATGGACAGATGTCCAGTCTGCATGAGCTGGCGACGGGTGTCCCGCAGGGCTCGGTCCTTGGTCCTCTCCTCTTCTCTTCATACACCACCTCATTAGGCGAGATCATTCGCTCGCATGGCTTCTCATACCATTGCTACGCTGACAACACTCAGCTCCTCCTCTCCTTCCCTCCAGACGATACATCCGTCTCAGTGCGGATATCTGCCTGCCTCTCAGATATCTCGGCGTGGATGAGGGATCGCCACCTTCAGCTTAATCTGTCCAAAACTGACCTCATTGTCTGTCCTGCCAGTAACTCCTTACCTCCTCAGATAAGCGTGCAGCTTGACTCCATCACGCTGTTCCCCAAAACCTCCGCCAGAAACCTTGGTGTCATACTGGACAACCAGCTGTCCTTCAAGGAGCAGGTTAACTCCGTAGCTCGCTCATGTCGATTCGCGCTTTACAACATCAGGAAAATCAGAGCCTTCCTCACAGACCACACCACACAGCTTCTGGTCCAGGCCCTGGTCTTGTCCCGGATCGACTACTGCAACTCTTTGCTGGCCGGTCTTCCGGCGTCCTCGGTTAAACCTCTGCAGATGATTCAGAACGCAGCAGCACGTCTGGTCTTCAACCAGCCCAAAAGGGCTCATGTCACTCTGCTGCTCATTTCACTGCACTGGCTTCCAGTTGCAGCACGCATCAAATACAAAGCTCTGCTTCTGGCTTACCAGACTCTAACACACACAGCTCCTACTTACCTTCACTCCTTCATCCAAACCTACATTCCCACGCGTCAGCTACGCTCAGCCGCTGAAAGACGCCTAGCGCTTCCACCACAACGTGGCATGAGATCATGTTCCAAACTCTTCTCCTCTGTTATCCCCCGATGGTGGAATGACCTACCAAACTCGGTCCGATCCTCAGAGTCGGCAGCTACTTTTAAGAGCAGACTTAAGACTCACTTTTTTAAAGAACACTTTCAGTCTTAATGTGGGATTAATTTATGATTTATGATAGCGATTTGAGAATTTATCTCTCACTAAAAAAAAAAAAATAAAAAAAAAATTGATACACTTGAAGTATCAGCGTCGGAATTAAACTGGACTCCAAACAGTCCGCCTCCTTATATTGTTTCCTTCTCTTTGATTTCTTGCTTGTATGTTCTCTCAATGTAAGTCGCTTTGGATAAAAGCGTCTGCTAAATGACAGTAGTAGTAGTAGTAGTTAAAAGACGTTGTAATGGATCCTGTTTTTTTTTATTTTGGGTTTATACCCGAACGGACATAAGTACACACAAAGTGACCGAACTATGATTGACATGTGCCTTTTGCATGCTAAAAAATCAATTGCAATATTTTGGAAAAAGACAACTA
The DNA here is from genome assembly GCA_006937955.1 of Pachypanchax playfairii. Classification (NCBI taxonomy): domain Eukaryota; kingdom Metazoa; phylum Chordata; class Actinopteri; order Cyprinodontiformes; family Aplocheilidae; genus Pachypanchax; species Pachypanchax playfairii. Next base: position 2,339,849 of record SSNP01000010.1, on the reverse strand, counting down.
CACCATGTGTTACATTCTGGGTTAGGCAAATGTTAGCAGCCTTGCCTCTGGAGCGCATAACATATGTGCAGAAAAGGAGGCAAGACTTGTTTGAGAGAGTGTGGGGGCCATTTATTTGGTTTGTTAAAAAAATGGAAATTGAGGTTGAGGGAACATAATGCAATAATAATACAATAATATATCCCTTTATTTTTAGTTTCCATCAAGGGTACTGTAAGATTTTTAAGTGGTTGAGTCTGAGAGCATTTTGATTAAGTTTCTCTGTTATTTTTCTTTTTCTTGTTTATTTTGGTGTGTAGGTTTTTTGTTATGGTTTATTCTATCTATTTATAATTCTGGAGAAAATCCGTCCTTTGCTATGGTGCAGAATTCAAGCACTTTAATGTACCGTATGTGTATATATGGGAATACTCTTGAATCGCACTTAATGTACATGTGTAAATATGTTAAAATGACAATAAAGATAGTGTTCATAAAAATACCAAGAAACACAAAAAAAAAAAAGAAAAAAAGCAGACATCCAGTTTTTGCATCAATCCCCAGAAGTGCAACGATACGTAGTAGAGCATATAGTAAAAAAATGGAGAGGGTACCTCACATCTTAGACTGAGAGTGTTTTCTGGACGTGTACCGAGACCTGCTCAGGAATCAGATTATGAAACCTGGCGGTCAGGAGTAGTTTTACTGCTGGGGGATCCATCAGTTTCTGACCTTCAGCGTTCTAGGAGGATGGTAGAGAGTCTCTTACCTCCTGCTGCAGATCTTGTGAAACATCTCAGCTCTGACACATTGCCTTTTGTGTATTTAGGTATATTAGATTCTGCATATGATACTGTACAGGATGGAGATTATCTTTTTGCAAAATTCATGGACACTTTTCAAGATGCTGGGGAGAAACCATCTGCTTACCTCAAACGTCTCCAAGTTATACTTATCTCTGCTATGAAAAGAGGGGGAGTTAGTGCATCAGACAGCAACCAGCATTTATTAAATCAGTTTTGTTGGGACAACTCTTTAATCTCTGAACTCCAGTTAAAGCAAAAGAAAGTACAACCACCCACTTTTGCTGAGTTGTTGCTTCTACTACGAACTGAAGAGGATAGAGAAGTAGCAAAAACTCTCAGGATGAAGCAGCATCTTGGATTCAGTAAACAAAAAGCGACCACCCATGTTCAGGTTGCTCGTGGTGACGGAGAGGGAGGAGCAATTGCAGCATTTAACGGCAACTCACTAGTTTAACTGCTAGTCAAGGCAGGTACTTTCCTTTTCCTAAGACCACGCCTCTGGGAGGACAGTCTGCGAAGAAGAAATCTGTTGTGCAAACATCATGTTTACCCACTCCATCATGCTCAAAACCAGGCTATTGTTTCAGGTGTGGTGAAGATGGCCACATCCGTCCACAATGCCAAAATGAGCCAAATTCTGTTCTTGTGGCTCAGAAGAAGAAGCAGTTTACTAAGAAGCAACAGAAAACAACTTCTAGTAGCCATTTAAACTGAAACCGGTTCCTGTTGTGGGACAATTTGGAACCAGGAGGGATCAAGACTGTCCCTTGGATGAAGAAAAGGTTGTTACATGTACAGAGATGTCACAGTCCGAAATAGATAAGACACCCACTCAATTACCTAATGGGTTGGTTGGTTCAAAGTGTACAGCTGTTATCAATGTTGCTGGGCACACTTGCAACTGTCTTCTGGATACTTGGTCACAGGTGACAACCATTCCAGTGTCCTTCTACAATCAGAAGATTAGCAACCACCCTGTGAAACCGCTCCAGCATCTACTTGAGGTAGCGGGAGTAGCAGGACAGACTGTGCCCACTCTTGCCCCAGTGGTTCCTGATGCTCGACGTGAGTATCCTTCACCAGTCCTCATTGGAATGAACACTCTTGAGCCTCTGTATGAACAACATCGTAGAAGCGGAGGTGCTTGCTTTCAGCCCAGAGAGCATGGATATTGAGCTGTCCTACAATTATTGCAGATAAGGTATCAACAGAACCAGACGGGCCATGCTGGCCACGTCAGACTGTCAAGCCAAAACTCAGTTGTTTTTCCCGCACATCAAACTATGGTTTTGGAAGGTTCTGTGACAATTAATTCTTCATCTGCTGTACAGTGGGCTCTTATTGAACATCCTACGACATCCCTCCCAGGAGGCCTGTGTGTGCAGAGCTGTTTGATTACCCTCTCACATTATTCACCATATAATGTTCCTGTGGTAATAAAGAATGAATCTGAGCAAGATGCAATAATTTCACCTTTGACCATCATTGCTGATGTGGGGGTTTCAGCTACCATTTTGTCACAACATTCTATGGTCAACAAAGATCTGGCCCAGACAGCTGCATTAGAATTCAACTTTGAAGATTCTCCTATTCCACCTGAATGGAAAGAGCGCATTACAACCAACCTTAACCAAATGCCAGAAGTTTTTTCCCACCATGAATTGGATTTTGGATGTACAGATAAAGTACAACATCACATCAAGCTCCACAATGAAACACCCTTCAAACATAAAGCCCATCCAATCCATCTTCAAGATGTGGATGTGGTCAGAAACCATTTACGGGACTTGCTTGAAACTGGTATCATAAGAGAGTCGGAGTCACCATTTTCATCTCCAATTGTGGTGGTTCGCAAGCGTAATGGCAGTGTTAGATTATGCGTTGATTACAGGAAATTGAATTTACAAACTGTAAAAGATTCATATGCTCTTCCAAATCTAGAATAATCTTTCTCTGCTTTGACTGGATCTAAATGGTTTACAGTTTTAGATCTAAAATCTGGGTATTATCAGATTGAGATGTGTGAAGAAGACAAGGCTAAAACTGCATTTGTTACACCACTTGGATTCTGGGAGTGGAACCGCATGCCTCAAGGGGTAACTAATGCTCCTAGCACATTATTGTCTTAACCCTCCCACTCTAGAAGACAATGAAAAAAGACTGTTACGAGTGTTAACTCATCTAAAAGAGTTTGGTTTAAAGCTTTCACCTGAAAAATGCTAATTCTTCCAAACATCTGTACGTTACCTAGGACATATTGTCTCAGAGAAAGGGATTGAAACAGATCCAGAAAAGATATCATTATTAAAATCCTGGCCACTTCCCAGAAAATTAAAAGAGCTGAGGTCATTTTTGTGATTTGCGGGGTATTATCGCCACTTTATTAAAGACTATTCTGCCATTATAAAGCCACTGAATGATCTAACACGTGGTTATCCTCCTATCCAGCGATCAGCTAAACCAGAAAAGTCTGCCAAGCCATACTTTGATTCTAAGGTGCCCTTTGGAGAGAGATGGACTGACAATCATCAGATTGCATTTGACACCATCATCTCCAAGTTAACCTCTGCACCCAGTCTGGGTTTTGCTAATCCAAAACACCCATAAATTTTGCATACTGATGCAAGTACCATTGGATTAGGAGCTGTTCTTTATCAAGAACAGGAGGGTAAACTACATGTGACTGCATATGCCAGCAGGGGGCTTTCAGTAAGTGAGTCAAGATACCCTGCACATAAATGAGAATTTTTGGCCTTCAAGTCGAGTGTAACTGAGAAGTTCCATGATTATCTTTATGGAACCCATTTCACTGTGATTACTGACAGTATCCCCCTCATCTACATTTTGACTTCTGCCAGATTAGATGCTACCAGTTATTGATGGCTAGCTGCTTTGTCAACATATTCATTCAAGCTTCAGTATCGAGCTGGCAAGCAGAACATGGATGCAGATGCACTGTCACGGCGATCCCATGAAGAGAGCTCTGAGGACCATTCCTGCAGGGAGTGGGAGCTGATACATCATTTAACTGCACCATGTGAAGGTGCATACTCTACATTAGGTAATCCGTTGATCTCAGTTGTCCAAACTTTGTTGCATAGTTTGTCTGAAGTTTACACAGAAGCCTTTAGTCATGTTCCTACACGTGATGTTGTCCTTTTGTATTGTCCTTAAGACCTATGCCCGGGACGTGCAAGAACTAAGTGGGGGAGGATGTAGCCAGCCGATTGTTTTGGGGTTGGGTTTATCATTATTTTTGTTATTCTTGCACTTGTCTTTTGGGCCGGTAATGAGCCAAATCTCGCAAGAATAGCAGGGTTTATTGCGAGATTTCAATTCAATTTTAAAATTCTTTACAGGGCTGGTAAGCAGAATGCAGATGCTGATGGGTTGTCACGCAGACCACATGGTGAGTTGGTCATTGACTACACTTCCAGACAAGAACGAATACAGAAATTTGCCCAGCAGCATTTGGAGCAAGCATATGTCTGTCAAAACCAGCAGACAGTAAGAGCTGTCTCAGATCGACATCTGCTTTGCAGCCCAGAGGTTTCCTATCCCAGCCACGCCCTGGTGCTTTCCCTGTCAGCTGACCTGGACAGCATCTCTGATAGTTTTGTGGATGATGCTCAATTTGCCTCTCCTGTGCTTCCTCAGCTCTCAGTTACTGACATTGCTTTAAAGCAACGAGCGGATCCCACCATCCAGCATGTCATTGCACAGCTCGAGAGTGGTGATTCACCACCGCCACTGCTGAGAGACCAGCTTCCCGATCTCCCTCTCTACCTGCGAGAAGTAAATAAATTGGAGCTCCATAACAACCTTCTCGTCAGGAAGAGACAGGTAGGAGGGGAGTGCACCTACCAGCTGGTGTTACCAGAAGAGTGCCGGGCTGATGTCCTTCATCAACTCCACAATGAGATGGGTCACCTGGGGATGGAGAGAACTCTGGACCTGATTCGTTCTCGCTTCTATTGGCCAAGGATGTCTGTTGATGTGGTCAACAAAATCAAGACCTGCGAGAGATGTGTACGACGGAAGTCCTCACCGGAACACGCTGCCCCTCTCGTCAACATCCAGACGTCCCGTCCTCTTGAATTGGTCTGCATAGATTTCCTGTCTGTGGAACCGGATGGACGCACCAAGGACATCCTTGTAATGACAGATCATTTTACAAGGTATGCTATTGCTGTGCCCACTTCCAACCAGAGTCTATGGGACAACTTTTTAGTTCACTATGGTCTTCCAGAGAAACTCCATAGTCCCCAGGGCACAGACTTTGAGTCCAAGGTCATCCAAGATCTCTGTAAGATGACCGGAATCCAGAAGACCAGAACGACACCGTACCATCCAAGAGGGAACCCAGTTGAACGGTTCAACAGAACACTCCTAGATATGGTGGAATTGATTTATGATTTATGATAGCGATTTGGGAGTTTATCTCTACAAAAAATTAAAAAAAAAAAAAAAAAAATTGATACACTTGATGTATCAGCGTCGGAATTAAACTGGACTCCAAACAGTCCGCCTGCTTATATTGTTTCCTTCTCTTTGATTTCTTGCTTGTATGTTCTCTCAATGTAAGTCGCTTTGGATAAAAGCGTCTGCTAAATGACAGTAGTAGTAGTAGTAGTAGTAGTAGATATGCTAGGAACATTGACTGAACAAGAGAAACATAATTGGAAAGACTGTAAAACCATTAGTGCATGCCTATAACTGCACAAAGAATGACGCAACAGGATTTTCGCCATACGAACTGATGTTTGGCCGTCAACCTAAACCTCCAGTAGACTTGGCTTTTGGACTGCCACTGGGTGAGAAAACACCTGATACACACTCACAGTATGTCCAAAAGCTGAAGTCTCACCTGGAAGAGGGTTACCGACTGGCCATGGAGAATGCTCAGAAGTTGATGGCTCGAAACAAGCTTCGGTTTGACTGTCGAGTTATCCCATCTGAACTGAGTGTTGGCGATCGAGTCTTGGTGAGGAACGTCCGGCTGAGAGGAAAGCACAAACTAGCAGACAAGTGGGAGCCTGATGTATACATTGTGGTAAAGAAAGCCTGCAATTTTCCTGTGTATACTGTAAAACCTGAAGGCAAAGGTAAACCCATAAGAACTCTGCTTAGAGATCTTCTTCTTCCTTGTGGCTTCTTACCTGTTTCAGAAAAACATCTACCTGTGAAGAAGAGGAAGGCCACCAGGATCTTCTCTGCACCTGACCAAGACCCTGTGAATGATGATGACCCCAGTGGTGAAGGTATGATTACAAGTGTATCTGTCTGCAGCCTGCAAGACAGTGGGCGTGTGGTGTAGTGACGTCACTAGACGTCACACATTAGCAGCTTGCTCCACAGTTTGAGCTCAGCATTTACCTTCGCCCTGCAAGACCGAGCTCCTAACCAACCTGGTCCATGTCCGAGAACGTACCTGGATTTGGGGCGGGAGGATGTAACCCACATGTCCTAGGGTGCATGAGCTGTGCTCTGAATTGTAGGTTGGCCCTTTAATGCTCAGCCTTCTGTTAATTAGCAGCTGCTGCTCTGCTGCTGATTGACCACCTGCTGCTGCTTCTCTCCAAACAATCTGCTGCAGCTCACTCATTGCTGCCCTTGCTGTGGTTTACTTGTTGGTTGTTTTTTAAAGTTCAACCTAAGAAAGAAACCCTACACTACAGACAATTGTTGGTGGTTATCTGGGAGTAGAAATTGGGAAGACTTGGCCTGGTGAGTTCTTATCAGTTCTTCAACTTCTGTTGTTTTTTTTAGTGCTTGGTATTTAATTTGATATTAGAGCTGAATGGTTGACTTTGGTTTTACTTTAAGTAATCCTGTTTTCTTGATTTTACCATTCTGGCTTTACTTTGAGCACACTATCTATGGTTTTAGTAGTGTTGTGTTGATGTGGCTTAACCGCCATTTTGTTGCGCAACATTTGATTGTTTTTTCCATTTGAATATGGAATGACTCATTATGCTAATGAGATAACATTTCAGTATATTCATTTTACTTAATTGTATTGATGAAGCTTCAAACTTTTTTTTCTTTTCCCTTTTTTCATATGTATATATTTTCTTTATTCTTTTTGAAAATCAGTTACTTTACAGTGGTTCACTGTTTAACTTAACTGGTCGTTGAATTGTTAAATTGTTTTAGTGTAGTATTTGACTAATTGTTCTTTGGCCTCATTTTAGGTCAGGTTTTTTTCCACCCTTCAAGTCTGCTTTATTTGTTTTCTCCCCTGCGAGGACTTTTCAGTTGGATTCGACTTGTTTATTTGGATGGTGAGCTACCCAACTTCTGCGACGAAAGCAGTTGGAAATAACTAAGTTTACATTACGGGAGAACTGAACCCTGGAACTGCTTTGATGAACTCTGACCTGAATCCAAATGAGGAAAGTCCCAAAACCACACACACTTGTGTGGCGTGCTTGTGTTAGTTGTTGAATGTTTTGTTGTTTTCCCCCAAACAGTTTGTTTTGTATGTCATTTATCTCAAACTTTAATACACTTTTTGAACCTTATACTGTGTCCTTGCTTCATTCACACACTTTGGCTCCAACCCTGAACCTGGTTTATAGTGCCATTATTTCATCTATTGGCAAAGGTCAGATTAGCGCTCTTGGCCCTTCAGCGCGTTACATGTGTTAAAACATTTTTAATGGGCATGAAAAGAAACATGTTAAGCTAATTTGTTATGCAAAATGAGTATAGCAGTTTTAAGCCTTGGACTCTTTTCAGTCAGGTGACTTCCGCTCACAGCAAAGCGCGTCCCACATGATCATGGAGGTGGGTTACCGTGTTTACTTTTGTAAACCTTCGTAAATATCATAAAATGTCCGACATTGGTAGTGAATGTAGATTCAAGGTGTCAAATAAGCAACATAACTATCGTGATAGTTTGTGCGGGGTGAAGGATGTAAGTTTATTATTTTTAGAAGCCTTAGTGAAGCGCCTGTCAGTTATTCAATCTGTTGGGGGAATATTCAAAGCAACAAGTGAAAAAATTAAAAAATCTTAGTACATAACCTTATGACCAAAGTAATAAATAATCCAAGGTTAAAATTTTAAATTATTAATTAACAAACTAGAGTTTCGTGCGTTTGTTTGCAAGTAAAGTTTTCTTGCTTTAAATTTTTTGCTGTTATAAATTGAACTGAGGTTTTAAATGTGAATTCTTTTTTTAATTAATTAATCATTGGGATATTCTCTGACTACTTTTTTATTAATGCCCTTTTTGGATATGTGAAAATTACTTTTGTGTTTATACAGTAACTCAAATATGACTAACATATTGGCGAGTTCCAAGCTTCTCATGCACCAACATACCAACACATAATATATTTTTGTTGAACAAAATACTAGAAGAAAAATGTCGTCAACAAAAACTTAAGTCGGTTTTTACAGACCTCTGAAAATATATTAGTCTTTGAACAAATTAATGTATAAGTCAAAAGTATTATGATCAGCAGGTTATCAAACATTTATAAAAACACATGTTAACCTTAACACTTTTGTCAAATTCCTTACAGAATTTGATTTATTTTTGAAATTCTACTAGATTGTTAAAGCTATAGTGCGTAACTTTTACATGTCCGTGAATGTCCGTTTCAGCCAAGCCACTATTAGAGGAGATGACACAATGCAGATTAAGCCGATCGGCTCCTCAAACATCTCACGGTATTTTTTAATATATATCATTTTTACTTTGCGTGTCGACCGGCGACATTCCCGCACTGGCGCGCAGGAAATTACGTATTTTACGTCATAAGAAGGGAGGGGGAGGACGAGCGAAGAGTCTCGTAGCAGGAGGCAGAGTGCAGGCAGAACGGGAAAGTGACATGGTGGAGAAGCCAAAGAAACGGTCCAGACTCACTTATCTGGAAGTTCTTCCAAAGAGTCCATCTTTTTTCTACAGCTGTCCTTATTCAAACAGAATATTGTTGTGGAATCGCGAATCACAGCGGCAGAGGGATAGCGGTTGGGGGAAGGGGGGTGGGGGGGTGACAGGTGGGCATACGTCATATGGAAGCGCCAGCTTCTTTGTTGTAATAACGCAAAATTCCACAAGGGGGCGACAGAAGTTACGCACTATAGCTTTAAGCTTCAGTTCAAACTGCATTACTAAATCTTATAATTTTGTACATGTATTTAATAAATAATGTTTTTTTTATTCACAGAAGTAATTTGTATAAAGGAGTCAGCTGCCCTCTGCCTGACATCTCTGCTCTGAAGGTTCAGGAGTTGTGACACTAGCTACGTTTACATGGGCACATTTAATCGGAATAAACGCCCAATCGGATAAAAAAGACGTCATGTAAACACGTCAATCAGAATGTTTTGATCCGATGCAGCCTGATCCGAAAGAAATTTACTTCCGATCGAGAGGGGTGGTTTTGTCCGATCTTCATTCGGATAGACGTGCATGTACACACCCATTCGGAAAGAAAGGGTGAAAAGAGCCCTTTGCGCATGCGTACAACTTCAGCGTGACGTCTTTCTGCTTTCGCAGACCCAAGTAGAAAACATAGCGGGAAGTAAACAGAAGTGGTCTGCTGGTGCAGTCATCCTGTCATCCTACTCTCCTCTCCTGTGGTGGAGGAGCAGTAGCAATATGTATTCAGCCGCTAGCTTGGTTAATGCGACCAGTAAAAACCCAAACATAACGGTAATCACCCGCAGAAGGTTCATATTGGGGATAACGTGAGTCAGCTCGAGCACACGATGGGGCGGGAAAGACGTGCAGAAAGGACGGAGTTTGTTTACTTTTTTTTCTTCCCCCGGAAAGACAACTCTCTGTGCGCATGCTCAACTCATTTAACCTGATTGAGTGCTTGGTGCATGTGTACTCATGGCATGATCAGATCATTTCAGTTAGTGTCCATGTAAACAGGGATTTGGGAATTCAGATTGACCAAGATTTTAATCAGATTGGGGAAATTTGGCGCATGTAAACGTAGCCAATGACTGTCTCCAGTGGTGCACATCTGGTGGAGTCTGTGTCCGGTCCAGTGCGGGAGGGAAGTGTGCTGTCTAAGCAGGTACACAGATGCCCCCCTTCCCTAGAGCTGTCACTCTCTATTTGACGATGCACATTTTCCATTCATTTATGTACATTATTGCTGCTACTTTGTTTCTTTATTTTTTCTTGTGTGATGTTTCTGTGAGTTTTGCTGTTGCAACAAGGAAATGTCCTTCTTCTTCTTCTCTTGCATTACAGACTGGGACCCCTTCTGCTCGTGCATTTGTCTGTACTGAACATCAGCACCATCATCTGGTATCCCTCGTGACATCATTGGAGACTTCCTACAAAACTAATAACAGCAGGCGAGAGCTGAGTTCCTGAGTTAAGTGACACTAACTAAGGAGGTCTCACATAACCTCTACTAAATTCAGAAAAGTCTGTCACACAAGGACAGAAAGATCTGCTGAAAGTCTTCTGGGACATCTCTATCAGCCTGCTGACGTGTGACAGTGTGTGGCCTTGGAACATATAGCAACAAGAGTACTGCAAGGTGAGTGGGTTCCTGATCCACGCTGAAGCTCCATGGATGGATCAACACCTGATGGGATACGAGCCTGAGGGGCAGCCAGTGTTTGGCCTGTTAGAAATTAAATGTCCAAATGTGTGTAGATGTGTTGACTGTCCTTACATTATGACCAAAGAGGGAACACACACTGAGGCTGTCCCATCATTGGCAGGTCCAGGGACAGATTACAGGAGGTGAGTGGTGTGACTTTGTCATTTACACAGAAGATGACACGTTCATACAGATAATTGTTGGTGCCATTGAAGTCATGCAAACCATGAAGAAAAAGGTTGATTATTTCTTTTTTTACTTCTTCATCAATTCCATCTCAACAAATTAAAGATTTCAGAATAGTAAAAATGTAATTAGTTACCGTGAATGAAAATACATGTAAAGGTCAAGGGTGACATGTTGCTACATTGTGGTGTTATTTCATGTTATTATGGAAAATGAACAATAAATGACTTGCCTCAAAGCTTTCTGGTGTTTTGAATAACAAGACACATGCAGTGCAGATATAAATGTCCCTGGCCCATGTGGCACCATGTGATGAGCCCTTCCAGAGTGCAGTAGGACTTATAGGAGGAAAACAGCAGTCCAGGATGACTGTGGTGTCTGGATAGTCTTTAAATTCATCAGGCAGGTTTCTCTGTATCTCCTCCTCTGGTGTCCAGATCCTCACTGAGCCCAGTTGTGAACAGGAAGTCGCTCCATGATGTTAGGATTCTGCTTACCGATAGACATCATACTAGTCGGGATGGTCCTGCTGTTTGGACCCAAATGCAAGAACCTTCAAAAACATGAAAAACTGGTCCGGGTTGCAGGGTATGGGCTTTTGACTCCATGAAAGCTCTTCTCTGTGCTTGCTTAACACTGATGATGGATGGCAGAGCGTTCTGAAGTATTACTCAAAAACACATCAGGTCATCCTGAAAACAGAAACCCTCTTATCATTTGGTCAAAACAACAAGACAACAAAATTTACTTAAATTAAAAACTAACGGTGGAGCTAAAAATTGTTAAAATCGCTTTAGTATATTTTATTATGAAAGTTTTTTGTTAAAAAAAAAGGTTAGTGGACTAGTAAAATAAACATTTATGTTGAACTCCTGCCAGGACTTGCACTTCCACAGATGGAAGTTAATATTGCATCTATCTTCAGCCTCACCTCTATGCATCGTAACTATGTGTTACTTTCAAACCTGGTCAAGGGTCCAACATTCATTTATTTCAAATCTCATAATAAAATCAATATATATTTTCAATGTTTCACTTTCACAATGATAAATAGCTTTAAAAGATTTATTGCAGTGGTGCTTAAGTATTTATGTTTACGTTTAAAAACCCATAGGAACTATTTTAGTCATGTTTTAATGTATTTAAACATTTTAATTCTGGTGCTCAACCTTTCCATTCATTTTGAAACCTTTTTATTCACTGCTATTTGTATGGAATTGTAAAATTGTTAGGCTACTGTTTAATTTATAAAACAGCCAAATCAGAAAACCTTAATTTAGTGGATCTTAGAAAGTTGAGGGGTTTGAGACATTTATTTGACCATTAAACAGCTTTATAAAGAGTAACAGCATCAGCCGAAGAGATCGGTGCATCGTCTGGTTGGGTCTGGATCGGTGACGTCACTCAAAGGTAACTCTTGAAGCGAGCGGGCCCAGAGCTCGGAAGCGAGAGGGAGCACGTTGAGGAATTAAACGTAGGAAAGAAAACTGAGAGGGAGATTTATAAAAGTGAGAGAGGAATTTGGAAAACTGAGGAAAAAAAATAACTGCATGCGTCCTCCCACAACATTTTTGTGTTCACAATATCATTATTCCCTCCCTCCAACCTGAGTATAAGCTCGCTCTGTGGCAAATCGCTTCCTCTTATTAAATAAAGTAAAATGACGCCATTGTGCTACTTTTGTAAGACGCCGCCGGTGATGCCCAGAGCTGTATGATAATAGTATATCTTAAAATATAAATATCTCTTAACGGCACTGGTGATGCCGTTCGAGAAACTGACAAAGGTTTATGATTGGTCAGTCGATATCACGTGACGGTGCTCCTTGCGCATGCGCATATCATTCCTTTAATGTGACAGGGCCCAATTTTCCTTTGATGTTTTGCTTTATTAGGGCATCATACATTTTAATTTGTCACTAAGATTTACTCCAGACTAGATCAGACACTTGAAAATCATATAGTCAAAGTAAAGACTTTGAATATTCTGCAGCACAATGGGAAAGTTATTTTCAAAGACGAAAAAGTCAGAAAAAGTTGCAGAAAACCAACTGCAAAGAAATATACGTTTAACCGATAAGGATAAGGAATTTGTATTTAAGGAGGACAAGGCAATTCAACATTCAGGTAGAAATGCCAAGAAACAGGTGACATTTGACTTGGATTATGAGGTCTCTTCAGAAGAAAGCACAGAAGATAGCCCTGTGCAACCACATATTATATTGATAATGTGTGAATATATTGTTAAGTTGTTACTAGGAACGTTAGGGAATATTTTATTAAACATATTAAATAGAATAGGCAAGTTCATCATTTACGTAATAAATTACATTATAGAGGATCACCTTGAAGGAATAAGGCGACTAAACCAATTGTTTTTATGGGTAGATTGGGTAACACCAGTATATTTCCGTCGATTACCAACCGGGAAATTGTATAAAGAAGCTATTAAGTTACTCAGTCTAAAACTTGTTTATAAGATCTTCAGGGAAGCAAACATTGTATTAGAGAATGACATTAAAATAAGATTTACTGCAAGTATTTTTCAAAAACTCTGGGAAGTAATGAAGGAGGAGAATTTGGATATTCATTTATGGAAGCTCCACTGGCTTGAGCAGCTCATTTACAACGATCTACGTAAATGGTTTGCAAGTCCAGAATTTGTACAATTTTTCCTGGATGGACAGATGAATGTACTCGAAGATTTCATTGTTTATTCGTTTAAATCACACATACACTCAAGATGTTTAAAGAGGGTTTTCTGTACGTTTCTTCATGAATTGTTGTTGAGGCCTGACCAAAGAGTCGCTTTAATGAAAGTATCACCCATGAGGAAATACCATCAAAAGAAATTTAAAAAATTAAATAGATCAAAACGTGGCAGCGTTCTCGTCAGAGTTTATTCAGTCGTAAACCTAGTCAGGGTAACAGCCAGAAAATTCTTGAGGGACAGACCAAAAGGGAATCCATTTCAAGATGTAAACGTATCATGTAGTATAAACGCTGAATCTGAGGAGCGTAAAAGGGCTAACTCATTTTATTGTGTTGAAATATGACAATTTAAATTAAAAATTTTCTGTAGGGCTGCACGGTGGTGCAGTTGCCTTGCAGCAAGAAGGTCCTCGGTTCAAATCTGGGGCCTTTGTGCATGGAGTTTGCATGTTCTCCCTGTGAATGCATGGGTTTTCTCCAGGGACACCAGTTTCCTCCAGTTTCCGCAGTCCAAAAACATGCAAGAGGTTAATTGACAACTCTAAATTGTCCCTAGGTGTGTGTTCATATGAATGGTTGTTTGTCTATGTGTGGCCTCTTGCCCAAAGACTGCAGGAGATAGACACCAGCTCCCTGTGACCCTGATTGAATTTTTAACCCTATGTGTTATTTTTGACCAGGACATGTCTTTTAGTTCTTGTATAAAACATGTTACCAGGACAGCCTACTTCCACCTGCGTAATGTTGCTAAAATTATATACTGAATCAAAGTGATGCAGAAACATCTGGTTCCATTGGCCAAGGCGCGCACACAGACGCAGCTACACCCAGTTCACTCCGCCAGCTTTCTTATAAGGGAGGGGGGGGACCACTGGGGTTAAACGTGGTCGTGTTCGATTCTATCAACCCAAAAGAACAATCAAAATGATACCAAAGGATGAATTCCCAAAACAAAACCTTTTTATGAAGAAGGTCCCCATTGAAGAGCGTTCCTTTGTTTTATTTATTGAAGAATTTTATCAAAACAAATGTTTATTCGTTTAGACACCCATCTAATAATGACATGAAATCAATTAATCATCTTGTTTAATCAAGTATATGTAAATATACCATCAATTTGTTTATTTTTGTTTCAATATCTTTATTAAAAAAGACAGAAAGTTCGATTGGCTATAGCTAAAAACAAGCAAGGTGACTTATTATATACACTGTTTTATCAAAATTTCTGTAATTTAACTGTGCTGTTTAGACATATTTTAATTGTTAGAGTTTAAATTGACGTTGAGTTAAGTTTAAATCTGCCCCAGAACACCCAAGAGCTAGGTTTGGACTAAAAGGTCTATCTGCATTTAATGGTAAATAGCGCCCACTAGTGGAAATATTACGATAGTACACTTGAACCTTTGTATCAGAACTCAATAATTGAAGGTTCTTGGTTGATTTAAAAACTGGACAGAAAACCACAATTAAATCATTACATTTTGCATCGTGATAAAAAGTTTATAAATGACAGTATTGAAAGATCACCTCTAATTAACATAGCTGTTGTCTTCACTACAGAAACAGCTGTATAAACAACCTCAGACCCTGAACATACAAGTCTGTAAAGTGATTTATGCGGCGGTATCTGATTTTTGACTTTTTTGTTTTTCTATTGTATTTTGTATCATCTACCTCTGACACATTTCAAGTTGTAAAAAGAAGCTGTTTTCTCTGTAGAATGGAAGAAAATCCAGACGTTTTTCTAAAACCTTTTGTAGGTAAGTCAACAAAAAAATCTAAAACAAAAAAGGATTACATTTCCATTTGCTGTTTATGCCAAAACTTGTGCTGGCAGCAGGGTAGCACCTCGTACTGCGCATTTAGTGGGCTGGTCTGTCACTGACTCCCAGACTGTTTTTTTGCCCCAGTCCGCCCCTGAATCCTGGTCCTGGATTGTTGATTAGGGATTTCCATAACTAATTGATTCCAATGCAAATGCAATCCATTCAAACCTATTACTCTACACCTCTAAACGGGTCTCTAGATTTATTATTTACTATATTTATTATTATCCGGCAAAATTAATGCGGCACGAACGGAGCGACGGATCCAGGCGGTTCATACATTAAATTGACCGTCTCGTTCATGGGAAGTGTGGAATTGCTTTTATTTCAGATCCGAGTTACCATGGCGACACAGCACGCCAAAAAGCACCCCCGAATCGCCCCCGAAACGCCCCCCAGCCCAAACTGTAAAACGTTATGACGCGCATCATATATCTGTCATGTCCAGTGCTCTGTGTCTGTGTTAAGGTGGTTTTTTCTGTGTTGGGTGAGTTCTCTTCTCAGAGCACCATCTTCGTTGGAGAGTCAGAGCCGGCTGATTGATCACAGCTGGCGGAGATCAGGACTGATGAGGAGTGAGAGCTGTATTTAAGCTGCAGGCAGACTGTCAGTCGACGCCTGGTTGTTGACCAAACTGGTAACATACCACAAACCACTTCCGAGTTTCCTAGTGATGAGTTAAATGTTACATTTTCCGAGTTTACATTGTATTGTTCTGAGTAACCTGTTTTCTGTCCAGGATTACACCCAGAGCTCTAGCTCCTCTGTCCTCCCGAGAAACCTCCTCCTGAGTCCCTGTGTTCCTGAGTCTCTCTGTGGCCCCCCTGGATTATTTCTGTGTCTCCGGTGGAGTTATCTCTGTGCTCACCTGAGCCAACCTGCACTCTTCGTAGCCTCCTGTGTTCCTCCCTGTGACTCTCCCTGGACTTTCCAAGCCTAATTTCCGCCATCAGCCTGCCTTCCCTCCAGCCCGCTCACCTGACACACACCTCCAGGACTCCATCTCCCTGCACAGACACACCACTGGACCTGCCTTCCCCTCATGTTCATCCTCAGCTCTCCTGTTAGTGTTTCCCCTCTGTGCACATTTCCTCAGCCTGCTCTTGTGTCTCCAAAATTAACTGTTTATCTCCTCCCTAGTCCTGGAGCTTCCTGAGAACCATCCCCGTTGTACATTTCACCTTCACTTTGTAAATAAACTTTTCACTTTTTTCACCTGAGCTTGTGTCCATGTATGAGTCTGCAATTGGGTCAGAATCTCTCCTTGCGAGACCGTGACATATCATATGTAATCTTGGTTTTGTGGCGTTTTGGGTTTCCATGGCAATGGTATTCACAATAAAACCCCGCCTCTCATTAAAAATGAATGTAAAACGCCAAAAACGTGACCTTTTTTTGAGAGCCTATTGCGACAACATACTTTCACCTACGGACACTGTTCCACCTAATTTCTGGTCAACAGGGATGGGTCTACTTTAGTATTAACAATCTCGTACAAAACTCAGACTGCGTGGCCGTGGTGATGCCGCACGCCATGAGGACCACCAGTTTTACACACAGGACAGACAGTACCACCTGTGATGACGTGTGATACATTAAATCGATCGGTTTGTGAAGCAGAAGTGAACTATGGGGTTTTGATTAAATTTGGGGCTACCATGAAAACGCAGCTCGCCAAAAACACCACCACAATGCCCTACAGCACCATCTGTCAGACATAACCCCACATATGACACATCAAACTAACCGGGGTGCCAAATAGAGATGCTTTGTCATAGTTTTGAAGCATTTTGGGTTACCATGGCAACAAAATACAACAAAAACCCCACCCCCTATTCAAATCCTATGTTGAACTGGCCTGTATTATACTTAAAATGGACGCTTTTTGAGAGATTATTTTCAAACACACTTTGACCTACAGACATTGTTCCCCCTTATTGCTGATCAGTAGACGTTGGTCTATAACATACATGAACAACTTTCACATGTGCGTTACCATGGCAACGCCAATCGCCATTAAACACACCCTGTAAACCTATAGGGCACACAGTAGAATTTGTGACCTCATGTCACATATCAAAGCAATTGATATGATCATTAGAAGTGACCCATCATGTGATCATTAATTTTTGGGTTACCATGGCAACAGCATTGAGTCAAATTTACACTTTTTGATCGCTTACTGTGCGGACATGCTTTGACCTACAGAGGTCATTCCAACATGTGCTCAGTAGACATTGGACTATAACATATTGAAGCCACGTTTACATACGTATCTGTATCTGTTACCATATTGCCATGGCAATGCCGTTCACCATCAACACAGCTCAGGGAAGACACTATGGGATGTGGTTGGACATGTCATACATCAATGTGATCAGGTTGACCAGGAGAACTGAACCATCATGTGTTTGCTAAATTTTGGGTTACCAAAGCAACAAAATCCATTAAAAACCACATCCCTATTGTTACCCAATGGGATTACATATGAAATCATTATGTTTCCCGATTACACTCCCATATTAGTTTGAATCTTTTAGCCGCGTCATCACAACTTCAGTATCTCTCAGCTGCAGGATGAATGCAGCTTTCTGATTGGCTGAGGGGTTCAGAGTACCCGCACAGAGTGGCAATCCCTCTCAAAGTTTCTTCAGGAACTTTTCTAGTTGATTACTCTCATTGTGGCCTTTTATTTCCATTAATACTTTATTGAAGGTTTAAGTTGTCTTATTGTTTACACCACTTCACTCAATTCTATTCTATAGGTGTAGTATAAAATGCACCACTGTGCACTCTTGGACCTTCTACTTGAATTGCATCTAGTGTCTTTATCACCAAAAGGGGCAGCTGATCTACAGTATATACCATACACTCATAATCAGTTACAGATCTTAATCCAGCTGTGTATAGCATCAGTAAAGTGTCCACGCTAACCAGGAACCCCGTTCTGATCCTCCTAAACATTTGAGCACATATACATCTTTCTGCACATAAATCTTGTCATTATGAGTTCTCCACATCATTCTCTCATCTAACCACAGATGTGATCAGACTCTCTCCACAACAGATTTATAAAAGATCTTTAACATCTTGCTGCAAACATTAAAGGACCTGAGCTTCCTCAGGAAGTCCAGTGTGTTCTGTCCCTTTTTAAAACAGCATCAATCACACTAGTTGGGAATGAGTCTTTTCAGCTTAATTAGACTAGGGCACTCAAACAACAAACAACATATTAATGATTGCTGTAGGAAGTAAACAAAATGTTAAACATGAGCTGATTTTGTTTCAGTGTTTACTGGTCAGTCTTCTTGATAAGTTAAAAAACTAGTGGATGTATCTGAGCTCCATTAATCAGCCTGTGACCCGTCACAGTTTTCAGTTCATATTCTCAAAGGATAGATTTATATTCACAGCCTCAAGCTGCTTGTTGTGTTTATGAAGGAGAAACTGCAGGTTTGGACATTGTAATTTATTAAGCTGTAACTTGTTAATTTGTGTTTTCATACAGAACAGAATATCTACATGTTTGCATATGATATAGCAGAAAGAAGAGTTTACTGTGGATGATTAATTAATGTGTTTTTGATAGTAATCTTATCCAATAAGATTCACACAGTATGCTTATATCCCTCACAGCTGATTGTATGTACCATTGGTTTGTAATGGGTGATGTCGCCCCCTACCGGCCATTCAAAGCACCGAACGTTCACTATCCGGAAATAGAAAAGCCATGATGACTCGTACTGAAACAGGTGAAGACCCTGTTATACACCATGACGGAAAATTACAGATAAAACCCTTTTCATGAATTGATGTCTTATTTTGGTTAAATATCTGAATGTCTTCATTGTTTATTCTTGATTACGGCGGGAGGTGGGCGGGGCCTGTTGACCCACATGACGCGGAAATCCACTGTGGATTCACACCTGCTTCATTGCAGACTGGTACAAAGTTTCTCATTGCGAGGTTCGAGCTTCTGTGCAGAAAGTTGGACCAACATGAAGTTATTCTGCTGTTCTGTAGGTCACTAATTAATTGTCTCGTATTTATCTTAATTTAATTAGCATTCACTTGTAAGTATTTTACAGGTAACACTATCTTTGTTTCATGTGCTGTGTTAGTTTCATCTGTCTTGTCATGAGGATCATCAGTTTACAGACAACCCCACCACCTCCTCCCGCTGTGGAGTAAGTTTTGGACTCTGGTAAATTATTAATCACATCAGCCTGTGGACTTAAAAACATCCTCACATGGACAAACAGCATCAGAAGACGAGGACAGCCTTGTTACTGTTACACAGCAGGGTCCCAGACGTGTGTCTTGTCTCAGACTCAGTCAGCATCTGCGTGGAGAAGTTGACCATTAACTTCTCAAGCAGATTGCAAACAGCTGCACTGCAGATCCTGAAGCAAAGTTCACAGGCAGCGCAGGGCTGGAGCTCACGCCACTCTCTGGAAACTCTTAAGTGTTTATTCCATTTTTGCAAGAAGTGAAACTGGAATCATGGCGACAGCAGGTTATGGATACTACAGAGGCTCCATATTTCTGGCCATGTTTGTTGGCTATACACTGTATTACTTCAACAGGAAGACTTTCTCCTTTGTGATGCCTTCTCTCATGGAGGAAATTGAGCTGGATAAGGATGATCTGGGTATGAAAACTCTTCAACTTAAAATGATTATTTTTTTATTAATAAAATCAGTCATTTTCAATTCAGTTTGGATGCATTTATCTATTGAATTGAAACATGGTATCTAAAATTCTTCTTATTGACTTTTTACCAAATATATTGTGTATAAATACATTATAGATGTTCTTACAGAACTGAATATTAGAAATATGTTTCATGTGCTTTGTCCTTTCCCTTCCTGGATCCAGGCATGATCACCAGCAGTCAGTCTCTGGCCTACGCCATCAGTAAGTTTATCAGTGGCGTGCTTTCAGACCAGATCAGCGCACGTTGGCTCTTCTCCATTGGCCTGTTCCTGGTGGGAGGCATCAATGTGGTCTTCTCTTGGTCCTCGACTGTCACCGTCTTCTCTGTGCTGTGGTTTATAAACGGCCTGGGACAAGGTTTGGGATGGCCTCCTTGTGGCAGGGTGCTGCGAAAGGTACATGACCACTAAATCAGTGTCAGCACATGAGGATTAACATTCTTTGTCTCACCGATGGCAAAATATTTCATACAGAATGTCTTCTCAAACAGTAGTTACTAAGGAAACACACATAAAATATGAAATAGATGTTGTTGAAGAAAAGTAGAAAATTTGTCTCTGATTTATCACCAAATCTTCTATCTGTGCTGACTCCATTCACACTTCCTGTCAGTTCTGCCATGACTCACCTCTGCTCTCAGTGGTTCGAGCCCTCTCAGTTCGGGACGTGGTGGGCCGTCCTCTCCTGCAGCATGAATCTGGCCGGCAGCCTGGGCCCCATCATCGCCACGGTTCTGGCTCAGAGTTACAGCTGGAGGACGATACTGTCCGTGTCCGGGATGATCTGCATGGCCGTCTCCTTTGTTTGCCTGCTGGTGATCAAGAACGAGCCGAAAGACGTGGGACTGCCCAATATAGAGGCAGCAGCTAAGAAAAGCAAAGGAGGTGAGGCTGTTTGTAGCTGCCGTTCTTATCAGAGTTTTGGTTTCAACACAAATACCAACTCACCTCTGTTTGTGTGAGATGTGTCTGTGCCGGACTAAAGGTCAACAACTGAGTGGACTCTGCTCCCTGTGTGCCCCTCACATGCAGCCTGTTTATAGTGGAGACTGTGTGTGTGGTGAACAAGTGTTGTTCAGAATGAATGTGACCGGTGTGATCTGTTTGTTCTCTGATCAGGGACATCCAGTGATGAAAGCACCCTGTCTGAGTTCTTGCTGTCCCCCTACCTGTGGCTGTTGTCTGTATCCTACCTGGTGGTGTTCGGGGTAAAGACGGCGTGCACCGACTGGGGCCAGCTGTTTCTCATCCAAGACAAGGGCCAGTCCACCTTGATGGGTACTGAAGACAGATGAAGGAGACGCACAGCTCCAGGGTTTGTAGTGGGAGGAGCTTACAGTATCTGTTTTCTTCACAGGTAGCTCCTACATGAGCGCCCTGGAGGTCGGCGGCCTGCTGGGCAGCCTCGCCGCGGGTTACCTCTCTGACAAGGCGGTGGCTAAAGTAAGTCTGCTTGCTTGTTTTTTTCTTCTCACAGCCAGACGGCTGAAAGTTTGAAACCTGTTAGGAACGTACGTATTTCTGTACAAAAGTGAAAAACATCATCTGGTTTTTATTCCGATGACAAAAGTTTAATCAAATGAGCCAAATCAAAACTTTATTGATAAATCATTCTTCAGGCATCAAACAAGAAAGTGCTTTACATGATAAAAACAATTAAAAACAGTGATCGCACACAAACAGTAACACACAACTGACATCAACACAGTCACACACACCCCTCCCACTTATACACACAAAAATCAACCGGTTCATTTGATACTGAGATTAAGTTTTAGGATTAAATAAATAAATACATAAATAAAAGATATAAGTTAATGATCGTTTGGCTCAATGCTGCTCTGAGGAAACAATGTCCCGGGGATCCGTCCATATCAGAGGCCCCGCCCACCCATGACGCCAGCAGGTGCCACCCAGATCAGGACAGGACAGTGTCCACAGCAGAGCCACAGGACCCCCGACCACACAGACATGGATGTCTGCTGCAGTAACAACTGTGCAGAATGAGCCTCCATATGGAGGATCCTCACGAGGAAACACTGGAGTAAAAAGAGTTAAAAAGCTAAAACAAAGAACAACTAGAAAAACACTCAGAGAGCGCAGACCTCCGCCAAGTGGACATATTGTAGAAAGTGTCCAGATCCTTAAAAAAATTCCTGGATCCAGACGGTAATCCGGATCACCCCCAAAATATAACTGATTCTTCATTGGGTCATTTCTGACTTTTCCTGAAAATTTCATCAAAATCCATCTATTAGTTTTTGAGTTATTCTGCAGACAGAACGACTCTGATGAAAACATTACCTCCTTGGCAAAGCAACAATAAAAACAGATAAAAGCCGTGAAAATATGTCTAAAGGTGCAAATAACAATATTGTAAGAAATAAAACAAGAATAAAACCTAAAGGAAAACATATAAAATAAAGACAGTGTATTAAAATAACGATCATTTAAAAAGGTCTTGAGCCTCTTTTTAAAACATCAACAGTCTTTGCAGGCCTGAGGTTCTCTGTTCCACAGACGAGGACCATAATAAAGGAACGAGGCCTCGCTGTAGGTTTTAGTCCAGATTCTCAGAGTAATTAAAAGACCGGTACTAGAGGACCTCGAGGTCTGCGAAGGCTCATTTGAAAAGCAGGTCAGATAAAACCATTAAGACATTTATAAACAACTAGAAGAAACTAAATCAATCCTGAAACACACGTGAGACTTTAGTCGATGCGTGATCTACTGTTACTCAGGTCATGTGGAGGACTTTTATGGAGGTTTTTTTGTGTTTTTATTAAATGCAATATGCTCCCTCCTGGGGAGAACATCCACCTCCATGCCCAGGAGATAGCAGCCCAAACGGGGTAAAAATCCTGCCAGGGCGGTCCCTGGAGCTCCAGAGCAGGAGGGGAGAACCGCTACCATCCAGCTGTCAGTCCGGCTGAGAATGGCCAATAGGAGGATGGCCCGCCCATGACACAACTTTCACATTGAGAGCAAAATCCTGAGGCGAGAGCAAAAACTTATGTTTTGAGAGAGAGAAGAAAAAAGTTTTGAGAGAGAATAATTTTTCTCAGAGAGAAAATATTTTTACTTTGATAGCAAAAAAACAATATTAGAGTGCAAAGACAGGGTTTTTGAGAGTTCTCCCCCCCTTTGGAGATATTTTAAAAAAATAATAATAATTTTATATATTATATGGCAAAATTATTTATCTAAAAACTTTTTTTAGTCTCAAATATTATTATTTTTTACTATCACTGTGAATAATTTTTCTCTCAAATATAGTTATTTTGCTTTCACTTTTCTTTTCCTTTCTCACATCACTTATTTTTTTGCATTTAATAAAAACACAAAAAAACCTCCATAGACTCTCCACTATGACCACATCAAATCCTTATCTGTAAACCTGATGGAGTTAAAAGACATTTTAGTGTTTTCTAAGGTCAGTTGGTCATCTTGAATTGTTTATTTGTTTTCATTAAAAAAGGTCTAGAGATATTTACTAACATTACAAAGAAACACATCCACTTTACTTCATAAATGAAACCTGAAACACTGGGTTTTATTTTTAATATTTAAAATCTAAATAAATCCCTTCCACTGCACCTCCAAAGATAAATACTGCTTATATTTACCTGTTCTTCTCTTTAGTCTTTGTGAACATCTTTTGCATTTGTGTTTATTTCAGATACATAATTAAAGTGACGCCTACAATCGCATCGCGATAACATACAATAATAAACTTTCTGATTCCAATCAGTAGTGATTATGAATCTTGTGTTTGATAAGATACGTCTCATTGTGTCCTTATTTTCTTTAGCAAGGGACGAGACTTTATGGAAATCCTCGTCATTTCATCCTGATCTTCATGATGGCTGGAATGTTTGTGTCCATGTACCTGTTCAGGGTCACAGTGGGTGCTGACAGCTCCAAGGTAACACTGATGAGAAGGAGCCTGCGTCTGAGAGGTTTACGCTTGTAGTGGTTGATATGTGATGTGTTTCTTTGGTAAGTTCAGGTTTGGATTCTCAGTCTCGGTGCAGCTTTTGGCTTCTCCTCCTACGGACCAATAGCGTTGTTCGGAGTGATTGCCAATGAAAGCGCTCCGTCCAACTACTGTGGAACATCGCACGCCATTGTTGCCCTGATGGCAAATGGTATGTTAATTTAGTTGTCCCTAAATTCAATCTAGTAACATAAAAGATGCTCAGGATGTGATGCATGTCTTATTTTTTCTGTCCTAGTTGGTGGCTTCCTCTCTGGATTACCATTCAGCACGGTGGCCAAGCACCACGGCTGGGAAACGGCCTTCTGGGTAGCAGAAATCACCTGTTTGGTCACCACTGTTGGATTCCTCCTATTACGTAACATCCGAACCAAGATGGGACACGTGACCAAGAAGGCAGAATAATGTCATCACACCTCAAACTCCCATATGTTCACAGATATCATAGGATTTTTACATTTTTATATCGTTTTTAACCTCAACATTTAAACTGTCAGTCTTCCAGGACGTTAAACTTGCTTGAACCCGTTGGATTCTCTCAATATGGAATGTGTAAATGCTTCATTTGTAACTCAACAAGGGAATAGATGGTAAACCGGGTCCAGATTATGTGCTATCATATCATATCAAATGAGACAAATGCAATACTAACAAGCTTCCTGTTTCAATATCTGAACTCTGCTTCAAACAGGAAAAATTGTAATTATAGAAATAATTTGTACTTTATTTTTGTTTAAATATTGTTGTAAAGAGCAAATCACTTCTGGAAGTGCAATACTTTATAATCTTTATGAAATTAAATGTATTTTGTTGTCTTTATTAGGAGGCTTGAATGTCCAACGTATTACATCAATACAGATGAAACAGAGTTTTTACACACAGTTTAGAATTTAATGTCAGATATTTACAAAACACAAGCTCAATAGCAACAAGCAAAAAGAACCAAATACACAAAATAAACTATTTAAAAAGCACCTCCTTCTTTCCAGTTTGGGATTTAAACGTACAGACTCGTTGATAGACACACTCTTCTCTGGTTTAAGATCCCACTCCAAAGTTGCCGGCTTTCTCTGCAACCTCCAAAGCGCTCTTTAGGTTCTGGTCGAACAGTTCACACCTGAAGGGAACATGTGACGTTAGCAGGTCATTTCAAATAGCAGCAAACATGTTTTATTTAAAAGCTGAAAACACAGAGGCCTGAATAGCTGTGACTGCTGGTAACTAGACGGGAGACTCAAAATTGTGAGGAAACGTGTGAATTTGAAGTTGCAACGAAGACGGGGTTTCACCAGGTCTCAGAAAAGCTGAACCTCAGCAGCATTCAGTCCTTCTTACTATAGTGATGAACCACTTTTGTATAGCACTCTGACATCTTGTAGCAAACAAACGTCAATAAACGAACATGTCAAAGGAAAATGTGAAGCCAAAACTTTAACATATCAATGCTTGGGCTGCATGGTGGTACAGTGGGTAACCACTGCACCACCTGGGTTTGAAACTGGGCTGCATGCAGTTTGCATGTTCTCCCTGTGCATGTGCAAGTTTTCAACAGCTTCCTCCCACAAACCAAAAACATGCTTCAGGTTAACTGACAACTCTAACTTGTCACTAGGTGTGAGTGGTTGTTTGTCTATATGTGGCCCTGTGATGGACAGATGACCTGTCCAGGTGTGACCCCACCTCTCGCCCAATGACAGCTGGAGACAGACATCAGGCTCGGTGTAAAATAGTTCATTTCACGACAGAATGGAGTCAAGTCACGATATCTGGGTTCATCCTTATCTTGTGATCTATTTGTGATACGTTTTAAGTCTAAAAAGGTGAATTTTAAGTGAAATTATTTTTACTCCATTTCCTTTTAAGTTAAGTAAAACATCTCTAGGGATAACTGAAATACATTGATTTTCATGGCATGAAAAAATCAAAGATCTGAAAAATTCTAAATATATAACTACTCTGCCAGATATCAAAAAAGGGTTCAAGTGCATGAAAACATAAAGCATTATACCTATGTTAAACTCTCCTTATACATATTTAATGTTTTAACCAGGTAGACACCGGGCCAGGTATGACTTTTGTTGCTGAGGCAGTCCAGACTGCAGTAAGAAATGAACAGTAGGTGGCAGCAGTGCACCACACAGTGCACCAGTAAATTAGAGAGGAGGAAGTTGCAGTTAGTTTTGATACAGTGGTAAACAGCATTATATGACTGGTGTGTTAATGAGCCTCTCCAATGCTATCACCAGCCTAGACATGCTAATGGACATGTCAGTAGCTGCCTTCTTATTTACTGATGCTGGCTGCACAGTTACTGATGCCAGACTATCAGTAATCAGACCAGTAGCCGACTAAGGGTTAAAGATTGCCTCCTGCGGCAAGTAGGTAGCTGGCGCTGGCCGATCAGTAGTCTTAATTTTGGCCCACCATCTGCGACATAATGAACAACATGTCGGTGCACAAGCACCATGAAAGGGTTCCAGACCAGTTTAGTCCAGTAACACAAGAGCACTGCAACTCCTACAAAACTCTGGAAGGTTTGAAATTATTTCAGAAACTCCCTCGAGAACACTGGTCACAATTAGTCCAGTGATTGGCTGAGTGAAAGTGATACTTTTACCTGATGGGCATTTCCAGTGAATAAAACGGGTTCTTGAGAGCAAAATCGGAATAGATCTCGTAAATCTTCTTCAGCAGCGCATCAATTCCAGCCTGCCGAGGATCCGCCAGCACAATGAACTTTATCCCTGAACACGGATACACAGATCTGTCACAACAATCCCTCTCAGGTGAAACATCTGTAACACTGATCAGCTGGTTAAAACACTATGAGCCACAAACACATGCAGCACTAACCTGTGAGAGTCTGAAAGCAGTGGAGTTTGAAAACATCCGTCTCCAGCATCTCAATCCCTGAACTGCCTACTTCAGGAGACAGCTGTGAACCAATGGCAAATAACCTAAAGACAAAAAAAAAACAGGCAAACGTGAGCTCACATCAGAGACAGGACATAAAACAGAGAAGCTCTATCATCCTTTAATTATCAACCAGAAGAGCAACAAATAAACAAAATGGTCATAAAAGAAAGATCTGTAGAAAAAAAGTTGTGTTAACACACACCTGTATAGTTCAGACCTACAACGTCACAAACTCCTGCTTTAAAAAGATTCATACACCTTTGACTTGTTTATTCTAGATTTTTAGGTACTTTTAATACTGACTTGTACGTCTCACATTCTCATCACACCACGCTACAATCTCAGTGCTACTTACGAGTGGAACATGGACGCCAGCATCAGCTTCTCATTAGAACTCAATCGAGCCCGTCCAAAACGGATCGAAACTGGATAATTGGAGGGCTCTTTTAAATATTCAAGGATGTCTTTCCCCTCGGCTGTGCTCTTTCCAACCACATCTACTCCATTGATTGACAGCACTGCATGTCCCACTAGGAGAGAAGAACTTCAGTTACAACACATGCAGGTTTTACACAAAATCATACAGTTTAATGGGATCAGCTCAATAAGTCTGTAAAACTTACAAGCTGAGACCAGGGCGTGTCTAGATGTGGCCACCCCAGGTGACCCTTTAGCCCAGACAATCAAATTCAATCAATACATTTTCATTAATCAAAGATAATGATTTATGAAATTCTTCAAATTGGCACTGTGTTTTGACAGACTTTGATTTAATTATACAGTAATCCCTTCAATTATGATAAACAACCTATAATTTTGTAAAAACTAGATTTTTTTTAAGTTTATGGGCCACATGTGCCCACTTTTCCAAATCTGTGACCCTAGACACGTCACACGCCACTGGCTGAGGCTGGAAGCAAAATCAAAACAAATACAGTCCTACTGACGAGGTGGATAATTTAAGTTTAGAGTAAATTACCTCGAAGGATATTGTAATTAAATAAATACCTAATATTTAAGCTTTTATTGTCTAATTTCTCTTGCTAGCATCGTAAAAAGCTGCTAACCATCATGTTACCTTTAATTCCATCCCGCTGTCCAAACGATACGACGACCTTTTCATCATGATGCTTTAGCACCAAATCTAAAGGGTAACTAAATGTCTTTTCAACTTCGGATCTCGGGACATAATTGTCATATTGATATATTAAACCTCCAGCTTTATTCACCACATAAACACTGAAGATCACCATTTTTGAGACGTACTTCCTTCAGCTGCGTGAACTCTCACGTGACCTAAAACTGCGCGTGAGCTACGAAAAACTCCGGACTTTGTCATTTTTGACTATTAAAATTTTATTTTATTTCTGGTAATTTATTGTTTGTTGATCTTAAACTTATCATTTTAACTCTCTTGAAATGAAGAATTTAACATTCAAACCATAAACATAAAAAACTCAATCTCCCAGAATTCCTGTTTTCATTTCCGCATCTACGGGTTGCCTTCCGCGCTCTTGCAGGGGTGGACTTCCTTTCACTCCGACATCTTGACGAGGAAACATGGTGAGGACTGAAGTTACAAGTTTTGTGGGGAAAAATAAGCTTTTGTCTGTTTAAAATGTGCCTTCTTGATTTCCTAAATATTCGAGACGTTTTTCCGTAGCAGCAGAGGCGCCTTGCTCGAAAGGGAGAGTGTCGAGAGAAATAAACGTCATATTTTACCCAGCTAGCGGCTTTTATGCTAGTTAGCTAATATATACCATGCTTTCCGTTACAGTGTAGCTACAGGCATTAAGCCAGCAAAAACACAGATCATTGCTCACACTCAACGCGTTTATTCTCTAAAGTAGTAATTGCACCAAATAATAATAAATCATAGCCGTGGATGTGAAATAAAACTAATTCGGAAGACAACTCCGGCCTGTTTCGGTGTCATACAAAATGTGGCGACTCATAACTTTTTCTAACTACCCTCAATGTGGAATTCTACCCACAAGTCTCGTGGTTGTGTGATTTAAATGCACCTTTTTCCAGAATAAACTTAAGAATTTATGAAATGTGTTGACAAGCTGTTACCTGAGTCGTTTGGGTATTTGGATCTTGTGTTATCTCATTTAGCTAATCTGTATTTAGCTTGTGGAACACATACTGATGTATTTTGTGTTTACAGCCTCCTAAGCAGGATAAGAAGAAGGACACTGGAAAGTCCAAGAAGGACAAGGACCCAGTCAACAAGTCTGGAGGCAAAGCTAAGAAGAAGGTATGCAGAGATCATCTGTCCTTTTTCAGAAGTAGCTGCTAGTTGTTTTTCTAAAACACAATCTTTTTTTCAATCTGAGCAGAAGTGGTCCAAGGGAAAAGTGAGGGACAAGCTCAACAACTTGGTCCTCTTCGACAAAGCAACCTACGACAAGTTGTACAAAGAAGTTCCCAATTACAAACTCATCACCCCCGCTGTTGTGTCAGAAAGGCTGAAGATCCGTGGATCTCTTGCCAGGAACGCCCTCCAGGAACTGCTCGCGAAAGGTGAACTACGCTTGGTCATTTTAAACAACCTGAGCATATAAAATGAAACATATAGCCCAGGGATTTCCAAGATGCCGGAAACACAAACAGCATCGCAGACGTCAACAAATAAGATGGAATTCATTGTAAAACACAATCTCTTAGGATTCACTGATTGGTGTGTGTGTAGGCAAAGCTTTATGGAACAACCACTTTAAGTCATAAAGAGTTGCATCAGTGAGAGAAGAAGAAGCAGGTTAAGGTGAGCTGGTTACTTTAGGAAAGTCTTGGAGGTGCAAACAAATCAGCAGAAACAAGACTCGAGTTTAGTGTAAATTCTGTTTATCAAAGTGCCAAATCAGATGTTCCTTTAGGGAAAAATGTTATGCAGAGCTACAGCACTTTGTTATATTTAATGAAACTGAATAACAGTAATTAAATGTGTAATTACTTTATCTTGCTTTGAGGTTTTTCCCCCATAAAATTTCACAATTTTATACCTTTGAGGTGAACTAATGTGGTTAAAATGTAAAACATGTATTAAAAAATTAATGAAAAGGTAACAATAGTTAATATTTCACAGAGTCCTACACTTAATCAGGTTTTGGTACAGCAGAGCTGATTAGAACAGCAAAAGGTTCATGCACCAGCACACACGGTAATGACATCTAACGTATTAAGACTCAGGATAACTCACAATAATCCGTTCTGTTTGTTGGCTGTGTGAGATGTTTAGAAATGTTTGTTTTTTGTTCTAAAGTGACACTAATGTGGGAACAGAAGTCCATCTGTACTGTTTCACATACAGGAAGTAAGATGGAAGCTGTTAAGCGTCATCCATAAAGTAGCACAGTCTGGTTCCAGCAGGACACAAATACTATTTGAACATTCATTAAAGTACAACACAAGACAATTTTAATTCCCGCTGTGACTTTGGCTCCTTTTACATCACAGTTCTTTCATATGACTTCAGAGATAATTCTGTCTTTAAGGTGATTGTTCACCTGTAGAGTGTTACAGCCAGGTAAATGAATGCTTTGGAGGTTTTAGGCTTTTAATGCATGAATCTGGTGTCACAGACCGATAGTGCTGCACGCGCTGCATGTAATGTTAGTCAAGAGACATGGCAATAGATCGTCACTCTCATTCCACCTCAGTCATTTCTCACAACACCAAGGTGGGAAGAAATGATCTCATTCCCAACTTCTTTGTGTTTAATGAAAGGATTTTGTGTTTCCAATTTTAAAATGCCTCATAATGACTCTGGGTGTAATTGATAAATCAGCTGGAAACTCAAAACAAGTCGCCAAGTCTGTTTAGACGTTTGTCACTGCTGAAGTTAATGTTGCAGTATAAACGTAGTTGTGAGTTGTTAATGTACGCTGCTGATGGATTTTTGTCTCGCAGGCATGATCAAACTGGTGTCCAAACACAGAGCACAGCTGATCTACACACGTAACACCAAGGGTGGAGATGAGGAGGCAGCAGCAGAAAAAGCATAATCAGGTCCAGCAACCACCTTTAATTCACTTTGCATCTGATCAGGATGTTTTTAGATCTGACTGACTCTTTTTCTTTGCAGGTTTTCCTGGTTTCTGTGAGCTGTTTGTAATAATGGTCTAATAAAAATGTAAAGACAAAACATGAGCCTTGTCCTTAATTAACTGTTTCAGAAATATAAATAGGTGATATCATTCTTCTGTTTAAAGTCACCTGTCTAATATCTCCACACGTATTTGTATTTACTCTCATTATGCCATGATGAATCTAGTTACTTTAGACTGATGTTCCTCTCAGACCTGCAGCTGGTTGATTCACTGGGAAATACTCTGTAAAGTGATGACACATTTTATCCAAATAGCTAATCACTCATTTTCTGGTGCAAGTGAACGTGCACTAAAATTGAACATTTTTAAGATATGATTGATGGAGCTGATGCTGCTTGGATCTCAGGAGAAACCACTTCAATGTTCAGTGAGCATGATGCACTAAAATTCTTTTCAATGTGAAAATAAAAAGCTTTCAGAAACTACAAAAAGTAGGTTATGAATTTTGGTAAGTTGTAGCTTGAAACTGGAAATCTTAGGATGTTTTTGGGCAGCTTAATCATCCAGAAATTGTATAGGCACTCCTAAAAAATACATTTTGGGGATTTGGAGATGGAGATAATGTAAACACCTAAAATCCAAATGCTCTTATTTTGAAAGTGACCAAGAACTGAGTTAAGAGACCCGAGTTGCCCAAAGACTTTTTAGTGCACTCTGAAAAGACAGAAGAAGAACGAGGAGTTTCTGTCTTTGATGTTTAAGATGAATACGGGTGTTTAGGTTTTGGGTTAGGGTTAGATCTCTGGCTTTTCTCTGTTTAAACATAATTATAACGCTTGACTCGGTGCGGCTTTGCTCATCAGAGGCTTTATCAAACATTCACTATAGTTAATATGCATTGTTTATGTCATGCATGCACATAAACAGATAGTGAGAAGAAGGAATATCTGGAGAGATGGAGATATGTACTGGAAAGAAGAGTGATGAAGGTTAACTAGAGTCCACAAGTATGAATGAGAGGGACACAAATGTAACAGGGAGATAAAGAAGGTGGAGGATTTCAAGTATGTAGCGTCAACAGTCTTGGAAATTGTGAAAAAGAGGTGAAAACGTGTGAGCAGGTTGGAACGGGTGGAGGAAAGTGTCAGGAGCGATGTGTGACAAGAATGAAAGGAAAGATGGACAAGACGGGTGAGACCAACCATGTTATCTGGTTTGGAGACGTCACGGCACCACTGAAGGGACAGGGGACACAGCTAGAGGTAGCAGGGATGAACATGTTGAATTTCTTTGGGAAGGACGAGGATGGACAGGATCAGGAATGAGTCCATCAGAGGGACGAGGATGGACAGAATCAGGAATGAGTCCATCAGAGGGACGACACATGTTAGATGTTTTGAAGATAAAGTCAGAGAGACTGAGATGGTTTGGACATGTCCAGAGGACGGATAGTGGGTTTATTTGGGAAAAGGATGCTGAGGTTGGAACTACCAGACAGGAGGTCTAGAGGAGGACCGAAGAGGAGACATATGGATGTGGTGAAGGAGGACATGAGGTTGATTGGTGTTAAAGAGAAGAAGATTTAGAGGACAGATGGAGACGCCCGAAGGGAGCAGGTGAACAAGAAGAAAGTGTATTTTTGATATATTTACTCTTTTTTGTATTGGCTGTTTCAGGTGTTTTGCTGGTTGTTCGTTCACTGACAAATTAGGTAAAATTTAATTAATTAATTAATTAATCAAGATGTTGGATTTCTTACTCAAGATTTCCAAAAGAGAAGAAGAAGAGAGATGAAATAATCTTTCTCAGGTTCAGTGAATTATATAAAAATGATGAACATTTACTGTCAGATGAAAAAAAAGAAAAAAACAAGTTGATCTTTCAGGTCAGTAATGTGTGAACTGAAAATCTCATCTGAGAGTCCTTCCAAACACTTAAATAAGTTCATAATATTTAAACATGAAACATCTGTTAGACATTCTGGTTAATGACCAGGATAACTGGCTGTTGTGTTTTAGGAATCTTTATGTCTTTTTGAATGTATAATAGACAATAACACAGCAGTTTGTCATGTAGTGGCGCCGCTCCTATGAAATACAGAGAGACATCGAGAAAGAAAAGCTTAGCACTCTGCCAGTTAGCAGCAAACTCTTGAATTTGTGTTTATTTTAAGTTGCCCATTTGTTTTGTTTTTGTTTTTTTTTTGGCAGCACCATAGGTACCCACAAACATTCAAAGCAATGACTGAGTGACAACATCCCTCTGTTGCCACCCTGACGCTTTTTAACTCCCTCCTCTTCTTTCCTCACGAGGCGTCAGTCAGGAGCTTCTCTTCAGCAGCTATTTCTTCTCTCCTTGATCTTTTCCAACACTTGTGATCATTTTCTTTTGGCAACAAAACTAAATTTCTGTAAACATCATGATTTTAAAGCACCAGAAGATGCTGGAATGACAAAGTGAATGGAGGGGGATGAAGAGGAGGACGTGGAGAAGGTAAAGAGTTAGAAGTTGGGACAAGCGGCTTCAAGTCTCATTGCTGGATCCGACGCAGTGACTGAACCTGGAACGACTGGGCATGGGAGCCCCACTCTCTGTAGTGTTTATATTCGCCACCATGGCGATCACACTCCATGATGTACTGGTATCCATGGTAACCTGGAAACTGGTAGCACACCCAACTGGAGGAGGAGGGAAAATAAATAACGATGAAGATGAGCACTACAGGAACACATGAAGGATGCATTTATGTTCCAATTAACCACAATTACATGAGAAAAGCAGGAAGCTTCTTTAGAATTTAGTAAAATATTAATTAAAACCCGATGCAAGACAGGATGGGTAGAAAATACATGATGTGTATGTAGCCAGTCATTTTATTACTTGTTTGATGTGTTTAAAAGCCGAGACTCACGCTCCACTCTGAATCTGCATGGACCCGATCTCATTGTTGCCCCAACCCATAGCCTGCAGGGAGGGGTAGTCATCATTTATCTCCCACTGCCGTCCCATGAAGTTCTCCTTCTCAAACACCACCATCTTCGACTCCTTATGGTTCTGTGGGTGCATGAGAAAGTGTAATTAAACACCAAACACACTCTCAAAATTACCTAAAAGGGTACAAATTCCTGTGGCTGGGGGTGTTGTTTTTTGAGAGACATTCCTGTACCCTTTAGTCCAGGTTCATTTTTATACCTTATAAATTTGTACCAGCAAAACAGTAGAATTATGACACTTTTTAAGGTTAAAACCGACATTTAAAACATTATATTAAAAATGATGGATGAAATTTAACAAAATGAAAATTAACCAGGCTTGCAGCTGCAGTAAGTTAGAATGGTACATCTTTGTACTTTATATCAGTTTGAACCTTTGAAGAGGCACTTCTGGCCTTTTAAAGGTGTGATATGGAATATGAAGAGAATAACACGCCACAAAGCCTTCAGCCATTTGGGTGCCAGGCTTGTTAACCACCCCGTGTGCGTGCTCCGATGCTGAGGTCGACCAATATTCCTCACCAAACCCACTAGAATACTTGACCCGAGTAGCTGCACTTAGCTGCCCAGTCTCTTCTCCAGCAAACCAAACTTTCTGCAGTTTTTCCAAAGATCCTCTCTCCTCTCCACACACCATCCTGCACGCCCACTTATCCAATAAAATTAAAAAAAGCAATAAAATCCTCCGTGGTGTGTCTTCCAGTCGAAAAAGTGGCCCGAAGCTCCTCAACTTCAGCGACATGAAGCAGCTACGTATTAGCTAGCTGCTAATAGCTGCTAATAAAGACGTTTCCACACAGAATTTGCTCGTCACATGTTGGGAATCACTATGGCAAGTAAATGAGGTATATAATCACCACATATACCCAGTGCTACCAGCTGCTTGACCTGCAGACTCCACAGTACCAGCCTCACTGTGCTGCAGTACTTACGGTTTTAGGCAACCCAAAATGCTGCTCTGCTAGCTGTTGGCTGGTAGATGTAAACAAAATGCCAACGTCGTGCCCGTCAAAATTAATATTTTATAATATTTTACTTCAAATATAATTTTGAAAGAAATGCTGTATTTTCATTCTACAACCCTCTAAACACCCCCGTAGAGGCATTATTTTGTTATAAATATAGCTTTTTATTAAAATATTCCATTCACCACCTTTAAGGACCAATTTAGTATGTTTAAAAAAATTTACCTATAGGTACAAAAATGTTCTTGTCTCGTACCTCTATTTCTGAGAGTGTACTCTTTGGTTCATTACCTCATAGTATAACCAGTGATTGCAATTTAGGACGCATGCGATTTATTGTCTACCTGTCAAATATTTTAAAAATCCATTAATTAATTAATTAATTAATTAATTAAATCAAATATAGCAAAAATTGCTATTGAATTTCATTGATGTTCTTCTGGTTTCTCTTGACTCAAACAGACCCGTCCAAGTAGCAGCTGAGTTAAACCAGAAACAGAAACTCACAGCAGAGCAGATGGGGCGGAAGGACATCATCCTCTCAATGTGGTAGGCGTTGCTGCCGCTCCACGACTCCCAGTGAGGATACTCTCCTCTCTCCAACACAAACTGCTGCCCACAGAAACTTGAGTGCTCGTATCCTGCCCAGCTGTCACCAACAAGCACACGGTTAACACATGCATGGTGTTAATTGATCATTTGGACATTTATAGAGCAAAGTGGATGAAAAAACATTTTAACCAGCTTGTCGATTGATTTTAATTAATTTTAGTGTAACCGTTTGAATTTGATTATTAGGTCATGTGTGAGTTTCTTTGTGTTTTTACTTACGCTCCACACTCCACCTTGAGAGAGCGGATATTGTCGATGCTACACTCCATGACGTTCTGGCAGGCGGATGTAAACTCCAGACGTTTGCCCTGGAAATTTTCCTGGTCATAGATTGTGATCTGGAGAGGACAAAAGTGCACGCGCGTAGGATGCACATGATGTGTGCACAGAAGCACACGTTAATGACATCATCAGTCCCCACATTCACTCACCTTCCATGGTCCCAGTGGGTTGGGGTTGTTCAGAGCCATTCTACTGTTTGTGTTTCAGAGTGGATTTACCTGCACAGGATGAATGAGAGACACATTTTCACATAATCAAGCTGAAGTTTCATTTTTTCACCAACACAGATTGTTTTATTTTAGAAATTTTCTTCATTTTTTATGTTTTATTTCTCTGTTTAAAGCCGACTTCTCTGTTTCAGGGTAAGGTCAGAGTGTTGTTGGTCGTGCTGTGTATGTTCAGTGTGTCTGTTTGCAGTATATACGTTTATATGACTCAGCAGAGCGACAAAAAGAGAAAAGACACAGAAATGTAAAACATCAATTGATAGAGATGGAGGGCTTACCTGACCAGCCCCCAAAGAATAGCTGTTAGCGCTCAAAGGGGCTCCACAAAAACGATGTCCTGACCCCAGACTGAACGGACCTTTTTATACATGCTCGTGCTGAAAAGCAGCTGGACCTGTGGTTCTGAACAAGAGTCAGCACATTGCTGTTTTACTCATTGTTCAGAACTGAGCTGCTGGGCTTTAGTTAGCTGCAGCAGGACTGGATGGAGGGCACCATGCCCAGTGCAAATAAGCAAAAGTTCCAAATGATCCCTGTCCAGCAGGCAGGACCAAGTCCAGCCACAATGAAGCTCAGGAAAAAGATCACCAGTTTTTTTTTAAACTGACTCTGCTGCCAAAAATGCAGAGAGAAAAAAAAAGATACTGAAATCAAAGATAAAGTTAAAAACAGAAATGATCATTTTCAATTTTTAAATTGAACTTGCATTTATATTTTTGGTCCAAAAACAAACACAAGGGAAAAAAGATTTCTAAATTTAACATGTTTATAAGTTTACTCACGGAGTGAATGTGCAGGCCAGTGTTCATCTGTGTCTCCACGTCTCTGGTACCTTTCACCTCCTCACTCACCTCTAAATGCATGTTCAGTCATGCATTCACATTGTCATGCATAGACGCATACACACCCCCCCCACACACACACACACACGCACCCCCCACACACACACACAACGTCTGTTCATACATTCACACACAGGACACACAAAGAACTGCAGCAACAATAAAAGATGCTATATAAACTACAACCATACACCATGAGTCGGCACCAGGAGGCCCCGAATGAGGAGGTAACCAGGAGGCCCCTAATGAGGAGGTAACCAGGAGGTCCCCTAATAAGGAGGTAACCAGGAGGCCCCGAATGAGGAGGTAACCAGGAGCCCCTTAATGAGGATGTAACCAGGAGCCCCCTAATGAGGAGGTAACCAGGAGCCCCCTAGTGAGGAGGTAACCAGTAGGCCCCGAATGAGGAGGTAACCAGGAGGCCCCTAATGAGGAGGTAAACAGGAGGCCCCTAATGAGGAGATAACCAGGAGGCCCCCTAATGAGGAGGTAACCAGGAGGCCTATAATGAGGAGGTAACCAGGAGGCCCCTAATGAGTCAGGAATTAGGAGGCCCCCTAATGAGGAGGTAACCAGGAGGCCTATAATGAGGAGGTAACCAGGAGGCCCCCTAATGAGGAGGTAACCAGGAGGCCCCTAATGAGTCAGTAACCAGGAGCCCCCTAATGAGGAGGTAACCAGGAGGCCCCCTAATGAGGAGGTAACCAGGAGGTCCCCTAATAAGGAGGTAACCAGGAGGCCCCCTAATGAGGAGGTAACCAGGAGGCCCCTAATGAGGAGGTAACCAGGAGGCCCCCTAATGAGGAGGTAACCAGGAGGCCCCTAATGAGTCAGTAACCAGGAGCCCCCTAATGAGGAGGTAACCAGGAGGCCCCTAATGAGGAGATAACCAGGAGGCCCCCTAATGAGGAGGTAACCAGGATGCCTATAATGAGGAGGTAACCAGGAGCCCCCTAATGAGGAGGTAACCAGGAGGCCCCCTAATGAGGAGGTAACCAGGAGGCCCCTAATGAGGAGATAACCAGGAGGCCCCCTAATGAGGAGGTAACCAGGAGGCCCCCTAATGAGGAGGTAACCAGGAGGCCCCTAATGAGGAGGTAACCAGGAGGCCCCTAATGAGGAGGTAACCAGGAGGCCCCTAATGAGTCAGTAACCAGGAGCCCCCTAATGAGGAGGTAACCAGGAGGCCCCCTAATGAGGAGGTAACCAGGAGGCCCCTAATGAGGAGATAACCAGGAGGCCCCCTAATGAGGAGGTAACCAGGAGGCCCCCTAATGAGGAGGTAACCAGGAGGCCCCTAATGAGGAGGTAACCAGGAGGCCCCCTAATGAGGAGGTAACCAGGAGGCCCCTAATGAGGAGATAACCAGGAGCCCCCTAATGAGGAGGTAACCAGGAGGCCCCTAATGAGGAGGTAACCAGGAGGCCCCCTAATGAGGAGGTAACCAGGAGGCCCCTAATGAGGAGGTAACCAGGAGGCCCCCTAATGAGGAGGTAACCAGGAGGCCCCTAATGAGGAGGTAACCAGGCGGCCCCCTAATGTGGAGGTAATCAGGAGGCCCCTAATGAGGAGATAACCAGGAGGCCCCCTAATGAGGAGGTAACCAGGAGGCCTATAATGAGGAGGTAACCAGGAGGCCCCTAATGAGTAAGTAACCAGGAGCCCCCTAATGAGGAGGTAACCAGGAGGCCCCTAATGAGGAGGTAACCAGGAGCCCCCTAATGAGGAGGTAACCAGGAGGCCCCTAATGAGTCAGTAACCAGGAGCCCCCTAATGAGGAGGTAACCAGGAGGCCCCCTAATGAGGAGGTAACCAGGAGGCCCCTAATGAGGAGGTAACCAGGAGGCCCCTAATGAGGAGATAACCAGGAGGCCCCCTAATGAGGAGGTAACCAGGAGGCCCCTAATGAGTCAGTAACCAGGAGCCCCCTAATGAGGAGGTAACCAGGAGGCCCCTAATGAGGAGGTAACCAGGAGGCCCCTAATGAGGAGATAACCAGGATGCCCCCTAATGAGGAGGTAACCAGGAGGCCCCCTAATGAGGAGGTAACCAGGAGGCCCCCTTATGAGGAGGTAACCAGGAGCCCCCTAATGAGGAGGTAACCAGGAGCCCCCTAATGAGGAGGTAACCAGGAGGCCTCAGGTCAGGTACTTGAACCACATGAGTGGAACTGGTTTAAGGTGGAGATCCTCATCCTGTCTCTAAAGCTGAACCAGATTACTACTGAAGAGTTATTTGTATTAAGGTTGGTTAATCAACCTCGGGACACCTTCACCTCCTCAAACAGTATCAGCACCAGGAAGCGGCCCAGCAGTGCCTGATGTATGACTTCTTCACTGTTCCACAACCTGACTCGCTTTTTTAATCTAAGGCTCTAATCCACAGGTTGGATCCTTCTTTCCAAGAGTAAACTGTCAGAACGGGGTCATCACTCACACTGTGGTCTCCTTTTTCAGTTTGCCACTCTGAGACAAGCTCTTCTATTTATGAATATGAAAAATAAAAAGGCTTTTATTACATACATTCTTTTTGAAATACAGTTGAATTTTTTTCCTCCTGTTTGAAAACAATGCACATAATATTTTCCATGAGTGCCACAATTACAAGTTGTCATATAAAGAGTGGTATTATATATAAAAAAATGAAAGGCATGTCCAGCCCTTCCTGTTTGGATGCTGCTCTCTCGGTACTTTACACACTCAGAGCTCCAAGCCTCAGCTGACAATATCAGAACCATGGAAAAAAAATCTAGATATGAAAATAATAACGTGAAAATGGGAGTTTACAGGAAGGATACTTTTAAATTTGAGTAAGGATTCAGATAGGAAGAAAAATGTCTGGTTTAGTGTGTGTGTGTGTGTGTGTGTGTGTGTGTGTGTGTGTGTGTGTGTGTGTGTGTGTGTGTGTGTGTGGGTTTGTATTTCTGACCTCCTGGGGACCCGTTTCCTGACTTTTACTATCTTTCTGGGGTCCGAGGGTTCTTGTGGGGACCGAAGCCTGGTCCCCATGGGGGGGACTCCCCTTTTTAGGGTTAGGGGTTAGGTTTATAGGTATGGTATGAATAGAGTTTTAGTTAGTCTTAGGGTTAGTTATAGATCAGTAATGGTTAAGGTTAGTAAAAGGGTTTGGGTTAGGTATAAATCTAGTTACTAAAATCAATGGAAGTCAATGGACGGTCCCCATAAGGATACCAAAACACACTTGTGTGTGTGTGTGTGTGTGTGTGTGTGTGTGTGTGTGTGTGTGTGTGTGTGTGTGAGTGTGTGTGTGTGTGTGTGTGTGTGTGTAAAAGTGTAGTGGAATAAAACTTTCTGCTGATGGCAGTGAATGTCCCGAGTCTCTCACAATGGGACTTTAGAATAAAACAGACAGCCATGTCAGCACTACTTGTCCATG
The DNA here is from genome assembly GCA_006937955.1 of Pachypanchax playfairii. Lineage (NCBI taxonomy): Eukaryota > Metazoa > Chordata > Actinopteri > Cyprinodontiformes > Aplocheilidae > Pachypanchax > Pachypanchax playfairii. Next base: position 2,299,763 of record SSNP01000010.1, on the reverse strand, counting down.
GATTAGCAGTGTGACCTTTGACCCCACGCTGCTGCCAATGGTCACTACCAATGAAAAGTCAGAATCCTGGTTTCGTAGACTCGTTCTGGATGTGAATGTATATATATATCCTCCCTCAAAAGAAGTGCGACCATCAGTATCTCCAAACGTCGGTCCGTTTCAGCCTTCAGGTACTGTAAGTGTCCATTTTGATGTCTTCTAACTGTGTAACAGAGTGTTTGGACATCAAGGGGAATTTTGTGGTTTACTCACTCCTTGGACTAAAATAAATCAGCAGGAAATGGATCTCCTCTATATTCCTTAACTTTGGATTGAACAGACGAATCATTGACATAAAAGCAGGACATGATTTCATGTTGACTTGGGACACTAAGATCCAGTTGATGAGGACAATCTGATCTAATCATTAAAAAATGAATACAAGCAGATTTTTGGAGCATGAAATTACTTGGATATGTTTTTCTACTTTTCTACTACTTTATTGCAAACGAGGATATTTTGAAAAATACTCTAAATGTACACAAAGAATGATAGTTTTAAGAAGCAAATTAAATTTATTTTACATCAGAAAGTTGGTAGGATTGAGTTGAGCAGCTGAAACATTTAATGAAAACACAGAAACATTTACTGATTATTATTTTTCAAACAACTGAATGAATGTTTGTCGGCAAAACATCTTTATTTTCTATTTCAAATGTAAATCAGGTGATTCAATCCACTTTCTGAGGTTCTTGTTTTACTGTCTTTGACTATGTTCCTCTTCTACAGTCTGTTGTTTGAACATTGCTGCAGGAAGTAATAAATAAAATCCATTCTAATATAATTGTATAATAATATTTATATTAATGATGGAGTCAATGAGCAATATAGTGGAGATCTTTTAGATCTTTTTCTGCTTCATCACACCTGATTCAAGTCCTCAGCGTGTCAAAACGTCCTACAGAAGATTGTAAATGACTCATTCATCTGAATCAGGTGTGTAGAAGCGGTGAAACATCTAAAACTTGCAGGATCGTGGCCCTCGAGGTCTGGATCTGGACTTTGTGGAATGACTGTGACTTTTCTCTGTAGGTCTGATCATGTCTCACTCAGGTGCTCAGGGCAGCATTGGCAGCCACCCTGCCATAGGACTACACAACTACAAGGTAAGTTAACAAGAACAACATGAACACATTTAACCTCAGAAATCATTGCTTTTATGTTTTTTTCCTCTAGATATACCTCTATGAGTGTGAGAACTTCCAGGGCCGCAGGATGGACCTGTTTGGAGAGTGCCGTAACCTGTGTGAGAAGGGTTTGGAACGAATCGGCTCCATTAGGGTAGAATGTGGACCGTAAGTGAACAAACCTCCTATTCGCAGAAATAATAAATACTTACCTAAGCTGACTAAATGGCTGCTCTTTCTTTCTGTCCAGCTGGGTGGGTTACGAGCAGCAGAACATGACAGGTGAGATGTTCATGCTGGAGAAAGGAGAGTACCCCCGCTGGGACACCTGGTCCAACAGCTACAGGTGTGACCGCATAATGTCGGTCAGACCTGTTCGAATGGTGCGTTTGTATTGTATGCGTATGTACATGTGTGCATGTGTTTTTTAACAATATTTCTCATAAACCACCAGATGGATTTTAATGAATCTCTCAGAAGGTCTTTGTTGGGATTTCATCGACAGCTTCTAAAGTCCATTTGAGATGCTTTAAACAACACTCAGTCTGTTTTACAGACATCAGCTAGAGTTTCACGTTGTGGTAATGTGGTGGAAGAATTCTGTTACGAATGAATCAGGCAAATTAATTTTATACAAAAGGAGTTTTATTATGAAATCATGTTTGATTAAGAGCAGTCAGTCAAATGTTAAACAGCTGTTTCAAACAGTTCTAATTCAACACAGATTATTTTAATCTCAAAGTGTTTTAAAGGCCAGTGGGAGATATACAGTCCTTTAAGGAGTGTTGGCCCTTAATTATTTTAATAAAAGTTAATTTAGTGTTGTCAGCCTATTTATTTATCATTTCCTGCTTTTGTGATTTTTGAAACTGAAGGCAAAAACCATCAACGACTTCTACAGTGTCTGCAGAAAAAAAAAAAAAAGAAAATTGACGTATTTCTCCTTCAGGACCCTCAAGACCACAAGATCTGCCTGTATGAGTGTATGAACTTTGAAGGTCGTAAGATGGAAGTGTGTGATGAGGACATTCCAAGCATGTGGTCTTATGGCTTTCAGGACCGCGTTGGCAGCATTCAGGTCAACGGTGGGACGTAAGTGGGTTTTAATTTTAAGGTCTCCTTGATGGTTTTTCATGTAGCAGATTATTTGTTGTCTGTCGTTTCATCAAGAGGAGATCAGCTGGTGTTAAAGAGACACAAGTCTTCAAAACTCAGCTGTCATCAGATTTTTGATTGTCACCAATAATGTCACTTAAAATAAAACATTTTAGAGCCACATTTATTCTTTGTTCTTCTTCACACAGCTGGGTGGGCTATCAGTACCCTGGTTACCGTGGCTACCAGTATGTATTTGAAATGGGCTCTTACAAACACTGGAACGAGTGGGGAGCCCACCACCCTCAGATCCAGTCCATCCGCAGGGTGAGAGACATGCAGACGCACCGCCGGGGCTGCTTCGAGATGACCGCGTAGACAAGTCCATCAGATTGCAAGCTAACAGGAGGAAACAGCGAGAGCTCAGAGAAATGTCACGCCGCTAAACATCCCTTTTAAATCTCTTCCAAAGAATCTAATGGTTTTTAATATCATCAATCATTTACTAGGAAAATTTGAAAGTATGTGGGACGACAAATGACTCACAAGGTGAGAAATTCTTTTTGTCTATGGAACCTATTTTTCAGTGGTTGGAGGGGATGAGGTGGTCATGGGGGGGGGGTAGTATAGGTCATTAGAAGGTATTTAGTTTCATTTTCAATCAATCCCTGTTTATGTTTTGGGTTTTGTATTTATTTGCTTATACTTTTTAGCAGAAATGGTGCCAACAAGCCTGTTCAGAAAAGTGCTTCTTCCTTTCACGATGTTTTAAAGAGATTTCACTGCTTACAGAGCGTCACCATGGACAGCTCTCACCTCTGTCCTGCAGTGAGTTTGTAAATCAGGGGGAGGCACTGTGTCCTCATAACACCGAGGAAGCCCAGGTGAATGCGAGAGGATCGATCGATTGAAAAAGGCTGTGCAGCGGTGTGGATAATTCTTTTTGGGGGGTGGGGGGAGGGGCTGTCCAGAGGTTTTGCATTTTATTTTACACTTTCTCAGGGATGCTGGCATCTGGGAAGCAAGTTTCCATTGAAAACAAAATAAATATAATTTGAAAAAAAAACTTCATTTTTATCTGTTATTTACATTTATTCATATATTTCTTTATAATTATTATCTCAAGAGTTTCTGTGTTTTAAAACCTCATGGAGGAGGTGAAACTGCTACAAGAAGATTGCGTGATTCTGACTTTATGTTTTGTGGCTTCCTGCTCGGTTGCGATTGTTTTTACTGTTTTTGTTTAAAGTTTTCACGAAAAATATGTTTAACTCACAACATTTGGTGTTTGTTACCAATAAATTATCACAAATTCAAAGACTTTCATGAAAAGTAGAATATGTCGTTACACTACATACCCAGTGGATTTACAATATGTTTAAACACTCTGCTGCAGATTAACATGGTCAGCAGTGATACTCAGATAGGTTGTGGTGTTTAAACGATGCTCAGATGGAACTATTTGTGGCCCAAAGTTTGCCAAAAACAACCACCCCACCATGACATCACCACCATGACATCACCACCATGACATCACCACCATGACATCACCACCATGACATCACCACCATGACATCACCACCATGACACCATCACCATGACATCACCACCATGAACCCATCACCATGACATCACCACCATGACATCACCACCATGACACCACCACCATGACATCACCACCATGACACCACCACCATGACACCATCACCATGACATCACCACCATAACACCACCACCATGACACCACCACCATGACACCATCACCATGACACCACCACCATGACACCACCACCATGACACCACCACCATGACACCACCACCATGACACCACCACCATGACACCATCACCATGACATCACCACCATGATACCACCACCATGACACCACCACAATGACACCACCACCATGACACCACCACCATGACACCACCACCATGACACCACCACCATGACATCACCACCATGATACCACCACCATGACACCAACACCATGACACCACCACCATGACACCACCACCATGACACCACCACCATGACATCACCACCATCACCATGACACCACCACCATGACACCACCACCATGACACCATCACCATGACACCACCACCATGACACCACCACCATGACACCATCACCATGACATCACCACCCTGACACCACCACCATGACATCACCACCATGACATCACCACCATGACACCACCACCATGACATCACCACCATGACACCACCACCATGACACCACCACCATGACACCACCACCATGACAACAACACCATGACACCACCACCATGACACCACCACCATGACACCACCACCATGACACCACCACCATGACATCACCACCATGACATCACCACCATGACACCACCACCATGACATCACCACCATGACACCACCACCATGACACCACCACCATGACACCATCACCATGACATCACCACCATGATACCACCACCATGACACCACCACCATGACACCATCACCATGACACCACCACCATGACACCACCACCATGACACACCACCATGACATCACCACCATGACACCACCACCATGACATCACCACCATGACATCACCACCATGATACCACCACCATGACACCACCACCATGACACCACCACCATGACACCATCACCATGACACCACCACCATGACACCACCACCATGACACCACCACCATGACACCACCACCATGACACCACCACCATGACACCACCACCATGATACCACCACCATGACACCATCACCATGACACACCACCATAACACCACCACCATGACACCACCACCATGACACCACCACCATGACACCACCACCATGACACCACCACCATGACACCACCACCATGACACCACCACCATGACACCACCACCATGACATCACCACCATGACATCACCACCATGACACCACCACCATGACACCACCACCATGACACCACCACCATGACACCATCACCATGACACCACCACCATGACACCACCACCATGATACCACCACCATGACACCACCACCATGACACCACCACATGATACCACCACCATGACATCACCACCATCACCATGACACCACCACCATGATACCACCACCATGACACCACCACCATGACATCACCACCATGACACCACCACCATGACACCACCACCATGACACCACCACCATGACACCATCACCATGACACCACCACCATGACACCATCACCATGATACCACCACCATGACACCATCACCATGACACCACCACCATGACACCACCACCATGACACCATCACCATGACATCACCACCATGATACCACCACCATGACACCACCACCATGACACCACCACCATGACACCATCACCATGACATCACCACCATCACCATGACACCACCACCATGACATCACCACCATGATACCACCACCATGACACCACCACCATGCCACCATCACCATGACACCACCACCAAGACACCACCACCATGACACCCCCACCATGACACCACCACCATGACACCACCATCATGATACCACCACCATGACATCACCACCATCACCATGACACCACCACCATGACACCATCACCATGATACCACCACCATGACACCACCACCATGACACCACCACCATGACACCACCATCATGACACCACCACCATGACATCACCACCATCACCATGACACCACCACCATGACACCACCACCATGACACCATCACCATGACATCACCACCATGATACCACCACCATGACACCACCACCATGACACCTTAACCATGACATCACCACCATGATACCACCACCATGACATCACCACCATGACACCACCACCATGACACCACCACCATGACACCACCACCATGACACCACCACCATGATACCACCACCATGACACCACCACCATGACACCACCATCATGATACCACCACCATGACATCACCACCATCACCATGACACCACCACCATGACACCATCACCATGACACCACCACCATGACACCACCACCATGACACCATCACCATGACATCACCACCATGATACCACCACCATGACACCACCACCATGCCACCACCACCATGACACCACCACCATGACACCACCACCATGACACCACCACCATGACACCACCACCATGACACCATCACCATGACACCACCACCATGACACCACCACCATGACATCACCACCATGACACCACCACCATGACACCACCACCATGACACCATCACCATGACATCACCACCATGACACCACCACCATGATACCACCACCATGACACCACCACCATGACACCATCACCATGACACCACCACCATGACACCACCACCATGACACCACCACCATGACACCACCCCCATGACACCACCACCATGACACCACCACATGACACCATCACCATGACATCACCACCATGATACCACCACCATGACACCACCACCATGACACCACCACCATGACACCACCACCATGACACCACCACCATGACACCACCACCATGACACCACCACCATGACACCACCACCATGACACCACCATCATGATACCACCACCATGACATCACCACCATCACCATGACACCACCACCATGACACCATCACCATGATACCACCACCATGACACCACCACCATGACACCACCACCATGATACCACCACCATGACACCATCACCATGACATCACCACCATGATACCACCACCATGACACCACCACAATGACACCATCACCATGACACCACCACCATGACACCACCACCATGACACCATCACCATGACACCACCACCATGACACCACCACCATGACACCACCACCATGACACCATCACCATGACACCACCACCCTGACACCACCACCATGACACCATCACCATGACACCACCACCATGACACCACCACCATGACACCATCACCATGACACCACCACCATGACACCATCACCATGACATCACCACCATGATACCACCACCATGACACCACCACCATGACACCTTAACCATGACATCACCACCATGATACCACCACCATGACATCACCACCATGACACCACCACCATGACACCATCACCATGACATCACCACCATGACACCACCACCATGACACCACCACCATGACACCATCACCATGATACCACCACCATGACACCACCACCATGACACCATCACCATGACACCACCACCATGACACCACCACCATGACACCATCACCATGACATCACCACCATGATACCACCACCATGACACCACCACCATGACACCATCACCATGACATCACCACCATGATACCACCACCATGATACCACCACCATGACACCACCACCATGACACCATCACCATGACACCACCACCATGACACCACCACCATGACACCACCACCATGACACCACCACCATGACACCACCACCATGACACCACCACCATGACACCACCACCATGACACCACCACCATGACACCACCACCATGACACCACCACCATGATACCACCACCATGACACCACCACCATGACACCACCACCATCACAACAACACCATGACACCACCACCATGACACCACCACCATGACACCATCACCATGACACCACCACCATGACATCACCACCATGACACCACCACCATGACACCACCACCATGACACCACCACCATGACACCACCACCATGACACCACCACCATGACACCATCACCATGACATCACCACCATGATACCACCACCATGATACCACCACCATGACACCACCACCATGACACCACCACCATGATACCACCACCATGACACCACCACCATGACACCACCACCATGACACCAACACCATGACATCACCACCATGATACCACCACCATGACACCACCACAATGACACCACCACCATGACACCACCACCATGGCAGCACCACCATGACATCACCACCATGACATCACCACCATGACATCACCACCATGACACCACCACCATGACACCACCACCATGACACCACCACCATGACACCACCACCATGACACCACCACCATGACACCACCACCATGACACCACCACCATGACATCACCACCATGACATCACCACCATGGCATCACCACCATGACATCACCACCATGGCATCACCACCATGACCACCAGCAGTAGCTTGAACCTTTCATTCAAGGCAGGGTCGATCCAGTCTTATGTTTGTTTACATCAAACTGATACGTCACAGATCAAGACTCACTGGACGAGACAACAACCTGTTATTGTCCCATTCTGGGGCGGCTGTATGAAACTGGGCTGAGTTTCCTGTTTTAGTTGATAGATGCACTTTGTCTTCTGCAGCTGAAGCTCATCTGCTTCAAGGTTCAACGTTACTCCACCTTCAAACTATCCACCTACTTTCCACTGACCAAACAAGCATTTTGGTCCACACATCAGCTGTTCATTGGGTATTTTCATTTTCTGACAATGCTTCATAAACCAAAGAGCTTGTTATGTGTGACAATACCAGTAAATAAGCAAAATAAACTTAAAACCCTCTGGAACCATCACCTTAAGTCTCTTAAATCATCTTTCTCTTTTAAAAGGTGTTTGAATAGGTTTTAGAAGTTTATAAAGTGCAAAGGAATCATTTATATGAACGTAAAACTCTCTCACATCATATCTGCACTAACTATAATTTCATTTTATGGAAAATCAGAACCGGAAAACCATAAGTTTGTGACGACCGGTTTTTACATCGATTTACCTAAAGTGTGTAATTTTGGCTGCACAAGATCACGTCCGATAACTTTAACAAGCAAATATAAATGTTTGTCTTCTCTGAGGTGAAACATGAAATTGGATGAAGAAGGAGCAGACGGCAGCGGCGCACCGCGTGTTTTAAAGCAGGATTTGGATTAAAGAGCTTGTGGGAGAGGGTGGGAGCTACAGGCTGACTTTATTTATCATTTTTAACTGGATCTAGAAGGGGAGGAGGCATGGAAAATGAGTTCTTCTTGTAGCTGCACGGGGATTGTTTGCTGCACGATTTTTTTCACCAGCGCGTTACTAAACGCTCCGACGCAATTAAGTACCAACATCTGATCTGTTTCCGCAGCGGCGCCAACATAATCCAGAATAAAGCCTCAATCCGTGGTGGGTCGAACACAGAACAATCCGATTCTGCTGGACATGAAAGTGCAGCAAGGTTACAGCTCATCAGACATGGGGATCCCGGTCAAAACCGAAGAAGAATTGCGCAAAAATACCGTAATAACACCCGAGGACGTCCTTGGGCTGCAGAAGATTACCGAGAGTAAGTAAACACGCTGTAATTAGTACGACTGGAGGACTAGGGAATACCTTTCAGGATTAACACCGAAGTGGTGTTGCTGCTTGCTTCTGACATCTTTTCCATTCGGTGTTTATTTCTCATATTTATTGCCCGTCTCGATGATCAGAGCTACCATGGACAGCGACTCGGTCTGAAAGGACCTTCAAGAGTCAAGAGCTTCAATTAGAGTCAATAAGCGGGTTTATCTTGAAGAAGCAACTCAAATTTCAGAGCAGAGCATTTCATCTAATGGGAGCTTAAATTTAAATCTGTCAACTCTGAGTGTCTGATCAGGAACAGAGAAAGAGGGAGAATATTTCCTGGAGTGCTTAAAACTAACAAGTCTGACTCTTCACCTGAAGACACCAGCAGCTCTGATGTAACAGGTGGCCCGAGATGTAATCCACTAATTATAGCCTGAAGCAGACAGTTGGAAGAAAAACAAGTTGAGTAACTGTCATTATGTTGTTTAATAAAGTGTCAACGTATAGTGAAGTGAGGCTGGACTTCCAGGAAGCTCCTTGAGTTTAAATGTAAATTGTCATGTTACTTGCAGGTTTCCATTCAATGAATCTCTGCTGCAATTCTGAATTTAGTTTAATACCATCATTTAGAGTCTGTGGGTTTGTTTTGGAACTAAAAAACAGTAAATAAACTTTGAAAGACTCTTTTAGAACAGAAACAATAATTCTGAGTAGATTTATTTATTATTTTTAAAAATATTAACATTTCCATTGATTTTAAAGAGGCCATTTCATACACATTTCAGGACTTTGTGGTTATTTCTTAAGTATTAACCAGTAATATGGAACACTTTATATCTAAAAAACGCCAGGAAACACTGATTAACAGACCTTTCAATATGTCTGCATTAAAATTCAGGTGGTTCCGGCTCCTTCCGGCTCGTTCATATTCATTATTCAAATTTGCTTGACTCTGATTGGCTAACAAACTAGCCTATGAGAGCAAGGTGTACTGTTTCCTGCCCCGCTGTGCATAGCAACAGCAGACGTCGTGTCTTCCTGTTTGCTACGTCTTATGCTACAGCTTTTAGCCAGCAGCATGCTAGGCGTGGTTTCAGCTGCTGGAGCTGATGAATACTAACGAACAAAGGAGTTGTGACGAAACAGATACAGGCCGTTCAAACTCAGGAGAACTCGGGTGTTATCGCCACCCGCGTAGTTTGAGAGATAAAAACTGAAAGAGAAGTTGTTGACCTGTTTTCACACCCACTATGAAGGTAAGAACACCTGTGGAGCTAAAATATTCAACAGAAACCTCAGAAAAACTGTTTTTAATGGAAGGGCCTCTTTAATGCCATGCTTGCCACTGTACCGGACTAGGTAGCATCAATTTTACATCAATACCAGCAAGTTATACATCGTTGGAAAGCATTTCTTCTCAATCAAAACGTCCAATACATAATTTTTATGCCAACCAGTCACCCTAAAAACTTAAGAGCTACAGCTGGCAGCAATTTAGGTATGGAAACTTTTGTGCAGAGATTACGCATTAATATGGGGCAAATAGGAGTAATAAGTCTGAACAATGACAACTGATTTTTTCCCAAACAAAAGGATCTGCTTTACATGAAAAATCATAAAGATCATAACACAATGTGAAAACAAGTAACTCAGATCTGCAGTCATTTGTGAGGTATTTTATGTAGCACTCTCAGAAATAGAGGTACGAGACAAGGACATTTTTGTACCTATAGGTAAATTGTTTTAAAATGTTCCCTTTAAAGTACAATATTGGTCTTTAAAAGGTCAGAAATGCCTCTTAGAGGGTTCAAATTGATATAAAGTACAAATTTGTACCATTTCAACTGCACCTGCAACCCTGACCAAGGCTGGTTAATCTCCATTTTATTGAGTTTCATCCATCATTTTCAATATTATGTTTCAGAATGTTGGTTTTAAACTTCAAAATGTGGCATAATTTTACAGTTTTAGTGGAACAACTTCTTAAGGTACAAAAATGGACCTGGACTACAGGGTACACCCCCAGCGACAAGAATTTGTACCCTTCTTGTCGCTTCTTGTCTCGTACCTCTATTTCTGAGAGTGAGTAATACTTGTTCACTTGTCCTCCATCATATATCAAAATAGTTTCTGTTTAAGTATTCTTGAGTGAAGCAACGCAAGAAAGTACATTTTCTCCCAACACACTCCACATGAACTAAATACAGCCTATAAGAGCTGGAGTTTGAAAATAATCACCAAATTACTCATCAATTCATACGTTAATTATTATATATTTGACAAAAGCAAAGCTTCTTCACACCTAGGTTTGGTTTGATATTTGCTAATAAATAAGAAACACAGCAGAAGAATAAACGTTTTGGGATTTGTTCAGATGTCTGCACAAACATCCTGCCTGTCCATGTCTTTGGTTCCTTGGTTCTGTGCAGCGCACCCCGCTGTAAGTCCCGTGGGGAGCGGGGCTCCCAATTAGACTTTCCTCATCTCTTTCACTTTTTAAGTCTCAGTTAAAAACTCATTTTAACACGTTGCTTTTCAATTCAGTATAATCTTTTTTTTTCTCTTCCCATCCAAACTGCTTGTTTTAATTGCATTTTTATTCTATTTTTATCTGCTTTTTTATTATATGTTTTGTTCAGCGCTTTGGTCGGCTCTCATGTCGTTTTTAAATGTTCTATACAAATAAACATGATGATGATGATGATGAAATTAATTTCTGTTTGGTTTTGTTTCATTGTGAGTTGGGGTTGTTTTGGTTATTCTGTAAGACCGCCTCCGATGAAAAACATGTTTTTCATGTTCTGATGCTAGAGGACGTAGCTTGAGAAAGTTATGCTCAAAATTGCATTTCTTACTATTTCTGCATCAAAATCATATGAATTAGTAGCAGACACTAAAATGCATCTAAAAGAGACTGGATTTGTGATGTAGGAAATCTACTGTGCGGGTCACAAACTCCTGCTCCACTAGCACAAACAGACACACTAATGGTTCCGCCCACAGCACAGAGACGAATTGCTAATAAGCTACTGCTGCTATGTAGAAACTACTTCCTAGTAAACGGGACAGATTTTGTGATTTTGGGTAAAAACACCATAATCATCACTTCAAGACCACTGAGAGGTTTTAAAATAGATCAAAAGATGATCAGAGTGAGTTTTTAACTTCATTCAGTTCAGTTTATTCAAAGAGCATCACATCCCAATAAAAGTCATCTCAAAGCACAAAAGGCATCTGATCACATCAACAGGTCCTGATTAAAAAACTTATAAACAAGTTAAATACGGTTGTAAAATGATCAGTTTAATGAATATTTGTATACATTTCAGTTTTAAGGCTTATTGATTATTATAAAGAGGTCATTCCATTAAAAACAGTTTTTCATCAAACAGTCCTCATCAGCGCTGTGTCTCCTGCTCAGAGCCGCAGTCTTCAGGCTGAATGTGCTGATCTTCTGCTCGGGGAAGCAGACGTCTCCTCTCTCGTCGCTCTGCAGTGTCAAACAACATTTAAAATGCTAATCCCAAGATATTCTAACCATTGTGAGGTTTTTGTTTTTAACGTGAGACTTTCTATCATGTAAAACCTGTTTTTCAAACTTTCTGTGAATCTGAACTAATACCAAGAAAATTCAGAGAGAACAGGTTTTTTCACATTTCACACAGAGAAAAGTTGCAACACACTTAAATTGCCGATAGCAGATAATGTCTTGAGTTATGTCAGTTTGAAGAATGAGGAGAAACTTCTCAACGATCAGTTAGTCTAACAGAAACAGAAAACATTTCTACCATCTAAAATATCACAAACCTCTTTTTCCAGCATTTAAAACAAACACTAAAACAATTTAACAATTAACAAACAATTAAAAATGTAACACTTTAAAGAGGCCCTTCCATTAAAAACAGTTTTTCTGAGGTTTCTGTTGAATATTTTAGCTCCACAGGTGTTCTTACCTTCATAGTGGGTGTGAAAACAGGTCAACAACTTCTCTTTCAGTTTTTATCTCTCAAACTACGCAGGTGGTGATAAAACCCGAGTTCTACCAAGTTCGAACGGCCTGTATCTGTTTCATCACAACTCCTTTGTTCATTTGTATTCAGGCAGCTCCTGCAGTTGAAACCACGCCTATCATGCTGCTGGCTAAAAGCTGTAGCACAAGACGTAGCAAACAGGAAGAGACTACGTCTGCTGTTGCCGTGCACAGCGGGACGGGAAACAGTACACCTTGCTCTCATAGGCTAGTTTGTTAGCCAATCAGAGTCCAGCAATTTCAAATTATGAATATGAACGAGCTGCTGCCCAAAGCAGCCTGACGGAAGGAGCCGGAACCACCCGAATTTTAACGCATACAGATTGAATGGTCTTTTAATCAGTGTTTCCTGATGTTTTTTAGATGTTTCATATTACTGGTTAATACTTAAGAAATAACCACAAAGTCCTGAAATGTGTATGAAATGGCCTCTTTAAGGATTCAAAATGAACTGCATCCATTTATGTCTCATGTCTTTATTCAACATTTTAATGTAAAATAATCAAAAACGTTTTTTTGTTTCAAAGGCTAAGGAATTACAAACTACTTATGGTTTCTTTTTTTACCCTCAATAAATCTGCAATTGTCATATTTTACAGTATAAATTTGAAAAGCTTTTACTAGAGAAATGCCAAATTCATTAACAAGAGTAGATACAGACAAATACTAAGGTTAAATAAAAGAAGAATATATACGCAGAGGCTCACCAGAGCAGATTTTAATTCATTCAGGTGATCTGGTCAACTCCTTTTTGTTCTTTTTACTGATAGATGATCAATTGTTGAGCTAAACTGAGTCAAGAAACAAGAGCAGCGTGTTACCTGCATGAGAGGATAGGGCCTGAAATTCACGGGGCAATTCCCCCCTCACATATGTCCGTATGGGGGGATTTATATATATGGGGGGGGGAGTATTACCGGGTTTGCGGGTCTTATGTTGTACTAATCATACCTTACATCACGTTTATGGGCAGCTTTCATTGGACTCCTGCAGCATTCTCATCTTCAATGCTCTTGTCTTTGTTTCATTTCCTTTGCTTGATCTCTTTCCTCACACAGAAGTTAAAAAAACAAATACTACTACTACTACTACTACTACTACTGTCATTTAGCAGACGCTTTTATCCAAAACGACTTACATTGAGAGAACATACAAGCAAGAAATCAAAGAGGAGGAAACAATATAAGGAGGCGGACTGTTTGGAGTCCAATTTAATTCCGACGCTGATACATCAAGTGTATCATTTTTTTTTTGTAGAGATAAACTCCCAAATCGCTATATAATATATAATATATAAATATAAACTTTATTAACAGCATAACAACATTGTTGTATTCTTACCTCAGATTAATGCATTTATTAACTTTATTTTTTAATCTTCCTTTTCTTGGCCTCTAACACTGAATCTTTCTCCATTATAATTTAACTTTGAAATATAAAAATCAAATAAAAAATGCTCCTTTTTGCTGCACTGGCATTAGAAATTATCTGAACTATTTACATTGCAGAAGTTTGTTGTCCAATTCTCTGGGCTGCATCTTTATCTCCTGTCTCCATCCTCTTGTCTCTCTGATTTCTGTCTCTGAATTCTTTTATCTTAAACTGATGAATTTTCATTCATCCAAATTACATAAAGAGTTTCTGTTGCTGTGGCATCAAACATGATTGAAACTGTATACATTAATGTCTCTGTTAGCTCATAGTAATTAGTTTTGGAGGGGGTTTCTCCCACACTCTGTTTGGTCCTCTGTCCTTTCTGTCTCATCTCTTTCCATTCCTACCTTGCTGCCTTCCGCACTGGGGATTTCTTGTAAAGTTTTTTTGGAGCAGGTTCCCCTTCGTTGTTAGATTTCTGTTTTAACCAGCGGTCCATGTTTGCGTGCAGGTGTTAAATCCGACATGGTCTGTTTTGAAACGGTCTGGGGGGGGAGGGGGTGGATGGTGAACTCTGAATGACCTACAAAATAAAGTTTAATATCTCAGAAACCATAGCAGCACAAACGATAATTTTACCTGCACATTCAGCACAAACGAAGTACTAACCGAGCAGCCTATTTACCTGCACTTTTCAAGTGGGTGGGGGGTCAGCTTCACAGAGCTAACTTTAGGCCCTGGAGGAGACACTGTGTCTCCACCGTATCTGCAGGGAAACTGAATCCACCTCAGAACGGATCTGTGATAACACATTTAATCTGAATTTCAAACCTGCCAAATGATTTTCTTTGTTGTCTTCAGACACGGAGAGAAATGGAAGCAGACTGGGATTAAAAACAGCTGAAGATTTTTTTCCACCGACCACCAACATGTCTACTAATAGCCAGTAACAGAGTAATTTACATCACAAAATTACACACAGCGACACAGTGGAGGAGGAGTCCTCACTCTGTGGGAAGAGGCCTAAATCAGCTGATATACTTTATATAACTCATCCTAATAACATTTACACTTTATTTCTACAATGTACTACCAAAAGTATTTAAGCATCTGCTCAACTCATAGAGTGTTGCAGACACTTCTATGGTAACAGATATATGAAATCAAGCCCCTGAAGTCTAGACACTACTTCAGTTGACATTTGTAAAAGAACGAGTCTCTCAGGAGCTCAAAAAATTCCTGTTATGACATCTGAACAACAGCTTGTACTCAGTGTAACAATATTAACACTAAACTGTTACATGTTGTGCCTTTGCGCTCATTTACATCTAGTTCATACTCACTTTATGCTCTAGTACCAATAAAACACAGTGAAATTCAGGCTATACAGGGTCTCTGGCTTTTTGTAGCCTTACTAGTTAAATTATTCTGTTGTCATCACTCTTCCATCACCCTTTCATCACCCTTCATCACCCCTTCCATCCCCCCTCTATCACCCCTCTATCACCTCTCCATCACCCCTCCATCACCCCTCCATCACCCCTCCATCACCTCTCCATCACTCCTCCATAACCTCTCCATCACCCCTAGCATCACCCCTCCCATCACCCCTCCATCACCTCACCATCACCCCTCCATCCCCTCTCTATCACCCCTCCATCACCTCTCCATCACCCCTCCATCACCCCTTCATCACCTCTCCATCACCCCTCCATCACCCCTCCATCACCTCTCCATCACCCCTCCATCACCCCTCCATCACCCTCCCATCACCTCTCCATCACCCCTCCATCACCCCTCTATCACCCCTCCATCACCCCTCCATCACCCCTCCATCACCTCTCCATCATCTCTCCATCACCTCTCCATCACCCCTAGCATCACCCTTCCATCACCCCTCCATCACCTCACCATCACCCCTCTATCACCTCTCCATCTCCCCTCCATCACCTCACCATCACCCCTCCATCACCTCTCTATCACCCCTCCATCACCTCTCCATCACCCCTCCATCACCCCTTCATCACCCCTCCATCACCCCCCCATCACCCCCCCATCACCCCTCCATCACCCCTCCATCACCCCTACATCACCCCTCCATCACCCCTCCATCACCTCACCATCATCTCTCCATCACCTCTCCATCACCCCTAGCATCACCCTTCCATCACCCCTCCATCACCTCTCCATCACCCCTCCATCACCTCTCTATCCCCCCTCCATCACCTCTCCATCCCCCCTCCATCACCCCTCCATCACCTCTCTATCACCCCTCCATCACCTCTCCATCACCCCTCCATCACCCCTTCATCACCTCTCCATCACCCCTCCATCACCTCTCCATCACCCCTCCATCACCTCTCCATCACCCCTCCATCACCCCCCCCTCACCCCCCCATCCCCCCCCATCACCCCTCCATCACCTCACCATCATCTCTCCATCACCTCTCCATCACCCCTCCCTCACCCCTCCATCCCCCCTCCATCACCTCACCATCACCCCTCCATCACCTCTCTATCACCCCTCCATCACCTCTCCATCACCCCTCCATCACCCCTTCATCACCTCTCCATCACCCCTCCATCACCTCTCCATCACCCCTCCATCACCTCTCCATCACCCCTCCATCACCCCTCCATCACCTCTCCATCACCCCTCCATCACCCCTCCATCACCCCTCCCTCACCCCCCCATCACCCCTCCATCACCCCTCCCTCCCCCCCCCATCACCCCTCCATCACCCCTCCACACCCCTCCATCACCTCTCCATCACCCCTCCATCACCTCTCCATCACCCCTCCATCCCCTCTCTATCACCCCTCCATCACCTCTCCATCACCTCTCCATCACCTCACCATCACCCCTCCATCACCTCTCTATCACCCCTCCATCACCTCTCCATCACCCCTCCATCACCCCTTCATCACCTCTCCATCACCCCTCCATCACCTCTCCATCACCCCTCCATCACCCCTCCATCACCTCTCCATCACCCCTCCATCACCTCCCCATCACCCCTCCATCACCCCTCCATCACCCCCCCATCACTCCTCCATGACCCCTCCATCACCCCTCCATCACCTCACCATCACCCCTCTATCACCTCTCCATCTCCCCTCCATCACCTCACCATCACCCCTCCATCACCTCACCATCACCCCTCCATCACCTCTCTATCACCCCTCCATCACCTCTCCATCACCCCTCCATCACCTCTCTATCGCCCCTAGCATCACCCCTCCCATCACCCCTCCATAACCTCTCCATCACCTCTCCATCACCCCTCCATCACCTCTCCATCACCCCTCCATCACCTCTCCATCCCCCCTCCATCACCCCTCCATCACCCCTCCATCCCCTCTCTATCACCCTCCATCACCCCTCCATCACCTCTCCATCACCCCTCCATCACCCCTCCATCATCTCTCCATCACCCCTCCATCCCCCCCCCATCACCCCTCCATCACCTCTCCATCACCTCTCCATCACCTCTCCATCACCCCTAGCATCACCCCTCCATCACCTCTCCATCACCCCTCGCATCACCTCTCCATCCCCCCTCCATCACCTCTCCATCACCTCTCCATCACCTCTCCATCACCCCTCCATCACCTCTCCATCACCTCACCATCACCCCTCCATCACCCCTCCATCACCCCTCCATCACTCCTCCATGACCCCTCCATCACCCCTCCATCACCCCTCCATCACCTCTCCATCACCCCTCCATCACCTCTCCATCACCCCTAGCATCACCTCTCCATCACCTCACCATCACCCCTCCATCACCCCTCCATCCCCCTCCATCACCTCTCCCTCACCCCTCCATCACCCCTCCCTCACCCCTTCATCACCTCTCCATCACCCCTCCATCACCCCTCCATCACCTCTCCATCACCCCTCCATCACCCCTCCATCACTCCTCCATCACCCCTAGCATCACCTCTCCATCACCTCTCCATCACCTCACCATCACCCCTCCATCTCCTCTCCATCACCCCTCCATCACCCCTTCATCACCTCTCCATCACCCCTCCATCACCCCTCCCTCACCCCTTCATCACCCCTAGCATCACCCCTCCATCACCTCTCCATCACCCCTCCATCACCCCTCCATCACCTCTCCATCACCTCTCCATCACCTCACCATCACCCCTCCATCACCCCTCCATCACCCCTCCATCACCCCTCCATCACCTCTCCATCACCCCTCCATCACCCCTCCATCACCCCTCCATCACCTCTCCCTCACCCCTCCCTCCCCTCTCCATCACCTCTCCATCACCTCTCCATCACCTCTCCATCACCCCTAGCATCACCCCTCCATCACCTCTCCATCACCCTCACCATCACCCCTCTATCACCTCTCCATCTCCCCTCCATCACCTCACCATCACCTCTCCATCACCTCACCATCACCCCTCCATCACCTCACCATCACCCCTCCATCACCTCTCTATCACCCCTCCATCACCTCTCCATCACCTCTCCATCACCCCTCCATCACCTCTCCATCACCTCACCATCACCTCCCCATCACCTCTCCATCACCTCACCATCACCCCTCCATCACCCCTCCATCACCTCACCATCACCCCTCCATCACCTCTCCATCACCCCCCCTCACCCCTCCATCACCCCTTCATCACCCCTAGCATCACCCCTCCATCACCTCTCCATCACNAGAGACAGCTGCAGTGTCAAACAACATTTAAAATGCTAATCCCAAGATATTCTAACCATTGTGAGGTTTTTGTTTTTAACGTGAGACTTTCTATCATGTAAAACCTGTTTTTCAAACTTTCTGTGAATCTGAACTAATACCAAGAAAATTCAGAGAGAACAGGTTTTTTCACATTTCACACAGAGAAAAGTTGCAATACACTTAAACTGCCGATAGCAGATAATGTCTTGAGTTATGTCAGTTTGAAGAATGAGGAGAAACTTCTCAACGATCAGTTAGTCTAACAGAAACAGAAAACATTTCTACCATCTAAAATATCACAAACCTCTTTTTCCAGCATTTAAAACAAACACTAAAACAATTTAACAATTAACAAACAATTAAAAATGTAACACTTTAAAGAGGCCCTTCCATTAAAAACAGTTTTTCTGAGGTTTCTGTTGAATATTTTAGCTCCACAGGTGTTCTTACCTTCATAGTGGGTGTGAAAACAGGTCAACAACTTCTCTTTCAGTTTTTATCTCTCAAACTACGCAGGTGGTGATAAAACCCGAGTTCTACCAAGTTCGAACGGCCTGTATCTGTTTCATCACAACTCCTTTGTTCATTTGTATTCAGGCAGCTCCTGCAGTTGAAACCACGCCTATCATGCTGCTGGCTAAAAGCTGTAGCACAAGACGTAGCAAACAGGAAGAGACTACGTCTGCTGTTGCCGTGCACAGCGGGACGGGAAACAGTACACCTTGCTCTCATAGGCTAGTTTGTTAGCCAATCAGAGTCCAGCAATTTCAAATTATGAATATGAACGAGCTGCTGCCAAAGCAGCCTGACGGAAGGAGCCGGAACCACCCGAATTTTAACGCATACAGATTGAATGGTCTTTTAATCAGTGTTTCCTGATGTTTTTTAGATGTTTCATATTACTGGTTAATACTTAAGAAATAACCACAAAGTCCTGAAATGTGTATGAAATGGCCTCTTTAAGGATTCAAAATGAACTGCATCCATTTATGTCTCATGTCTTTATTCAACATTTTAATGTAAAATAATCAAAAACGTTTTTTTGTTTCAAAGGCTAAGGAATTACAAACTACTTATGGTTTCTTTTTTTACCCTCAATAAATCTGCAATTGTCATATTTTACAGTATAAATTTGAAAAGCTTTTACTAGAGAAATGCCAAATTCATTAACAAGAGTAGATACAGACAAATACTAAGGTTAAATAAAAGAAGAATATATACGCAGAGGCTCACCAGAGCAGATTTTAATTCATTCAGGTGATCTGGTCAACTCCTTTTTGTTCTTTTTACTGATAGATGATCAATTGTTGAGCTAAACTGAGTCAAGAAACAAGAGCAGCGTGTTACCTGCATGAGAGGATAGGGCCTGAAATTCACGGGGCAATTCCCCCCTCACATATGTCCGTATGGGGGGATTTATATATATGGGGGGGGGAGTATTACCGGGTTTGCGGGTCTTATGTTGTACTAATCATACCTTACATCACGTTTATGGGCAGCTTTCATTGGACTCCTGCAGCATTCTCATCTTCAATGCTCTTGTCTTTGTTTCATTTCCTTTGCTTGATCTCTTTCCTCACACAGAAGTTAAAAAAACAAATACTACTACTACTACTACTACTACTACTGTCATTTAGCAGACGCTTTTATCCAAAACGACTTACATTGAGAGAACATACAAGCAAGAAATCAAAGAGGAGGAAACAATATAAGGAGGCGGACTGTTTGGAGTCCAATTTAATTCCGACGCTGATACATCAAGTGTATCATTTTTTTTTTGTAGAGATAAACTCCCAAATCGCTATATAATATATAATATATAAATATAAACTTTATTAACAGCATAACAACATTGTTGTATTCTTACCTCAGATTAATGCATTTATTAACTTTATTTTTTAATCTTCCTTTTCTTGGCCTCTAACACTGAATCTTTCTCCATTATAATTTAACTTTGAAATATAAAAATCAAATAAAAAATGCTCCTTTTTGCTGCACTGGCATTAGAAATTATCTGAACTATTTACATTGCAGAAGTTTGTTGTCCAATTCTCTGGGCTGCATCTTTATCTCCTGTCTCCATCCTCTTGTCTCTCTGATTTCTGTCTCTGAATTCTTTTATCTTAAACTGATGAATTTTCATTCATCCAAATTACATAAAGAGTTTCTGTTGCTGTGGCATCAAACATGATTGAAACTGTATACATTAATGTCTCTGTTAGCTCATAGTAATTAGTTTTGGAGGGGGTTTCTCCCACACTCTGTTTGGTCCTCTGTCCTTTCTGTCTCATCTCTTTCCATTCCTACCTTGCTGCCTTCCGCACTGGGGATTTCTTGTAAAGTTTTTTTGGAGCAGGTTCCCCTTCGTTGTTAGATTTCTGTTTTAACCAGCGGTCCATGTTTGCGTGCAGGTGTTAAATCCGACATGGTCTGTTTTGAAAC
Source organism: Pachypanchax playfairii (assembly GCA_006937955.1). NCBI lineage: Eukaryota > Metazoa > Chordata > Actinopteri > Cyprinodontiformes > Aplocheilidae > Pachypanchax > Pachypanchax playfairii. The sequence continues at coordinate 2,277,720 of SSNP01000010.1, read as the reverse complement.
GGTCTGGGGGGGGAGGGGGTGGATGGTGAACTCTGAATGACCTACAAAATAAAGTTTAATATCTCAGAAACCATAGCAGCACAAACGATAATTTTACCTGCACATTCAGCACAAACGAAGTACTAACCGAGCAGCCTATTTACCTGCACTTTTCAAGTGGGTGGGGGGTCAGCTTCACAGAGCTAACTTTAGGCCCTGGAGGAGACACTGTGTCTCCACCGTATCTGCAGGGAAACTGAATCCACCTCAGAACGGATCTGTGATAACACATTTAATCTGAATTTCAAACCTGCCAAATGATTTTCTTTGTTGTCTTCAGACACGGAGAGAAATGGAAGCAGACTGGGATTAAAAACAGCTGAAGATTTTTTTCCACCGACCACCAACATGTCTACTAATAGCCAGTAACAGAGTAATTTACATCACAAAATTACACACAGCGACACAGTGGAGGAGGAGTCCTCACTCTGTGGGAAGAGGCCTAAATCAGCTGATATACTTTATATAACTCATCCTAATAACATTTACACTTTATTTCTACAATGTACTACCAAAAGTATTTAAGCATCTGCTCAACTCATAGAGTGTTGCAGACACTTCTATGGTAACAGATATATGAAATCAAGCCCCTGAAGTCTAGACACTACTTCAGTTGACATTTGTAAAAGAACGAGTCTCTCAGGAGCTCAAAAAATTCCTGTTATGACATCTGAACAACAGCTTGTACTCAGTGTAACAATATTAACACTAAACTGTTACATGTTGTGCCTTTGCGCTCATTTACATCTAGTTCATACTCACTTTATGCTCTAGTACCAATAAAACACAGTGAAATTCAGGCTATACAGGGTCTCTGGCTTTTTGTAGCCTTACTAGTTAAATTATTCTGTTGTCATCACTCTTCCATCACCCTTTCATCACCCTTCATCACCCCTTCCATCCCCCCTCCATCACCTCTCCATCACCTCTCCATCACCTCTCCATCACCCCTAGCATCACCTCTCCATCACTCCTCCATGACCCCTCCATCACCTCCCCATCACCCCTCCATCACCCCCCCATCACCTCTCCATCACCCCTCCATCACCTCTCCATCACCCTCCATCACCCCTCCATCACCTCACCATCACCCCTCCATCCCCTCTCTATCACCCCTCCATCACCTCTCCATCACCCCTCCATCACCCCTTCATCACCTCTCCATCACCCCTCCATCACCTCTCCATCACCTCCCCATCACCTCTCCATCACCCCTCCATCACCTCTCCATCACCCCTCCATCACCCCTCCATCACCTCTCCATCACCCCTCCATCCCCTCTCCATCACCCCTCCATCACCTCACCATCACCCCTCCATCACCCCTCCATCATCTCACCATCACCCCTCCATCACCCCTCCATCACCCTCCATCACCCCTCCATGACCCCTCCATCACCCCTCCATCACCTCTCCATCACCCCTCCATCACCTCTCCATCACCCCTCCATCACCCCTCCATCATCTCTCCATCACCCCTCCATCACCCCTCCATCACCCCTCCATCACCCCTCCATCACCCCTCCATCGCCCCTCCATCACCTCTCCATCACCCCTCCATCACCTCTCTATCACCCCTCCATCACCTCTCCATCACCTCTCCATCACCTCACCATCACCCCTCCATCACCCCTCCATCACCCCTCCATCACCTCTCCATCACCCCTCCATCACCTCTCCATCACCTCTCCATCACCTCACCATCACCCCTCCATCACCCCTCCATCACCCCTCCATCACCTCACCATCATCTCTCCATCACCTCTCCATCACCCCTAGCATCACCCCTCCATCACCTCTCCATCACCCTCACCATCACCCCTCTATCACCTCTCCATCTCCCCTCCATCACCTCACCATCACCCCTCCATCACCTCACCATCACCCCTCCATCACCTCTCTATCACCCCTCCATCACCCCTCCATCACCTCTCCATCACCTCTCCATCACCTCACCATCACCCCTCCATCACCCCTCCATCACCCCTCCATCACTCCTCCATGACCCCTCCATCACCCCTCCATCACTCCTCCATCTCCTCTCTATCACCCCTCCATCACCCCTTCATCACCTCTCCATCACCCCTCCATCACCCCTCCATCACCTCTCCATCACCCCTAGCATCACCCCTCCATCACCTCTCCATCACCCCTCCATCACCCCTTCATCACCTCTCCATCACCCCTCCCTCACCCCTCCCTCACCCCTCCATCCCCCCTCCATCCCCTCTCCATCCCCCCTCCATCACCCCTCCATCCCCCCTCCATCCCCTCTCCATCCCCCCTCCATCCCCCCTCCATCATCTCTCCATCACCCCTCCATCACCCCTCCATCACCTCTCCATCACCTCTCCATCACCTCACCATCACCCCTCCATCACCCCTCCATCACCCCTCCATCACCCCTCCATCACCCCTCCATCACCCCTCCATCACCTCTCTATCACCCCTCCATCACCCCTCCATCTCCCCTCCATCACCCCTCCATCCCCCCTCCATCCCCTCTCCCTCACCCCTCCATCACCCCTTCATCACCTCTCCATCACCTCTCCATCACCCCTCCATCACCCCTTCATCACCTCTCCATCACCCCTCCATCACCTCTCCATCACCCCTCTATCACCTCTCCATCTCCCCTCCATCTCCCCTCCATCACCCCTCCATCACCTCACCATCACCCCTCCATCTCCTCTCTATCACCCCTCCATCACCTCTCCATCACCCCTCCATCACCCCTCCGTCCCCCCTCCATCACCCCTCCATCACCCCTCCATCACCGCTCCATCACCCCTCCATCACCCCTCCATCACCCCTCCATCACCTCTCCATCACCCCTCCATCGCCTCTCCATCACCCCTCCATCACCCCTCCATCACCTCTCCATCACCTCTCCATCACCTCACCATCACCCCTCCATCACCCCTCCATCACCTCACCATCATCTCTCCATCACCTCTCCATCACCCCTAGCATCACCCCTCCATCACCCCTCCATCACCTCACCATCACCCCTCTATCACCTCTCCATCTCCCCTCCATCACCTCACCATCACCCCTCCATCACCTCACCATCACCCCTCCATCACCTCTCTATCACCCCTCCATCACCTCTCCATCACCCCTCCATCACCCCTCCATCACCTCTCCATCACCCCTCCATCACCTCTCCATCACCTCTCCATCACCTCACCATCACCCCTCCATCACCCCTCCATCACCCCTCCATCACCCCTCCATCACCTCTCCATCACCCTCCATCACCCCTCCATCCCCCCTCCATCACCTCTCCATCCCCCCTCCATCACCTCACCATCATCTCTCCATCACCTCTCCATCCCCCCTAGCATCGCCTCTCCATCACCCCTCCATCACCTCACCATCACCCCTCCATCTCCTCTCTATCACCCCTCCATCACCCCTTCATCACCTCTCCATCACCCCTCCATCACCCCTCCATCACCTCTCCATCACCCCTCCATCACCCCTCCATCACCTCTCCATCACCTCTCCATCACCTCACCATCACCCCTCCATCCCCCCTCCATCACCTCACCATCACCCCTCTATCACCTCTCCATCCCCCCTCCATCACCTCTCCATCACCTCTCCATCACCTCACCATCACCCCTCCATCACCCCTCCATCACCTCACCATCATCTCTCCATCACCTCTCCATCACCCCTGCATCACCTCTCCATCACCCCTCCATCACCTCTCCATCACCCCTCCATCACCCCTTCATCACCTCTCCATCACCCCTCCATCACCCCTCCATCACCTCTCCATCACCCTCCATCACCCCTCCATCACCCCTTCATCACCTCTCCATCACCCCTCCATCACCCCTCCATCACCTCTCCATCCCCCTAGCATCACCCCTCCATCACCCCTCCATCACCTCACCATCATCTCTCCATCACCTCACCATCACCCCTCCATCACCTCACCATCACCCCTCCATCACCTCTCTATCACCCCTCCATCACCTCTCCATCACCCCTCCATCACCCCTTCATCACCTCTCCATCACCCCTCCATCACCTCTCCATCACCCCTCCATCACCCCTCCATCACCTCTCCATCACCCCTCCATCACCTCTCCATCTCCCCTCCATCACCTCACCATCACCCCTCCATCACCTCTCTATCACCCCTCCATCACCTCTCCATCACCTCTCCATCACCTCTCCATCACCCCTCCATCACCCCTCCATCACCTCTCCATCACCCCTCCATCACCCCTCCATCACCTCTCCATCACCCCTCCATCACCTCACCATCACCCCTCCATCACCTCTCTATCACCCCTCCATCACCTCTCCATCACCCCTCCATCACCCCTTCATCACCTCTCCATCACCTCTCCATCACCCCTCCATCACCCCTCCATCACCTCACCATCATCTCTCCATCACCTCTCCATCACCCCTAGCATCACCCTTCCATCACCCCTCCATCACCTCTCCATCACCCTCACCATCACCCCTCTATCCCCTCTCCATCTCCCCTCCATCACCTCACCATCACCCCTCCATCACCTCACCATCACCCCTCCATCACCTCTCTATCACCCCTCCATCACCTCTCCATCACCTCTCCATCACCTCACCATCACCCCTCCATCACCTCTCCATCACCCCTCCATCACCTCTCCATCACCCCTCCATCACCCCTCCATCACCTCTCCATCACCCCTCCATCACCCCTCCATCACCTCTCCATCACCTCTCCATCACCTCTCCATCACCCCTAGCATCACCCCTCCATCACCCCTCCATCACCTCACCATCACCCCTCTATCACCTCTCCATCTCCCCTCCATCACCTCACCATCACCCCTCCATCACCTCACCATCACCCCTCCATCTCCTCTCTATCACCCCTCCATCACCCCTTCATCACCTCTCCATCACCCCTCCATCACCCCTCCATCACCCCTCCATCACCCCTCCATCACCCCTCCATCACCCCTAGCATCACCTCTCCATCACCTCTCCATCACCTCACCATCACCTCTCCATCACCCCTAGCATCACCCCTCCATCACCTCTCCATCACCCCTAGCATCACCTCTCCATCACCTCACCATCACCCCTCCATCACCTCACCATCACCCCTCCATCACCCCTCCATCACCCCTCCATCACCCCTCCATCACCCCTCCATCACCCCTCCATCACCCCTCCATCACCCCTCCATCACCCCTCCATCACCCCTCCATCACCCCTCCATCACCTCTCCATCACCCCTCCATCACCCCTCCATCACCTCTCCATCACCTCTCCATCACCTCACCATCACCCCTCCATCACCCCTCCATCACCCCTCCATCTCCTCTCTATCACCCCTCCATCACCCCTTCATCACCCCTCCATCACCCCTCCATCACCCCTCCATCACCCCTCCATCACCCCTCCATCACCCCTCCATCACCTCTCCATCACCTCTCCATCACCTCTCCATCACCCCTCCATCACCCCTCCATCACCTCTCCATCACCTCTCCATCACCCCTCCATCACCTCTCCATCACCCCTCCATCACCTCTCCATCACCTCTCCATCACCCCTAGCATCACCTCTCCATCACTCCTCCATGACCCCTCCATCACCCCTCCATCACCTCTCCATCACCTCTCCATCACCTCTCCATCACCCCTAGCATCACCCCTCCATCACCTCTCCATCTCCCCTCCATCACCCCTCCATCACCCCTCCATCACCCCTCCATCACCCCTCCATCACCCCTCCATCACCTCTCCATCACCCCTCCATCACCTCTCCATCACCCCTCCATCACCTCTCCATCACCCCTAGCATCACCCCTCCATCACCTCTCCATCACCCCTCCATCACCCCTCCATCACCTCTCCATCACCTCACCATCACCCCTCCATCACCCCTCCATCACCCCTCCATCACCCCTCCATCACCCCTCCATCACCCCTCCATCACCCCTCCATCACCTCTCCATCACCTCTCCATCACCTCTCCATCACCCCTCCATCACCTCCTCCATCACCCCTCCATCACCCCTCCATCACCCCTCCATCTCCTCTCTATCACCCCTCCATCACCCCTCCATCACCTCTCCATCACCCCTCCATCACCCCTCCATCATCTCACCATCACCCCTCCATCACCCCTCTATCACCCTCCATCACACTCCATCACCCCTCCATCACCCTCCATCACCCTCCATTACCCCTCCAACTCTTCCACAGCAGATCCCATTATTGACCTCATGTCTGTCTCCTTCACCCTTCACCTCTCTTCTTCTCCTCTATCTGTCACATGGTCAAACAAGTGTTATTTAATGGGGGGTTGTGACCTCTGTATGACCTATAACCATAACAGCATAAAAACCCATTTTAATGGCACAAATCAGCACAAACGGAGCGCTAACTGATCAGCATATTTTTCTGGACTTTTTCAGTGAGCGGGGGTGTAAATATATACGTATTCATTCCCAAATTGTACATCTTCAGCAAAATGTGTGCATTTTGCATCAAAACTGCTAAAACTGCATATATAAGAACATCGTAGTGCACTATGACTGCTGGAAGGCTAAGAAAGGGTCGTTCCAATGCTTTAGCAGTTTATCTAGTTTAGAACCACAAGATTTATCAAATTACTCAGTTAAATTTGTTTTTTGGTAGATTTAGACAGAAAATGTTCATTGCAATCATAAAATACTTAAGCTTTATTTCAAGAATTATACGAGTTTAAGTACAGTTAATTGTAAAAACTTGTGTTCTGTGTGTCTGCATTGGCCCGAGGGAACAGAGTTTAGCCATGACTCATATTAAAGCAGGGTCGTTCAGTTCACTGAGTATTAGTGATTTACATGCATGAATACCTGAAACTTTGACTTTCTGATTAGGATATTCTTTTATCTTAAATGAAAGGTAGTGAATGTCACAGCTAAAGTAATTCCAACAATGTGACTGTGTTAGTTTGCAGGTAAAGAAAGTCGTCCCTTTTCTTCATGGTTCAGTTCCATTTTATGCCACAGTCACATCATATATTCTTATTAGAAAGAGATTTTTTTCTTTCCTCTGCAAGTTGGAGGAAGATAAGAGGAAAGAATCTCATCTGCATTCAGCTGCTCAGAGTGCAACCCCTTCATGAACCTCACCATTTGCCAGTTTGCCCACAGGTGCTGTTTGCTGAAAGACATGAAACAGCCTGCCGTACACAGGTGCACTGTACATCAGCCTGTCACGGCAATGTCACCGGATGCCCTCGGCTATAGATCATTTTAACCTAAAGATGAGTTGTAACACAGTTTCATTGTTCTTCTGCGTGTTCGAGGTCTCAGCTGCTATCAGAGAGCACAAAGTCAGATGGTAAGAAGCCGGCATGTGAAGTCAATCCCTGTGGCTGGAAGTCTGTAACTCCGGGCTAATCTTCAGTATTAAGGAGCTATAAGTGGCCGCTCGCCTGCTCGGTGTTGCTGCCACTTTGGTGTCCAACAAGCTCTAAATCTGAACACGGGAACACAGCGTTACTCAAGACGTGCTGCTAATTTTACTCTCTAAAACACTCTGAACAATGTTTGCATTTGGGCCTTTAAAAGCACCAAAATCATGACATACCACCTTGTTTTAATTGTTTAAGATATTTTCTTTCTTGAATTTGCCTGATCTTCTTCTCTACCTCTGCGAGGTGAAGTAAACGTTAGGCCGTGTGTAACTTTAGGTGCACATTTATCTGGACGTGGAACATTTCATTTGCATACTACTGAAGCCTGATGCTCTTACTTGGTTAGCTGCTGCTGCTGCTGCTGCTGCTGCTGGTGCACCTCGTTATTGTGGAGCGTGAAAAAGAAGAAAAGGAGAAGGAACAGGTTGGCAGACCTGGTGCACAATCAGATGGAGAGTTGCTAGGTGACAGTGTTGAAGGAAGTGAAGTGGAGCACCTTGTCTAGTGTGTGTGTGATGTTTTTTCTCCATTAGGTGCATTTGTTTCATTTTTTCATGTTAGCAACTGTTTCCTGACAATTTTACTTAAATTATTCTGTGACGGCACATTATTCAAAATCTAGTCTTTTATTTTATAGGATGGAGTTTTCATTTAACATATTTTTGATTTTTAGGGTATCACAGGATTGATGTCAAGATTCACATCTTCACAGGAAATGGGGTATTTTTAGTCCGCTTAGCACTGAGAAATACCTAAAATCAAATAAAAGACTTGATCAATCGGCTCATTGTTACAGCTGATGTTTAACAATCAACACGTCATCTGAGATGTGGAATTTGCTTCTTTAGAACTTGTATTTTGAATCTAGTTATTTTAGTTAAAACCGTTTTTTGCACATTTGTTGTTTTCTTGCAGCAGACATGAGTTGAGGGAAATGACTGACTGACTGACTTTATTTGTTTAAAAAGTTTTAGTTGGAAAAACAAATTAGAGATTTTATTCTTTTGCGTTTAGATGAGCTTTATCCTCTTAAATGGAAACACCACATTATCAGATCTGTAAATTTGCAGCTTTACACAGACTATATTGTTGGTATTACATATAAAGGAAGTCAATTTGTGTTTCTTTGCTGTAGCTGTGCTTCTTGACAACCTTGTACCTGTGGAAAGCCAGTTAATCCACATTTTTTGGGAATATTATGGCGTAAAATACATTTGTGCAGTTCACACAAGGCAGGTGGGTGGGGGGTAAAATTATATTGTGGACACAAAACTATTATAAGATGGTGCATACGATAACACTGATTATATTTAACTTTTTAAAATCTTCTCTCACTTTTTCAAACCTCCTTTTCTGTTTTTTTTTTTTGCTACATATAATTATTTAATGTCCAGTGGTGGACGAAATGTTGGTTTTCCCATTTTGCTGCTTCAGTGTTTTTAGAACTTTGTGTCGGTTGTTTCTGTATTTAAGTTTAATTACAAGAACTTCAGAAGTTTCAAAGGTTTTTGTTGACAGTTACATCATGTTCATGAAAAGAGTCGATATTTATAGTGTTGGTTCTTGTTTTTTAAGGCCTCTGCAGTTCATCCTGCTGTCAATCAACTTCTGGTCCAAATCCTGACTGATGCAGCTCATTCTTTCATCATTGATGCTGGAGTTTGTCAGAATTAGAGGGTTTTGTTTGTCCACCAGCTTCTCAATGATGGACCACAAGTTCTCAGTTGGATTAAGGTCTGGGGAGTTTTCTGGTCATGGAACTAAAATTTCAATGTTCTGTTCCTCGAGCCACTTCGTTATCACTTTATCCTGATGACTCACAGCTCCATCATGCTGGAAAA
>SSNP01000010.1:2208581-2260907 GCA_006937955.1 Pachypanchax playfairii | reverse complement strand
CCCCCCCCCCCCCCCCACACACACACACACACACACACACACATCAGATAGATGTCGGAGCTCTTGTATTCATCTTTACCCTCCGACTCCAACAAGCACTTGACTCACACAGATATTGACGAACATCACTGTATCTCTAATACAGCAGGTTGCATGTAGTGTTTTTATCATGTTAAGAGGACGTATTGTCAGTTTAAAGGAGACAGGACGGATGGATGGATGGATGGATGGATGGATGGATGGATGGATGGTTTAGCATTAGCATGAGGGTTAGCATTAGGACACCTGGACAAAGTGTCTTTGCAAGGGGGGAAGGGGGGTGTTTAACAACAGTTCACTAGTTATGAAGCTTTTCTGTAACTTATTTTCTAATTAACTTGTAGCACGATACAAAATAAATACAACATATTTACTTCACATATCAGTGACCATTTGTTGACTGTACAACACTGAGTTTATGGAAAAATATGTTTTCTACAATTTTGGGTAATTTTCTGATAAAATATTAAATAACAGTCAACATGATGATAATGATGTCACATGACCACTGCAGTGCAGTCAGCTGTTGATGTCATGGCTGACTGCTGATCTGAAAACTTTTACCAGTTACAGATTAAGTTACACAGATAGGACACTTGTGCTAACTGGGTCATGCAATGCATTGTGGTTAGTTTTGTGTCTCGTGAGATCGTCTGCTCATAATTGACATAGCCTCATATGTTCGCTTTTTTGTGAATATTCTTGCTAAATATGGATCATCCAGGTTTATTTATTACTTGTAACTAACTTGTTTGTGTTCAAATTGACTGAACATCCAGTATGTTACATGACTGCATGACTGAGCTGTCAATAGTCACTAAATATGCTCTTTATAATGCAGAACTTGTGTGACATTTAGATTGATAATCTACACAGTGTAGACTACAGCAATGTGTCATTGATCTACAAAAAAAATGTTAGTTATAACTGTTAGCGTTAGCTGCCGTTATTATATAGCTTTCATCATTTATTCTAGTATCTGTTCCATAGACCACAATTATAGTTGTAATTGTAATTAAGCCACCTAGAGGACTTGTTGAAGAAGCTGCAGAATGAAAGCAAAAATTTGAAGTTATAAACCATAAAAACTTCTTGGAAATATTAATTACTTATAATATGAGAAGGAACTAGCTACAAACCTGGGACCATGTTGCAGACTTCACAGCACCAGTCACAAAATCGGGTCTGCAGAATTTAGCTAAAATATATTTATTTAGACCTAACTTTAACTCTTAACCGTATACTTTGTATATTTATTCAACAAAAAACATCAGCAAATTTGCAGAATCTGGCAAGATCTGGTTGATTTTCAGTGTCTTATAAAAGCTTATTTTTTATCAACTTTGTTCAAACCTTTTCTTCCCATGTGTCGACTTATTAATATTTGCAGGAAACAAGAAGCCTGAGGGTTTTGGTTTTTCATTGTTTCCTGAACATATTTCATGTTTTATAAAAGGTTAATGGTATACTGAATTCAAGTTTTTAAAACAGTCCAGTTAACTTTTTTTTTTTTACAAATTACAGAAATTTATCTTTAAGTTTGTCTTATCTTAGACCCAATCTTATTCTCATGTTATCAAAACTACAATCCTCTTCTTTTCTCTTATTGTCGCTGCAGAGTAGAATTCACAGTCGGAGAAACCCCTATCAACAATTTCCGTATGATTGAGAGACACTACTTCCGTGACAGACTGCTAAAGAGTTTTGACTTTGAGTTCGGCTTCTGCATGCCCAGCAGCAAGAACACATGTGAGCATATTTACGAGTTCCCCACGCTGTCTGAGGAAATCAGTGAGTGTCTCACATACAGAAACATCTGCACACTCTGATTTTAATGCTTCAATATTGTAACTGAAGTCTGTGTCTTATTTCCCAGTGCGTGAGATGATCCAACATCCCTACGAGACACAATCTGATAGCTTCTACTTTGTGGACAACAAGCTGGTGATGCACAACAAAGCAGATTATTCCTACTGTGGGGGGCCATAAGGAAGGTCTCCTCTGCTCCATTCAAGATGTTTTCATACGACACATGAACTGATGGACAAATCGTTGGCAATAGCTTCTCTTCTCTCTCCATTTGCCTCTTTGCAGACAGTAAATTCTGCCAGATGTTTGATCATTTTGCTAAAAAAGAGCATGTGAGTCACAGACACATGCAGTCATGAGGAAAATAAGGTTTAGTTTGGGGTTTTTGTGTGTCAGGACACAATAAAATGACTGGATCTTTATTAGTTTCTAAATGTATTCAAATACAACCTCAAGTGTTCAAAAACACAACAACATTATTGTTTATTTTTAAAAAAGAAGCTGAAATGGAAAAGCTGTGTGTGAACAACATCTTCCATCCTCGCAGGTTCCAGAGGATTGAAGATGGAAAGTAGCAGCAAGGTGTTGCCGATTTAATGCACCTGATCATCAGTGTGAGCAGCTCTATGAAAGCAGGAGTGTTAATAGTGTGTGAACTGGAGCATACAGGTGTGTATCAAGTGGGTTCCCTTAAAGACGCCATTTCATACAAATTTCAGGACTTTGTGTTTCTTTCTTAAGTATTAATCTCTAATATGAAACATTTTATATCTAAAAAACGTCAGGAAACACTGATTAACAGACCTTTCAATCTGTCTGCATGAAGATTTGTCAGGCTTCGGGCAGCAACTCATTAATATTCATTATGCAAATTTGCTGGACTCTGATTGGCTAACAAACTAGCCTATCAGAGCAAGGTATACTGTTTCCTGCCCCACTGCGCATGGCAACAGCACACGTTCTCTCTTCCTGTTTGTTACGTCTTATGCTACAGCTTTTAGCCAGCAGCATGCTAGGAGTGGTTTCAACTGCGGGAGCTGATGAATACTAACGAACAAAGGAGTTGTGATGAAACAGATACAGGCCGTTCGGACTCGGGAGAACTCGGGTTTTATCGCCACCTGCGTAGTTTGAGAGATTAAAACTGAAAGAGAAGTTGTTGACCTGTTTTCACACCCACTATGAAGGTAAGAACACCTGTGGAGCTAAAATATTCAACAGAAACCTCAGAAAAACTGTTTTTAATGAAATGGCTTCTTTAAATAATTTGATGACCTTCGTACAATGAAACAAGTATATTCACAAGTAGAAAACATTTAGGTCGGCTGTTATTCTTTGCGGGAGAGGATATCCCAGCAAGGTCAGACTGAGCATTGTTCAGAGAAATTACAAAGTATGCTGAGTCTCTTAATATCAAAACGTTCTAGAGTCACGTCTGTTCATCTGTCTGACTGCAAAAGACTGTCTGAAATTCGGTCATGCATCAAGACAATGAAATGAATGAAATGAAAAATACTTTATTTATCCCAGAAGGAAAAAGTCAACATTGTAGTAGTTTTTTTTTTTTTTTGTCCAACAATAAAAACAATAATGAAGACAATAATATAATAATAACAATCAAGGTCTGTTCTTGTTGTGGAGGCTAATGGCTGCAGGCAGGAATGATCTTTTGTATCTTTCGGTCTTGCATCGGACCTGACTTCAAACGCAGCAGGAACTCCATGACAGAGTGTTGTGTAGCATTGTCCTGCTGAAATATGCAAGGCCTTCTCTGAAAGAGACGTCTGGATAGAAGCAGATATTGTTCTAAAACTTCTATATTCTTCAGACCTAGCCTGGATGAAGTGTTTACTTCTGTGTTTGCACAGTTTTTGCTTGGGGTGGTCAAATACGTGAACCGATTGTGCAATGACACCTCGTATTCGCAAGTTTTTTACACAAAAGCGACAACTGTCATTAATATTCGTCTTTTCTCCTCCATTAACCATGGCTCTGTAGCTACCATTACAGTTCTGCTCGCTAAACCTTTTGTTTTCGTTCTACCTCGTGTGTATCCGCTTTAGCGTCACACATGTTGCGTCACTTCCGGGTTTCTGTGATTGGTTCTCTCTCAACTGGCTAAACCCGCCTTCGAAATTGAGAGACAGCGGTTCAGCTCCAGGCCCTCACGTCTTTGTAAAGTATTCTGTCAGAGGTCCTGGTTGATCAGGTAACTTTAGACCCAAACACCTGGAGGATCCTTAATAGACCTGTACATAAACAAATATGTGTGCAAAGCTCAATGAACTGAAGTGATGCTGTAAAGAATGAAGCAAAATTCCTCCATGAAGATGTGAGACTAGAAAAAATCAAGCAGAAAATGACCAGCTAGAGTTATTGTCTAGAGGAAGTTCAGGTCATGAGGTGGACTCGTTTTTTACATGAAGCTTTTTCATTTTGGCTTTTGTTTAATACATAAAGACATGGTGGAGAACATTTTGTGTTTTAAGCTTGAGGTTAAATGTAAATAATTTAAAAACCAGATAAAGACTAGATCATTTTTATTATGGCCTAAAAAAAACTAAACTCAAAAGTAATTTCTTTTCCCTGTGACTGTAAAGTATTTTTCAGTCTTCAAATTTGGGTTCAGTTTCAGGTTTTACTTATTTAATTGAAAGAAAAACAAGAGTTGTATTTGGCTGCTCTAAATTGAATCTACTCTCATAAATTAAAAATGTAAAATTTCAAGATAAGTATCAACAGTTTGACTCCAAATGTTTTGGATATTTGTAGAAACATCTGAACAACTCTTTCCTTCACGGGTTCTTTTTCTTTGTGTTTTCATGTACATCAGGAGTATTTTGGGATAAATAGCCTTTTGATGAGTCAGAAAACATTCATTAACTAAAAACAACAATAGTTTTGATATTAGACATTTTTCTGTCGAACTGAACACTGTGTAAACTTTTGATTATCATAAATGTTTTAACCTTAAAATTTTAAAAAGTATGCAATGTTTGATTATGGATCATATCAATGCAATAAAAACTGGATTTTTTTCAAACTTTTGATGTTTATTTACACAGAAATGATTTAAATTTCAGATAGAAATCAGTAGAAAGGGACAAAGTTCAGGAAAATAGCTGATGTTTGTTTCTTTATGTAATTTTAACTTGGATTATTATTAATAATTATTTAGAACACTGTGATATAAAAATGATATTCTCACTGAATACTGATTTTTTCACTCCTCTCAGTGATATTAGTATTAGTATAATGATATGAATATAATTCAAAAAGTACTGAAAACAAATTCCCTTGAAAAGCAGCATGTTCCACAGCGTCTTTGCTGCCATCTTACTGCACAGTTGTCATTACAACTGCTTCCTGGAGTAAATTATATCACTATTATTACCAGCCACCAGTTTTGAATAACTGTTATTTGCTAATCAAAAATCAAATCACTGAAATGCAAAACATCTAAAAGTATAGACCTTTTTGTAGTTTCTATAAATCAGAACCTTTTTTGGACACATTACAAGTAATAATATGTCTGAATAATAAGTCTCCACTGAAAAAACAGCATGGACATATAAAAAGGAGCACAAAATGAAGGTTTGATGCCAGAAAGCTAAACTGTAAATAGGAATTTATATTTTTCATACTTTAATTTTACATGTTTAAATACGCGTTTCATTTATAGCCACTTCACAAAAACCAAACAGAGACATCTGATGGTTATTTCCTGACTTGGAAGCAGCTGGATTGTTTCATTTTTTACATGAAAGAATTAATATAATTATAATTAAGATAATTAATCCTTTTATATTTTATAAAGACCAAAAAAAGCAAAAACATTCATTTTCATTCTTAATTGTAACACTAAATAATCAATAAATAGACAGAATTCCAAATAAATTTAACAGCAAATGTTTCCAAAAGGGGGTGGGGCATTTACATGTAAAAAAAAAAAAAAGACATTTATATATAAAACTCGTTTGGTGAATATTTTTCTTTGTCAGCTTAAACAAACTGAGGATCTGATGAGTTAAAAACCAGCAAATTGATGTAAAAACAATGTTCATCATTCAGTTTAATGCAGAGAAGTTCATTGATTGTCAGGTTTGATGAAGAGCCCAGATGTTTACATTAAAGATACAGATGTGGTGCAGGACGTCAAATATCCATCCATACTCTCCACCCCTGAATAACCCAAAGGATGCAGTTCGTTCCAAAAACCTCCATCAAAGTCTTCATCCTCGTGTGCTGCGTTACAACAGCCGCCAGCAGACCCCGCTGATGTGTGACTGAAAGGAGGTGTGACCTGTAGACAGCTGGTCTGGACGTGGTGATCCTGTAGGACAAAAGTGGTCGAGGATGTTGTGGTGGAGAGACGTGGCTCTGAAACCAAGCTGTCCTCCCTTAACTCCTCCCACAAGGTGCCTGCAGTAACAGAAAGGAGATATGAGATGTTACACATACATAAACAGCACTGTGCGGTTCACACAGCGATGCTGCAGGTGCACCGAGTGATGCAAAGTCAAGACTAACCATGACTCTTATATGGAACAAATCCTCCTGAACTAATACAGACTAATATCAAAAATATGACTGAAATAAACAACATGCATCATGAAGTCTAATCTTAACACAGTGTCTTTATTTGCAACTCAACTGGGCACACGGCAGAAAAATAAAGTCATAACTCTCCTGTGGATAAACTGAGTGACTGTTCTCTCAACTCTCTCAGCAGAGTGAGTATGTGTGTACATGCATGCATGAGTGTGTGTGTGCATGCTTGAGTGTGTGCATGCATGCGTGTGCATGCATGCGTGTGCATGCATGTGTGTGTGTGTGTGTGTGCATGCATGTGTGTGTGTGTGTGTGTGCATGCATGAGTGTGTGTGTGTGTGTGCATGCATGAGTGGGTGCTCTCAACTCCAGGATGTAAAAGTAAACAGAAAAAACAAACTGTGAATATAACTAAAGACCATTAACTTGGTTTCCTAAAATAACATTGGTGGGTGTGTCATGTTCACTGTTTTGACTCTTTCAAAATAAAATATTATGAAAACCCTCTCTCTATTTAAAAGCTTTATTAGCTGTGGTGGGGTTAAATACAAAATATATAATTACACTCAGCTGAGTTAGTTGTGATCAGAGATATAAAGTCATATTTAAGTAGTTTATCTGTCCATCACTACATGAGAACTGCATGCATAAATTATCTTCATGTGTTGTCTTATCTGATTGGTGGATCCTACTGGCACATTGTGATTACATATGAACGTCCATACTACTTAAAGCTTCCTCGTCCAATTGAAACGAGAAGCGTACCTCTACATTTCAGTAGCATGAGTCTGTACCAGGCACAGGCCATCACATTGGGTGGCTGTGGCTCAGTGGTTAGAGTGTCTTTCAATTAGTAGGGTGATAGATCGAGCCCGGCTTCCGCCACCACATGTCGAAGAGTCCTTGGGAAAGACACTGAATCCCATGTTGCCCCCTAACTTACATATAAGGTTTTGACTGGGTGAATGTAAAACTTGTAGTGTGAAAGTGCTTTGAGTGGTCTGAATGACTAGAAAGGTACAATACAAATACAGGACATTTACATTTATCCATATTTCACTCAAAACTTAAAGCAAACAAAGATAAACAACCTGCATTTTAAAAACGTTTTTTTCTGAGGTTTCTGTTGAATATTTTAGCTCCACAGGTGTTCTTACCTTCATAGTGGATGTGAAAACAGGTCAACAACTTCTCTTTCAGTTTTTATCTCTCAAACTACGCGGGTGGCGATAACACCCGAGTTCTCATGAGTCCGAACGGCCTGTATCTGTTTGATCACAACTCCTTTGTTCGTTAGTATTCATCAGCTCCTGCAGTTGAAACCACGCCTAGCATGCTGCTGGCTAAAAGCTGTTAGCATAAGACGTAGCAAACAGGAAGACACGACATCTGCTGTTGCTATGCACAGCGGGGCAGGAAACAGCATACCTTGCTCTCATAGGCTAGTTTGTTAGCCAATCAGAGTCCAGCAAATTCGAATAATGAATATGAACGAGCTGCTGATGAAGCAGCCTGACGGAAGGAGCAGGAACCACCAGAATTTTAATGCAGACAGATTGAAAGGTCTGTTAATCAGTGTTTCCTGATGTTTTTTAGATGTTTCATATTACTGGTTAATACTTAAGAAATAACCACAAAGTCCTGAAATTTGTATGAAATGGCCTCTTTAATAAATAAGTTTTGAACCAGTTCACTCTCAGTAATGTCTTTATTTCAAAAGACAACAAAAAGGCTTCAAAAAGGTAAAAGTATCTTTTGTTTTTATCTGAACAATGTTCATCCTCATGATGCCCATCAGTCACCATCTAGTCAACATTTCTTTAAGTTCCTGGAACAATAATAAATAAATAAGTTCCTTATAATTTAGAAGTTTTGCATCAAATTAGATCACCAAATGTAAATTAGTTTGTTTCGCTTGCGTTTTTTTCAGATTTATCCAGAATCATTTCCGTGGGATTTCTTTACCTTGCAGCTGCAGGTCAGTAAGACTTGGGTTGAGCATGTCGACGTCATAGCTGGAGTCTCCCTCGTGGAGCAGGTCCTGCATACCCTTCGAGCTGTACTCAGGTGGAAGAGCAACATTGTAAACAGGTGGCATCTTCCCAGCCACAGGTGAGTTCAAGCACCCGGTGGCTGATGGGACCCCTGCAGCAGGCTGCTGTCCGCAGGGTGAGTGCAGGGTAAACGAGTTGGTTGGGTGAGCAGCCGCAGGCGGGAAGCAGTAAGGCTGCTGGGGCTGAACCAGAGTGAACTTTGACTGGTGAATGGGTTGAGGGTGAGTTAACGTTGGTGAGGTGGAGCAGTACAAAGGAACCACTCTGGAGGTGTAAGGTGGTAAAGATCTGACTTTGTTTGGCTTTTCTCCCAGCAGACGATCAAGATCCTCTGTAAGGAAAAAAGGGTTTGAATTAAAGTAGTTTAAACATGAATAACTTCAAACAACAATTTTTGACATGACCATGAAACCCACCTGGTCTCGCCATGCTCCTTCGAACAGTCAGAGGATCTTTGCGACGCCACTTGTGAAGCTCCTCCTGCATCTTCTCCACTTTGGCTGGATTAAGAGCCCAAAGACAACCTTTACGAGAAGTGTTCCCGTTCTTGTTCTCTACCTTCTCAAAGCACTTGTTCAGGGAAAGATTGTGCCGCACCGAGTTCTTCCATCCATCAGGAGCCGTCTGAAAACAGAGATGATGTTCAAGAAAAAACATTGTTGATCTAATATTAAGCCGAGAACCGATTGAATACTTCAAACCTTTAAATAATTGATCTATTCTGACTTTCTATTAACTTGCTGGAGTCATTAAAAACTCAGTATTCTCAGTCATAACTAGCAAAACATTAAAACAGGTCATTCTGTTTCAGAGATCTAAAAGGAACATGGAGAAGGACAGATTAAACCAGATAAAAAGGTAATAAAAACAAACTTAGTAATTATGTTGTAACTTACCATAAAGATTAAACAAAGACCTAAAATCAGAAATAACCCTCAGAACTAAAGACAGATTCGTCTTCACACATCAAACGACTGTTGAACTGATGTGTGTGTCATAATGCAAATATTAAAAGCTCACCAGTATTAAAGTTATTAGAGATAAAAGAGCAAATATGTGTTCAGAACAATTTCTGTTTAATTTTAATCTCTCCTGAAATGATGGACCAATTAACAGAGTAATGATACCCTCATTACAACGTGGAGATTTTTATATCCTGTGTTCTTTAGATTATTAGCTCTTGGCTATTTCTGAAATGACTAAGAGGGTGTTGTGGGTGGATTTTGAGGAGTTCTACAATATAATTGCAATGTATCAAGCAACATAAGGAGAGCCGTTTCCATCCTGAGGGAAGCATAACAACATAGATTCATTTCTGCCCACATCTGCTGTGGTAGTGAGTTATTTCTGCATGCCATAACAAGTGCCCACTGAACTGAGCTCAAGTCAAACATACTTGGCAATAATCTGTATGTTTTCTTTTGACACCGGTTCTTTTATCACTTGTCTCGTATATTTTCTGACCCTGCAGTCCATGTTTCTGACACCTGTTTGGAGATCAGCCATCAATACAGTGATTTCAATTTTAAAAACACATTTATATGTGATTAGGCTGTAGCCGATGGGCTCTCAGATTTTTTTTTTGTAAGGTGCCTTCTTGATTATGTATGTGAAGTTGTTTGAGCCCTTTCCAAAAGTGAGTCCCAGCTTATTAAATCTGCAGATACGTGGAATTTTTTTGTGGGTAATCAGTGTTTAAACTGAGCTTTAAATCTGCAGCTGTCCTTTGTTGATTAGCATTAATGCACCAAGCTATAGATTTATACTCAGTCAGATGTGCAAGTTACTTCCTTTAGAATTTAGTATGTGTGACACACAGTGACAGCTGGTTTATGGGTGTAATTAATATCAGTTTCAACAAACAAACCTGATGAAAACTTTTAGCTACAGGCTACGAGGGAAACTGTTGGTGTCACATGAAACACAAAGATACTGTGATAAATAAATGACTCCTGCTGCATTATATCCAACATAAAGTCACCTTTTGTATTTGTATTTGCACATTAAACATTCCATTTCTTCTATTTTTACCTTGAAATATGGAAAATGTTCCGTCATGAAGCTGTAGATCTCACTGACAGGGAGACTTCCTGTTTTACTGTTCTTCAGAGCCATAAAAATCAAGATGCTGCAGCGATGAAGAAAACAATTACATTCAATTTAATGTAACCCAAATATTTAAAAAATCAACACTTTTTTGGATTGACTGCTCTAATAAAAGGTGTTGATAGGTTGAATGTGACCTACCTGTAGGAGTAAATGGGTTTGGGGAAAAGGTGCTGTGTGGCGCTGTCTCGATGTGACTGAGTGGAATAGTTCTGGAGGGAGTATTTAGACCTGTTTGAATGGTTCTCATCAGGATATGGTGTAGATGGGACCTGTGGAAAACACACACAAGAAAAAGTGTAAGGAGCTTAAATAATCCTGAACACCAAACCCCAGTAAGTACTCATGTTTAATGTGTTACTCATTCTTCCTTGTTTCATCCAGCGTGCTGCGTTACCTGTTGCAGAGGGCTCAGGGAGCTGTAGGATGGGTAATTATGAGACAAAGAACTGTAAGGTTCCACGTGTGCAGCTGGAGGCTCTGAGTACAAACTCTGCAAACACGAGGAAATAAAAGATAAATGGTTGGAGGGGAACTTGTTCAGAACTGCAGCCGTGTTTTGTTGCTGTCATTCCATTTTTTTTCCAATATATGAAAAATGTTCTGTAACTTTACACTGAATTTTAAAATTTCAGTAAACACGAAGTGCAAATGAGCTGCTTCAGTATGCGCAGGTGTGTGCTGAATAGAAATATTTGCAGGAACATTTTTAGTGCATGCACCCTTCCCTTGTCTCTCTAATCACTTTCATGCACTTTTTAAATTACCTTCTCTAAAATGCTTTGGACAAAATAAAGCCTTTATTAAAACAAAATCTGTGTATTTATTTTAGAAACCTGAATGCTGCTGTTGTATTTCTCCCAGGTTGTTGGCACATCTCCACTACTTGAACAAGTGTCAGAGCTGCACACCTGGTGCAGGTTGCTTAAGGGAGAGTTGCTCAGATGGAGACGGCCTGCAGCCTCTGCTGCTCCGTCCCTCAGGTGATGACGGTACGAGTGGAAGCAGCCAGAAAGACCTCGCTCTGGTCCTGAACTGATGTCCTCATCAGCGCTGTGTCTCCTGCTCAGAGCCGCAGTCTTCAGGCTGAATGTGCTGATCTTCTGCTCGGGGAAGCAGACGTCTCCTCTCTCGTCGCTCTGCAGTGTCAAACAACATTTAAAATGCTAATCCCAAGATATTCTAACCATTGTGAGGTTTTTGTTTTTAACGTGAGACTTTCTATCATGTAAAACCTGTTTTTCAAACTTTCTGTGAATCTGAACTAATACCAAGAAAATTCAGAGAGAACAGGTTTTTTCACATTTCACACAGAGAAAAGTTGCAATACACTTAAACTGCCGATAGCAGATAATGTCTTGAGTTATGTCAGTTTGAAGAATGAGGAGAAACTTCTCAACGATCAGTTAGTCTAACAGAAACAGAAAACATTTCTACCATCTAAAATATCACAAACCTCTTT
The DNA here is from genome assembly GCA_006937955.1 of Pachypanchax playfairii. NCBI lineage: Eukaryota > Metazoa > Chordata > Actinopteri > Cyprinodontiformes > Aplocheilidae > Pachypanchax > Pachypanchax playfairii. The sequence goes on along the minus strand of SSNP01000010.1, from coordinate 2,248,886 downwards.
TTCCAGCATTTAAAACAAACACTAAAACAATTTAACAATTAACAAACAATTAAAAATGTAACACTTTAAAGAGGCCCTTCCATTAAAAACAGTTTTTCTGAGGTTTCTGTTGAATATTTTAGCTCCACAGGTGTTCTTACCTTCATAGTGGGTGTGAAAACAGGTCAACAACTTCTCTTTCAGTTTTTATCTCTCAAACTACGCAGGTGGCGATAAAACCCGAGTTCTCCCGAGTTTGAACAGCCTGTATCTGTTTCGTCACAACTCCTGAACGAGAAGTTGTTGACCTGTTTTCACACCCACTATGAAGGTTTGTTAGTATTCGGCAGCTCCTGCAGTTGAAACCACACCTAGCATGCTGCTGGCTAACAGCTGTAGCATAACGTAGCAAACAGGAAGACTCTCATAGGCTAGTTTGTGAGCCAATCAGAATCCAGCAAATTCCAATAATGAATATGAACGACTGCTGACGAAGTAGCCTGATGGAAGGAGCCGGAACCACCCAAATTTTAACGCAGACAGATTGAAAGGTCTGTTAATCAGTGTTTCCTGACGTTTTTTAGATGTTTCATATTACTGGTTAATACTTAAGAAAAAACCACAAAGTCCTGAAATTTGTATGAAATGGCCTCTTTAAACACGCAGCAACCTGCTGCAAAATTTCCTCCAGTCTAATTCTAATATAGCCTTGCGCTGCAAGATGGATTCTCGCGAGATTTGGAGTTTTTCCAGGGTTGCAGGTGCAGTTGAAATGGTACAAATTTGTACTTTAAATCAATTTGAACACTCGGGGCATTTCTGACCTTTTAAAGACCAATATTGTACTTTTGAGGTAACATTTTAAAACAATAACTATAGGTACAAAAATGTTCTTGTCTCGTACCTCTATTTCTGAGAGTGCATAGATTGGGCAGAGCCAGGTTAATTCTAATACTAACGACAGTAAAAAATGAGAGGATATAAACACAAAGTCAACATTGGTTTTTGTGAGATGATAAAGGGACTTTATGCATCAGATGATTAATACGTTTTGGTTAACGAGCTAGAGAAACTCCTCGTACACTCAGATGACCAGTGACGGTTTTTTAGCAGCCACAGTGAACGTGGTTCATACAGAAACAGTGATGTGTAGAAACGCTTCAACTAACAGCTGTGGTTAGATACTAGTATGACATAACAAATACAAAATAAAGAGCTTTATATTCACTACGTTTCATCAACTGCAGGTAAGATACTGACTCATTTTAACAACTCCATAAAACCTCAATTAAATAAATATTCAATCCTTTTATGATAAAAGATCAATGGCAAGCTTAGACTATTTACCAATGAATGGATTTGGTTTACTGCATTCAGTTTTTGGTGAAGCAGAACTACCTGTTGCAGCTTCTTACCTGAGATTCTGCCATCTGCTGGCAGGCGGTCCCTCGTAGTTGCAGGAGTTTAGATTGACCCAAGGGGCTGATGTCTGCAACTCGCTGCTCCTGACAGAACTCTTCAGGAAGTTGGACGTTCTGCACCAGTGTCTGTTGTTGTAAAGAGATTTTTAAAAGCTAAATTTGAGAGGAAAAGTTGCATCATCGATGCTTTAAATACCACAAAAATACATTTCAATTTGAGTGACAGTGTGAAAGAAGCCCATCTACTCATCTATCTGTCGTTTTCTATGCGTGTTTATTCCTGTTCGGGGTAACAGGGAACTGGTTCTTATCTGCAGGAGGAGAAGTACTTCAGTCCATCACACTCTCACACAGAGATAAAAAGAAAAATGTTCCCACACACACACTCACACCTAGGGCCAATTTACAATTCCCATAAAATCTAACGGGATTGTCGTTGGTCTGCAAGAAGAAACTGGAGCGCCTGGAGAAAACCCATGCATGCACAAGAAGAATATAATAAATGTTTACAAAAAGGTCCCATAGGGTGTCTAACCTGCAACCTTTCTGCTTACATGTGGTGCTTGTGTTTCTCAACAAATTCTCAACCAGAATGCAAAGAATAAAACATCAAACTGTCCATTTAAATTCTGCATTAACCTTTTGAATAATGTTTCTACGACTACGTGACAGTAAGCAGCTCTTGTGTTCGCTGATCCTCTGAGATCAAATCTTCTGAGTCACATTTCTACTGTAAATCTGAGAGACACACACACTACAGAGCCAGCGCATTAACAACAGTGAACGTGCATGAGTCAGGGGATCATCTGACCAAGTGTGAAGACGTGTAACATGATCCCAGCAGAGGTGAGAGACACGTGGCCTTGCTTCCAGTAAAGGTAACTGCAGATCCACACATAAACCAAAAGCTCATTAAAACTGCCATCAAACCGTGATGGCTGTTGGGTCACGTAAAGCTGAACAGTGCTGAGGCAGGAAACTGAACATGGTGTGTGTGAAGAGAGGAAAGTAGCAAATCAAAGCTCTCAGTCAGAATCAAAGGAGGTTTAAATGTCAAAGTGAAAGTTGAGAGATTGTCTTTTTCACCACTGTAGCAACAAATCCTCTCATCTGTTTGACAGACATGACGCCACCATGGAAACACAGATACAGACCAGGATGACCATCCCAGCAATAATAATATAAAAATATAAAAACAAAAAGTGTTACAGCATGTGAAACGGCTTCTATTTTCACTGATAAAATAGAAATACTGTGTTTTTAATCTGGAGCCAAAACCTCATCCATCTGTATAAGAAGCAGTTTTATTAGTCATATCTGGATTTTTTTTTTATATATTTCTAAACAACAAATTGATATTTTAAGCACTTAAAATACTTGATTACAGTGATTCAGCCAGGAGGAGGTTCCTCACAGCCCAAAATCCTGCGTATTTTCCACGTGCCTCTTCCCCAATAAACCTGATTTAAACGGTTGAATTACCTGTTCAGCATGTCATCAAGTTCTGAAGAAGTCTGTTATTGGCCAATTCATTAAAAATCAGACATGTTGAAACAGGAAAACATCTGTAAGGTGCAGCACGGCGGTTCTAAAGGAGCGAAGCTGCTGACCCCTGCCGTCAATAATCAACACAACGTTTTGAAACTGTTGAAATGAGCCGCATGGGAATAATTTCAAATTTTATTTACTTTTATTTGATCTCAAAAACATTTTAGGGAGAAACATCTGTTTTTACAAAACTCATAAAAGAATTTTAACTTAAAAAAGTGTCATTAATTTTTATTTTTACTGGATTTTACTTGCTGCTTTAAATTTAACCTAAATATATATGAATGTGACAAACAGGCTGCAGTTATTCATTCTCACACTGTTATATTTTACTGTTTCGCACTAAAGTTATTAAAATATCATGTGACAAAAACAAGAAATAGCAAAAACTTAGACGATCTTGAACATTTTTATAATTTTTTTAGAAATAATTTAGGGTAAAAAGCAATTTTACTTAGTAGCAATAATTTTATTTCAGTATTTGTGACTCCAACATTAAAAAAACTGCTTCACAGTAAATCAGGATTGTTGTTATAAGAATGTTTAGAACTATAATGATAAACTGCAAAGTTTCAAAAAAATTTTAGTCTTTAAAATCCACATTTAATCTTATTTCTACATTATATTGTAATACTGTAACACGAGAGTTCAAAGCAAACAAATCACACGAGAAAATCAAGAACCTGCTGAGACAGAGAAACTGTTTCATTCTTTGATCTTATCTTTATGTTTTGAACTTATTTACAACCTCTAGTTTGGCTCACGGGAGACACATAAAACCATTTTACCTGAATGTTAATCATTTTAAGACATTTGTTTATAGAAAACCAACGTGCAGGAGCTTCAGCTGCTGCAGGAATCTCAGTGTTTTAGTGGCAATTTTACAAATATTTACAGCAGTTTTATACAAAATTTGACCTTCAGATAATTTCTAAGCAATAAGACTTCCAGATAATCACAATGTCGTTAATTGAAGATTTAGATTTTATTTATTTCTGGATTTAAAATGTTGTTATGAAGCTGATATTAGCTGTCAGGATCAGAGTAGGAATCCTTTTATTCTCTTTTTGCTCCGTGTTTTTGAAACTTATAGTTAATCATGATGTTTGTTGACGCTGAAGGACAAGAACAGGTGTTTCTGTTCATCAAGTACCAGGTTCATATAATTATGCTTATGTAATAATCATGCATTAAACTGGTGTGGCAATGCTACAATAATATTGCAGGAGAAGGACTTGGAAGTCAACATGGGTAAAAGTTTACTACACAACAAAAACATGTTTAAAGAGTCGGATAAACTCACCTTGTGTTTGGTTTTAGTAGCTGCTCGTCTTCCTGTTTGTACTTTCCATCAGATTTCCTCACTCAGACCATTTTAATCTCTCTCGAGTCCATTTTTCCTCGCGGGTCTGTGCACCTCTCACGGGTCGCTCCCTGACAGTGAGGAGTTTCAATTAGATTGACTGACTAAATATGTTTAAAATAGTTGATGGGTTGGTTTCAGTTTTTTGGCAGCTCAAAGTATCATCCTCATTTTCCATGTCTGTGTGTGTGTGTGTGTGTGTGTGTGTGTGTGTGTGTGTGTGTGTGTGTGTGTGTGTGTGTGTGTGTGTGTGTGTGTGTGTGTGTGCGTGTGTGTGTCTGGCGCTCGTCCAGACTAGCCCAGCAATAAGATATACAGAAGGAAAAACCTGCTGCAACAGGTTCTCAAAGGTTCTTTGGTTCACTCACTGGCAGCTAGCAGCACTCCTGTCTTCATCAGTCTTTCTTTACCTTGTTAAATGGTTCTCATTCTGAACGGGATATAAGATATACCAGAGATCAGAGTCAGTGGTAGAGATCGGGTGCATTGCCCTGCTTTCAGAACTCGCCTGTGGCAAAGACTGACTTAAATATGACCCATTTTTACTTGTCTGTTTATTATTCTAATAAATGTGCACTAAGAAAACATTAAGGTACCTTACGGCTGCAAAGGTTCATGCAGTAAAACAAAAGATCTCAGTTTATAAAAGAATGCAGTCAGTTTGGAACTTTTACAACATGGTGCAGTTAACTGTGACTGACTGACCCATCAGTCAGGATGTTGCTGTCTGCAGCATGTGCAGTTAAACAGATCACGCAGCGCTCATTTCAAGATGCCCCATATTCTAGATTTGATCAGAGAATAAACTAAAACCTGCAAAAAAGCTTAACGAGCTTAAGGAGAAGACAAGGTGAAGAAATAAGAGGTATGTCATTACAGGTAGATTCCTATCCCATCCTCCAAATGAACCAGGAACATCAGTGGCTCTCAGCTATACCTTAAACAAACCTTGTCCTTAGTGAGTGGATGAGGTGGGATGACAGAGAGACAGGGGATTAATTACCAATAGAATAAACTCTTGTGTTACAGTCCAAACCTCTGCAGAGAGAAGCTACAGCCGAAGGCAATAGAAGGAGCTCATGAGGAGAAAGTCTCAAGGTCTCATTGTTCTTTAGATTTTAGAAATCACTCAGATGTTTTCTAGTCACTGTCACTAGTGGCACATGCGTGCCAAAGATATCATAGCTCATGGGTGTCGGTGGGCGTGTTTTATTTTCTGTTATATGCAAATCAACGTTTTGTACTTGGCTAAAGAGTGACGAGTGCTGCTGTTATTTGCGTATATATTTGTGTCTGGTTGATATTTGCATATTACAGCATAAAGTCAATGGTGGGAACATAACTAGATGTCACAATTACAAAACAAATTAGATGTGTTTCAACAGAAGAAACACAAATATCGTGCCACGGCTCCCTGGGGCCCCTGTACTGCGGTTGTGGGGCGATAACGCTGGAGGTTGCTTATGGTCTTGTCTGGGAGGGGGCTTTGCTGCTCCAGGGTTGGGGCCTGGATCCCTTGGGTCAGCCCTGTGGTCTGCTTTGAGGTCTGGGGGCCGGGGCTTTTCACACCCACTGTCAAACAATTTTATGGAAAAACCGTATGGTCACAGGTGCATCCATGCACACAGACGTTCACAGACACTCACTGACTTTATTGCCCAACAGGACATGGGAGAAAAAACAAAAAAAAACAAATATCTTTATCCAACAAAAAAACTTGTTTTCCAAAAATAATGTGATGCTGTGTAGAAAGATGAACAAATGCAGACTTTGCTGTAAGTGTCGGAAAATAATCTTTGGATGCACTACAACTGATTAATCTATAAAGGCAACGTTATTCAACATGGCCGCTATTTTAGGCAAACACACAAAATGATGATAACTCAGTCTGTTTTACAGATACCGAGCTAAAATCTCATGTGATCGCAGCTGAAAGTTGTTCACAACTCAAGCTTACGGATCATGTGCAACATTATATCAGCTGGTGCACAATGTTATTTTCAAGATTTGACTAAAAAAGCTGAACGTTGGTGGACAGATGGATGGACGGACGGACGGATGGATTTGTGACCAGTTCAGAAATATCACATTTTCAAGCTTTCCATGATCTACTTGATCATATTTTCATGCACAACCTTGTTTTTTATGAAATATTAAAAACTAAACTCTACCTTTGTTTTAACCCTTTTTATCATGTTGTGATGAATTTCTGTTGTATATGTTTTACAAAACAGAGGATTAATATGAGATTAAGTCAGAATTAAAGTTAAGTTGGACGTCATAAATAATCAGAAACAGTGATTTATGAACCTTTTAGGAAAACATTCAGATTCCTTGAGGCGACGCTCTTCACAGCTGAATACTTTGCTCTTCTTTTTTTGGCTCTAGGTGAGCTTATATAAGTCCAGTAATTACTTTTCCTGTCCCGGGCATATTTCATATAAAAGGTGCAGCTGTCTATTCTAATGATTGCACTCAAGATGTTATATTACCATTTTAGGAAAAAGTCTTGAAAACAAACACACAGTCAGTGATTGTGCTTTACGCAGTGTGAAAACTACATTTTTCTGTATTCCTGAACTTTTTTAATGTAGAAAAAAACAACAACTGAGACTTGGTTTAAACATCATATCAGATCATAAAACTCTTACCTTGAATAACAGCCATCACATGCACCTTCCTAAATCTCCAATACTGTAAGAACCAGCTGATCGAAGAGGAGAGCCAAAAATATTCCTGTAAGAAATGCAGTTGTTCAGCTTTTCCCTGGTTCGGATCATCTGGATTAAAATGTTTGTCCTTGTACTCCTGACCCCCCCCCACCAGGCCTTAATGTACAGACGACATACAACCCTGATCAAACTGAAAAGTTTCAATCAGGTACAAATAACAGACTTTTGAACCTGCAGTCGTTTGACCCTTGGTGAGGGGATTTACTCTTTGAACCGAATGTGGACCCAGTAGACCAAATCCTCTGAACGCTGATGAGATTTGAACCCGTTATTAAAATTTACAGAGAAACCTCCATCTAACTGTTTTAAAAGTGGAATATGGAGCATTTTTATAAAAAAGCAATATTTTTAACAACATATTGCCTCCAGGGGTATTTAGAATGAAAGTATTTCCTTTAAACAATATGTTTGAAGTAAAATATAATAAAATATTTATTTTGACGGGTATGACGTTGGCCTTTTGTTTACATCTACCAGCCAATAGCTGGCAGAGCAGCGAGCACCATTACAGTAAATAGTCCGTTATAGTGACGCTGGTACTGTGGAGGATGGTGGAATCGGCGGCTCGAGAAGCTGCTTGGGAGTCACAGAGATTTTGTTGTTCTTCTCATGGGAGGAGCGATTGGGGAGGCTCAGGGGTCAGAGGGGGTTTGGGTGAGTCATTTTCAAGGCATTGGAGCACATGTAGGGGTGACGAGCCAGGAGCCCTGACAGCTGGAGGCCTTGTTCTGTCGTAGCGGCAGCTGCGAACAGGATGATACTGTAGTCTTTGTGTTTAATGTTCTACTTTTAAATTTGTTCTTTTTCTGATGTTTCACATTCAGTCTCAAATAGTTAAATTCATCTATTATTACAGAATATCACTAAGAGTTAGAGGAAAAATCATTTATTAAAGAATTACACATAAAGTTGTCTGTGAAGGATAAACAACTACATATTTATTGTACATTTAATACTAAGAACATGTTTTTACATTGTTTGGATGATGTGACCCTGAATGCAGCATTTCACCACATTACATTTACCGCAAGTGCAACTGCAAATTCATGAGTTGATCGGATATAAACTGAAGCATCATCACCAGGGGTCTCATTTATAAAACTTTGCGTAGAATCCTTACTAAAACCGTACTTAAGCTCAGCAAAAAAAACGCTACTTACACCAAATAAGTTTGGGATCTATAAAACATGGCATACGCACAGCTGCACACAATCTCTGCTTTATAAAACACACTTTACCCAGAAATGTGCTCAGGTGTTTCTGGATCACATCCCGCCCACAACACGCCCACTTTCTGCTGTAAATGGTAGGGCTGGGTATCACTCCCAATTTCCTGAATCGATTCGATTCGATTCACAAGAGCAAAAATTGATTCGATTTTGATTAATTTCGATTTGATTCAATATCGATTCTTTTTTCAGATATTTCTGTCACATTAGTATTTCTTGAATATCAGACATTTGTAGATGGCAATTTTTATGAAATGCTGAAGCAGCCTTTCAACAGAGCGTATTTTATATACATTTAATATTCATGTTTTCATTAAAAATATCCAGAAGCAGTGGCATGTGGCATAACTGTAACAAAAGGAAATGTATATTTTACTACTACTACTACTACTACTACTACTACTACTACTACTACTACTACTACTGTCATTTAGCAGACGCTTTTATCCAAAGCGACTTACATTGAGAGAACATACAAGCAAGAAATCAAAGAGAAGGAAACAATATAAGGAAGCGGACTGTTTGGAGTCCAGTTTAATTCCGACGCTGATACATCATGTTTATCAATTTTTTTTTTTTTTTTTAAATCAATTTAGTGCTTTATGAATCGATTATAGATTTTTTATACTTAAATCGATTTAAATCGATTAATCGATTTTTTAAATCCAGCCCTAGTAAATGGTCAATGCAAAGTGCCTTGTGGATCTCATGCATATAGTACATGAGCCGGCTTGTCCACCACAGATCAAGGAAGATCAAGGAAGCTCAACTTCACCGAAGCAGAAATTGAGGTACTTGTGGATGGAAAAACGACAGGAAGTGCTTTTTGGAGGTCACAGCAGTGGCATAACAAATAAGAGAAAATCCACGGAGTGGCACAGCGTTGCTGCAGCCGTCAATGCTGTTAGTTCTTCAGAGAGATCTGTGGCGGATAAAAAAAAAAAAAGGTCTGATCTGAAGGTGGAGGCAAAAAAGACGGCTTGCCACTGCCAGAATGTGTCTGTCACTGGCGGACCCCCTGGCAGCTCTGATCCCCCACAGCTCGCCGTTAGGATCTCAGCAGTACTCGAACCGGCAAGCGTGCATGGCATCGTGCCAGAGAAGGAGGGAGACACTGACCATGCAGAGGAGACCAAGCCTTTTATTAATACAGACCAAATGTGTCCGTCATTAAAATATATTAAAAAAAACAAATCTTGTTGCCCCCCCCCATCGGAGGTGAAGCCCAGTTTGTCAACATCATAAATCTGTTTAATGTTGTCAATGTTTTATTCTGCTCCTGCAGCTCAGTTTCCACGGTAATACACAGGATGTTGTTTTCATCCAAAAAGATAACTATGATCCTGTAGAAGGATTAATATAAGCTGCTTATCGAGAAATTGGATATGACATTTTAGCCAGAACATTAAACGTCAGCATGTGCATTGATAGATCATTTTTTAATTTCTAAAAGTCTAGAAACTTTAGGATCAATGCACGATGTTGAACGAGGAAGCTAAGCAATCTTGAAGAGCCTGCAAGGTGAAGATGTTGCAGGAAAACAGGAAGTATTTTATTTGCATTCTTCAGGTAAAAGACATTTACACTGATGTGTAAGCAGCAGGAAGTGTAATAAGGATTTAGAACCAACTGATGTCAAACAGCTTTACAGAGCTACTTTTAGCTTAAAAGACAAGTATCTTATGGTTTACTTATCAATGTACTTGCAGCAAAAGTATAATCCTCCAGGGCAGGAGAGAGTGTATGCCACAAGCCGAGCAGCTCAGGTATCTGATGACTCGTTCACGAATAAAAGAAGTGGAAAAAACAGATCTGTCATGGTGAAAAACTAAAAAGCTGAAGTAACAGCAGAACAAACTGAGATACAGGAGAGATGACAGCATGAGGTGAAAAGAGGGAGGTTCTGTAAAACATAATGAGGGAGCATTTATACAGAAGATGAATGATTACTGGAGGGAACAGCTGGGGAATGAAGGCACAAAGACTAATCAGGCTGAAATATGAAACAGATGTAAACAAACTGGAACGAGTAGGAGAAGAGTAAACGATCAACGGAGACAAATAAAATAGATAAAAATCTTAAACTAAAAACCAAACTCACAAGAACAAATCAGGAAGACAGAAAACCAACATCACACAAACCACAAAAAACCCAGACTAAAAAAAAGGCATAAACCATAAGAAACAAGGGAAACAGGAAACAAGAAAAGCTTTCAAAATAAGACAACAGGATAAACCATAAGCAGAACAGGAGGAGAAGAAAGCAACACAAATATTCACAGAAACTCTTATCAATAAATAAAAGCCCAGAATGAGTCTAAAACAGGAAACCCAGTATTTTGATTTTTTTGTATAATAAATAATTATCTGACCTCACTATATACTCTCTTTTATACTAGGACTGATCCAGATGTGCATCACATTATGACACATCTGTTGTGTCCTAAATATTATTTTAGGATCAGATTGTTTTTTATCAGTCTGCATCACACATTTTAAAGAGAGTGTTAATCATTGTGTCATTTCTCTGTGTACAAAACAGTTTTTCAGCTTTTCAGTAACAGCAAAAGGCTTTTTGGAAAGAAAAGGACATGCTAGACTTAATTTACCAAAGAGAGAAAGAAAAAATATCTTTGCTAAAAAAGAAGTTTGTGGAGGATCAGCACAGCATGCGCTGCTGTACAGGCTTGACCTCAAGGCTATCAGGCTACAGCTCAGGAGGAAGACAGGATAAGGTGTACCAGAAAAAACTGAATCAGCCAGATTGGCTGTCACAGCCAGTAAAACTTGCTGACTGTTGGTTTGAGTCTCGCAGAGTAGAGTTAGAGAGCATTCATCATTTTTTAATCCACATGTTAGATGCTGCTAATGAAGTGAACCGTGTCTTTTAACTGTTAACAGTAGAAATAAAGTTTTATACCAATAAGAATGTACAATACTGAGAAATGTCCTGAGTTTACCCTCATTTCTTCACATTTAAAGAGGCCCTTCCATTAAAAACGGTTTTTCTGAGGTTTCTGTTGAATATTTTAGCTCCACAGGTGTTCTTACCTTCATCGTGGGTGTGAAAACAGGTCAACAACTTCTCTTTCAGTTTTAATCTCTCAAACTACACAGGTGGCAATAAAACCCGAGTTCGAACGGCCTGTATTTGTTTTATCACAACTCCTTTGTTCGTTAGTATTCATCAGCTCCAGCAGTTGAAACCACACCTAGCATGCTGCTGGCTAAAAGCTGTAGCATAAGACGTAGCAAACAGAAAGACACGACATCTGACGTTGCCATGCACAGCGGGGCAGGAAACAGTATTCTTTGCTCTCATAGGCTAGTTTGTTAGCCAGTCAGAGTCCAGCAAATTTGAATAATGAATATGAACGAGCTGCTGACGAAGCAGCCTGACGGAACCAGTCGAATTTTGACGCAGACAGATTGAAAAGTCTGTTAATCAGTGTTTCCAAACATTTTTTAGATATAAAATGTTTCATATTACTAGCTAATATTTAAGAAATAACCACAAAGTCCTGAAATTTGTGTGAAATGGACTCTTTAACTTCCATAGAACCTAATTTTAATCTTGCTAAGAGGTCTTCAACAGCGTCGATCGTGTCATGATTATGAATTTTGTCAGTTTATTCATATTTTTCTCATTTGCCTTTTTTAATTTCAGTTCTCTCTCCATTCTTTTCAGTAGTTTTTTGTAATCTTTCTTTTTGGTGTTTAGAGTCATCTGCTGTGTTCCTCATCTCACCTGGTTCTTATTGCTCATAATCCTCACTCACCTGCTCGTCATTAGTAATCACCTCACCTGTTCTCATTCAGTAATCACCCCACTGCATGTCACTCATTTTCTCAGATCTATGTCCGGCACTTTTTTAACTTTGTCAGGTTATTTTCTTCTATTAAAGGTTGTAAAGAGGATTTTCCCCCAAATGAGAAGCTCAACGTTTTTGGAATAGTGCACATGCTAGTTCATTATCTATTGGTTACTTTATTTCAAGCCTCACCAGGTCTATGATTTAAGAATATTATAACTTTTTCTTTTGGAAACTATAAGTACAAGACCACTAGAAGTCAATAAGATAATTTTAAGTAAATTTGACATCTAAATTTGCTACAAAATTCTCTTTCCCACCTTTAACTGAGTTTATTCTTTAAATAAGGTCATTCGATTTGACTGCCTGTTGCTGTATTTTCACTTCAATTAAACTCATGAAACTTCAGGCTATTTTCAAACTGTCTTTGTACTTTTGCTGCTTTTTTATTTAGTTTCATTTGAGTTCCTGCAGTTTTCAGAGGAATGCATTTGTTTGTTTATCCACTTAATTCTGAACTATACATCATTTAGACATAAAAAGGGTCATAAACTCTATTTGTCGGCACAACGTTCGGTCCTGTTCAGGAAACATCGACACGACTGAAAATGAGCAANAAGCAATACTTAGGAGCTTTCAGTTTAGGTTTATTTTGGCGGCGCCACTGGACAAAAGCGGTATTATTTTACGTGAACGAAGCCTGCATTTCCCATGAGCACCAGCGCGTAGCGTCGTAAAATCCAGATACCCCGTCCGCCAGCAGTTGGATTGAACTACATTACATTTTGGTTTCCAGTGGCTGAGTGAATGAACTGTCAACCTGGTGGCCAGTTAGTACCTCCATGCAAATTTCCGAAAGCTGGCATTAGCATTTTGATTTGAGAATAGAAAGATACTTACTAGTCCAGCAGGAACAGAGCCACGGCAGCATCAGTCGGAAATCCCTCCTTGACTTTGAGCTCACGCCAGCGAGTGAAAGCCGGGCCTATGTTGATTCTTGACTGTCCTTTTATCCGGTTACTCTCCCTTTTTCTTTTTTTTGTCTCCTCAGACAAAACTTTTCGTTTTTTGGGGGCTTCTGCCATGTTAGCTGCAGTTGCGCGTAACAGGTCGCATCGAGTTCCGTGTTTATGACGAATGGGGAAAGGGGAAGTGACGTATGCCGAAAAGCAGACTATCCATTCGTAGTTTTTTGTGTGGCAGGGTTCCCACCATCCTCCTCAAAGTTGTTTAGTGCCAGTGAAAGCGATACAGACCCCCTCAAGCCATGACAGAGGTGTCATTCAACTTGTTGTAAGTCGCCATATAATCACAGAAGTTATGAAACTATTTCATGAAGGTTGAAAAGTTACTTAGTGTTGGTTTAAAGCAGCAAAAGTCCAAAAACAAACTTTGACAGATTCTGTAATAAAACTGTAATAATTTATAGTTATTATCCAAAATATTAATTGAACATTTCCATTTTAAACTTTCCTACATATAAAAGCTTGTCATTAAAGTCTAGTGAGGTTCATGGAGGTTCTTTTTCATCAAAATAGATGAAACTTGACTCATGATCTGAGCTTGTCTGATCCTGCTGGTCTGCGTAATGGACTTCTACCTTGACAGACACTGTTACTGACTTTGTTTCCCCATCATGAGAAGATAAAGATGATATGATTACATTTCCAGGTTGGTTTCAACAGAATACATGAGTTAATCAATCCAAAACCAATAAATGAATGAGTGTTCAAAAAGACTGCCTGATCAGCTTAGAAGGACAGAAGTAAACTTAAACTGTCCTTAGATATATTTGACAAAGCAGATGTGAAGCAACAACACGTGTCGGTTTCTACATGACAGGTTGCAACTTTTGATTCGTCATATCAGAAAATCAAAAAATAATTCATCCTCCCTAAAGACACAAATTATTGTCCAAATCATCGGGAGATTTTATAACATAAAACAGAAGCGTAACATATTAAAGTCAAATTGTTCCTTCCATCTGAAAAATATAAATTAAAGTCCCACTTTCCAAAAAGACTTTTCCCTCAAACAACAACAATTTTAGATAAAATATCGATGCAGTGTGAATGCTGGGAGCTAAAACAATGATCTGAAATGTGCTAAATGAACCTGCTGAATGAATTTAAGGAAACTGAATCAGTTAACTGCCGCTGAAAACTTTAAATTAGCTGAATTAATTAACATAATTATGATAAAGATGTAGAGATGTGGCTGTAGAGCGGAACTTTGCAAGAAGCCGAGCTAATATTAGCTGAATTATTTCATTAAATAGCTAAAGATTGTTTAAAATCAGAGAAAAACTGAATTACAAAAACTAGTTGAAAAGATAGAAAAGATTAGTTACAAGCAAAAAATGTCTGAAAAGTTAAATAACACAAGTAAAACATAAAACTAAAACAAAAATCAGTTACATTTTAGTAAAAGAATCAGAATCATGTTGAAATCTATGAAAAATTAAACTGTCAATATAAGTTAAATTGCAGAAACAGTTGAAATATTGTTAAAGTAGCAAAAAACTTGAAGTGGAAATATCAGAAAAACATTTAAACAAACAAAAAAAATTTAAAAAGAGGAAAGAGAAGAACATCTGTAACGTAGGGAGATGATTAGAAAGATTAAACTGGTTATTAAAAAGTAGTAAGCTTTTATTATGAATTAATGTAGACAGAGTGGTTTGTGATTATTCTCAGGGTTAATGAGGTTGACATGACTGAATGACAACAGACAGACTTCCAGTTTGTTACACAATCCTCTTCTGAACAGTCCAAACCTCAAATCCAAATTGATATTAATGAAAGCAGACTACCGTGCTGTGAAAGACCACAACAGCCAGAATGAAACCCCGCCCTCGTCCACGCCTTCACCCTCACATGATGGAAACACACCGTGTCGTAAAAATCCCAGTGAAAAAGCTTCATATAAAACAGCTGAACAACATGACAGATAGATGGATGGATGGATGGATGGATGGATGGATGGATGGATGGATGGATGGATAGATAGATAGATAGATAGATAGATAGATAGATAGATAGATAGATAGATAGATAGATAGATAGATAGATAGATAGATAGATAGATAGATAGATGTGTGTACTTGTATTTATGATATTTATACAGCTACTTTATTGTTATTATTATTTATTTTCTTTGTTATTTATGTATTTATTAGGTGCTAGAGGGAGACATACGTACAGTATAAACTCATTGATTATTCCACTACTATGTTACCGCTCTTTAGCTGTGAAATGAACACACCTTGTAACTTTGAAGGAATAATATCCCAATTCCAGTGAATTTTCTCAGAGAAGCCTAAATGTTGACAAACCAGATTCCCCTCCTTTGTAATTATGTGTCATGGAAAATAATGTTTGATAGCAGTTAAACAGAAGTTTCCATTTAATTTCTTAATATGAAAGTAACTGGCAGTTAAACAAATAAACTAAATTAAAGGGACTTAAGGCAAGATTTGTGAAAAACTACACATGCATTTCCAGTTTATTCAATGCTAATGGGTCATGAAGCATTAAAAACCCAAAATAACGAGGCCATCCGCATATATGTCTGTTGCCTTGGACACGCTGTGTGCTACATAATGCGCTGCAGTATGACGTCCGAATTTCCCGCGCTGTTGTAGGAATGTGACGTAAATTGACGCTGCATGCGCGTTGTCGACAGCTCTTGAACAGGAAGTACATGGCCGCCGTGGACTTGGATTCAAACACTGAAGGTATACTTATGGATGTTTCTGCAGCCAGCAAACGACCTGCATCCACTCTCACCCCCCAAAAAAGTGGCACCACGAAGAAAAAAAAGACTTTATCAGCGGCATCTCGTGAGTCAAAAAAAAATATGACCGAAGCCGGGCAGGCACCCGCATAAATATTGGATATGCGTTCGGTTCATGGAGGGAACTTCAGCTGCATTTGGGAGTGAAAACGGATGCTGACATGGCTCATTTCCTTGTGACCAGGTGAGAAAACAACATAGGTCGTGTTTAGAGCCTGATACAGTATGAAAATGATGAGATCAAATCAAATAACAGAGTGGAGAGACCTGACGTGAAGTATGTTAGCCTCCCCGGTGCAGTGCTGTGAAGACGAACAGTCTGTAAAGTGTCTGTGCGCGCTCCCGTGCCGGCTTGGCTGGTGGCTGCAGTTAGCCACAGCGCCTGTCGCGGCAGCACTGAGTCAGATTTTGTAAAGCTGCCTTAAGTTCCTTTAAAGCAGAAAGAAGTGGCGTGGTCAGAGCGTTCAGGCCACTTTTAGATGTGCTGCACCAGGTTTTTGTCTCTGTGACATGTTTTTACAACATAAAATAAAAACAGAGTTTTCACTCTACTTTGGTGTCATTTTTAATCTTCATCTGATAAGATCTTTATTGTCATAGCAATTAGAGACATGATGTGTCACGAAATAAAAAGAAGTCTGAAGTAAATCACCAGCTCCACAGGTGTTCTTACCTTCATCGTGGGTGTGAAAACAGGTCAACAACTTCTCTTTCAGTTTTAATCTCTCAAACTTCGCAGGTGGTGATAACACCCGAGTTCTACCGAGTCCGAATGGCCTGTATCTATTTCATCACAACTCCTTTGTTTGTTAGTATTCATCAGCTCCTGCAGTTGAAACAACGCCTAGCATGTTGCTGGCTAAAAGCTGTAGCATAACGTAGCAAACAGGAAGACACGACGTCTGATGTTGCCATGCGCAGCGGGGCAGAAAACAGTATACCTTGCTCTCATAGGCTAGTTTGTTAGCCAATCAGAGTCCAGCAAATTGGAAAAATGAATATGAACGAGTTGCTGACAAAGCAGCCTGACGGAAGGAACCAGAACCACCTAAATTTTAATGCAGACAGATTGAAAGGGCCGTTACTTAGAGTTTCCTGACGTTTTTTTTAGATATGAAATGAAATGGCCTCTTTAAACTATGTGATACTGACGTTTCATGTCTCCTTGAATATGTCAGAGACTGTGAAGGATGCAGTAATAGAACATGCAAAACTGAATGTTTTTGGAGGCTATAAAGTGTCTCTGATATGAGATTTTTATTATTTACTACTTCATATCAAGCAATATTACATTTTTACACAGTAGACAGTTTTCTAATAAAACAGGATGAACAGATTTACTGAATTTACCAGAAGGGATGAAAAAAACAGTAAACAAAGCGAATAACTATAACAGAAAGTGGAGAGTCAGATCAAGAATCTGTTGTTTTTGAGTGTTTGTTTCTTTCTAAATGAGAAATCAACACAGTTCTGCAGCTCAAACTCAGTTAGTCTCAGTGTCATCATGGATGTAAATGATTGTTACAGATAAACTGTCAGATCAGAGAAGAAGAAGGAGAAGAAGAGAAAGAAAAGAGATTGAAATCCACCAAGAAATCTGTCATATAGTTTCTGATGTCAGATGTGAGCTCGACTCCAGTGGCACCATGAGTGATTCTCTTTCTGATTATCTGTGTTTTTACGGGGTTTAATTATATGACTAAGTCGAGTCATAGGCGCGTGGGTGAGTTATGTTTGTGTGATTACAGCAATGAAAAAAGCAGCATTCATGACGCGTCCTCAGGACAGATGCTCATTTCAGAGCACACAGAAAGATCCCGTTGATCTAACGGCTGCAGCTCATTTAAAGCCATAGTGCGTAACTTCTGTAACTTCTGTCGCCCCCTAGCGGAATTTTTGCGTCATTACAACAATAAAGCTGGCGCTTCCACATGACGTAAGCCCAGCTGCCACCGCTTTATCTCTGCCGTTGTTATTCCAACCGGTATCTGTCTTAATCAAGCTTCAAATTCAGTCTGTTTACTTTACCTGGCTCTATATTTGTTTCAATAAATATCATTTCATTGTTGAAAAAATCAAGAGAAACCAGTAAAATATAAAAATACTGGTAAAAAAAAAATAAACCTTCAGAGTTCAGGTTGGATTGTTTACAGGTTTGATTGTTCACTTTAATCTACATTTAACAGTTTGGTGTTGAAATTTATTAGTCAGCTGTTGGGGCCACAATGATCTATTTGTCTTATTCAGTGAATTTTGTCAGTTTTGACACGATGCAGAATCCTGCAGTGAGCTGCTCTGATCTGACTGACTGAAAAACCGTTACACTGGCAAACTGACAGACACAAACTGACACAGATAGAGACAGAATCAGCGGATCAGCTGGAACTTCGGCGCTCTGGGTTTCATCTGGTGCGCATTTTATATTTTGACAGTGTGTGCGGACCTGCGGACCACTTATGCACCCCTGAACATCAGCTAGATCTCTTCTCTCCACCGAGGAAAAGCGACGCCGATACAAATTCGCGTTTGCCTTCTCCTTCGGTCACTTTCCTTCTTAGCCAATAGTCCCTCTGCCGAACGTCCAGGAATTTTTTTTTTTTTTCGTGGTAGGATCCACTTCCCGATAAGTGTCTCTCGGCTGTTTATTTGGATTCTCCGCCATGTCGACCTTCACGTTCTGCCGGCTGCTACGAGACACTGCGTTCTATTTCTTATTATTTTTCTTGTTGTGACATAAAAGACGTAATTTCATGTGCGACAGCGCGGGAATGTCGCAAGTCGACACGCAAAGTAAAAATTATATATATTGAAAAATACCATGAGATGTTTGAGGAGCCGATCGGCTTAATCTGCATTGTGTCATCTCCTCTGATAGTGGCTTGGCTGAAACGGACATCCACGGACATGTAAAAGTTACGCACTATAGCTTTAAAACTCCAGCTCAGAGCTCTGAGTGTTGAGAGTGTGACATTCAGAAAAGAGGATTTCTATACTGTTTTTTGTGCACATCGCTGCTTTTTTCTGTCCAGCATTCGATTACAGGTTGTGTTTCAGAAATATTTAATGTTTAACTCATGCCTCGCTGCATAAATGGGTTTAACTAAAGCCTGGCTGTGCAGATTAATACTTTTCTTGGATTAAAGTCCAACCTACTGAATCAAAACATCTACGTTTGGTGCTTATGAGGTCTTTTATTTAAGTGATTTCATCATTCTCAGGGTCTGATTTATAGAAATATGTTATTGAAGCAGTGTTACTACAACCACCAGCTATGCAGATAAATGTATGATAAAATATACATTTTATCAATTAAAACATGAGCTTAAAAAGGCCTTTTAATGTCCATGTAAGATGTAAACAAAGAGCTGCTTCCTGCGTTTCATCACTTCTGGTTTCATTAGCCTTCAAAATTGAGACTCACCCAAAGTTAATAAAACATTCATTTTTGCAATATAAGTGTCAAACAACATAAATTTGCACCTAAATTCATTCTAATAAATCTAAAGGTTTTACTGAGACCAGAGTATGTCAGAGACTCTTTAAATCTAATAATATAATAATAAATACAAATCATGTTTTTAAAAAGTTTATTAATGTACAGTGTTAAAATATTTGAACTCAACGTGTGTTTAAATAATTTAATTAATTCTGCTGTAGTTCAGTTGCTTTCACTCAGCATGGTTCAGTACGTATACTGGACTGTTTGTTAACTCTGACCTTGAGCACGGTGGTGCAGTGGGTAGCACTGTTGCCTTGCATTGAGAAGGTCCTCCCAGCCAGAACCTCTCTGCATGTTCTCCCCATGCAAACATAGGTTTTCTCCAGGGATTCCAGCCTCCTCCCCCTCCCACACCAAGGACCAGTTAAACTCAAGCATATTTTTGGTCTGTGAGTCCCTGAAGAAAACCCACACATGCACAGGGAGAACATGCAAACTTCATGCCGAAAAGTCCCAGCCTGGTTTTGAACTCACGACCTTCTCAACAGCGCTACCAACTGCACCACCGTGCAGCCCACATTCATTTAGTCTTATTTTGAAAGTGAACGCTGTTGTTCCGCTGTTGATCCAGAAGGGGGCGCCAAATCCCCGCTTTTATTTACAGTTTCAGTAGAGATAAGATTTATGCTGACAGAGCATGTTAGTGCTAGTTAGCACTGCAGTAAAAGAAAACTCGTTTCACCACCACAGTCGGTTCGACATGGACCCGCCGGACACAGCAGCGATCCTTCCCTCGTCAACCCAAGACTCTGTGGAGCCGAGAGAGGAGGCTGCTGGGCGGAACAAACCACCGTGTGCCCGCCTGCCTCTGTCCGTGGAGCCGGTGCTCTTCCTCTCCATGTTCTCCGTGGCCCTCCAGGCTCCTCTGTCCACGCAGTATTTGTGGGACCGAATTAGCGAGGATCTCGGCTACAACGGTTCCAAGAGGTCGGAGTGCAGCAACAGCTCGGTTCCCCTGGACCCCCTCCAGAAGGTGTCCAAATACAAAAAAGCTGATAAATGTCGAGTGAATCTGTAGAAATGTAGAATTGGTCTGATTTTTTTTTCCATGTTTAAGTTTTAAATAGATCTTATAAACACCTGTTGAGAACAGGTAGAACTACTAACCTCATAGACCTGTAACTACTGCTCTTATTACCTTGTTTAACATGTTAAAAGTCTGCAGATCCTGAAGTTAAAAACATTTTGTGAAACTTCACAAACTGGTTTTATTACTTACTTGAAGAGCCAAAAGGCAGATTTTTCTTCCCTAAAAATAATTGCCTCTAAAGTTATGAGTGTAATTAGCTGCATGTAAAAAGAAACATTACAAAGACATTACACTTAATAAACATATAATATGTAGCTATAAAAGAGGAAACATCTGGATTCAGTACTAGTAGATACGTGCATTTATTACACATAAATATCATGTGAATTTGCACATGACTTTGTCCTTGGATTGAATTTGGAGAGAAATCTGTGACAGTTCATTCTTCTATAAAAAATATCCTTTTAAATAAATAATCATAAAAATCATAAAACATAATCAGTTGAACAAAGAGGAAGAACGATCACAAGCAGAAGGATTTGATGAGCATGCAGCATTTTAAATGTTTCTAACACTGATCCTGTCGTGTTTCTCTTTTCCAGGTGGTAGAAACTCTGACAGCCCACTGGAACCTGTACATCAGTCTTGGGGGCTTTTTGGTGGGGATTCTGGTGGTCCCTCTCCTGGGTTCATGGAGTGACGTTGCGGGTCGTAGACCCGTCCTTATCCTCCCGAACCTCGGCCTGGCTCTGCAGGCGGTGGTCTACCTTGTGGTGATGTACCTCAAGCTGCCTGTGGTCTACTTTTTATTGGGCCGGCTGCTCAGTGGCGTTTCGGGGGATTTTAACGCCGTCTTGGCCGGTTGCTTTGCATATGTTGCTGACGTCAGCGATAAGAAGTCCCGAACCTTCAGGGTGGCCGTGTTGGAGGCCTGCCTGGGCCTTTCAGGGATGTTAGCCAGCATCATCGGAGGCCAGTGGAGGCGGGCACAAGGGTAAAGAATGTGTGTTGGTTTGTTTAGAAAAAACAACTTTTGTTTATATTGATAAAAATAATCAGAAATGAACATTTTGTGTTTTAATCAGTTACATTAACCCGTTCTGGCTGGTTCTGGCGACCAACTTGGCCTCAGCTCTCTATGCTTACTTGTTTGTCCACGAGTCTGTCCATCCAGACCCAAACGCCAGACTCCTCACCGCTCGCCACCACAGAGCCGTGTGGCACCTCTACTCGACAGGAAGCAGCAGCGGCGAGGGTAACGGCAGATTTCACCGGTGGAAGCTGTGGCTTTACACGCTCTGCTTCTTCCTGGTGGTGAGCGTTCACTTCGGCAGCAGGGATCTGTACGTGCTGTACGAGCTGAGCTCTCCACTGTGCTGGAACTCGGCCCTGATTGGCTATGGCTCAGCTGCGCTGCACCTGGCTTACCTGAGCAGTCTGCTGGGGCTGAAGCTCATGCAGCGCTGCCTGGAGGACTCCTGGGTAGCTCTGGTCGGTCTGGCCTCTAATATACTTGGGCTGGTGGTCTTTTCTGTGTCTGATAGCACTCAGCTGATGTTCACAGGTGAGAGTTTATGTTCTGGAAACAGTTTTCATAATAAAATCCTTAAAATCAAATTTTTCTTTAAAGCAAAACCCTTAAAACTCAATTTAACACTCATGTAATTACAACATCTTCTCATCATGTCAGAGTGGAAATCTGATCATTTCATTTTCCAGGTTATGGTCTGTGTTTCCTCTTCATGGCTGCGACTCCTGTTCTCAGATCAAAGATGTCCAAGTTGGTCGACTCAGCCGAGCAAGGTGAGCTCCTCGCCCCGGGATCCTCTGTCAGGTGGAACCGCTCGTGTATGACGTGTGTTCTGTCTCCCAGGTGCGCTGTTCGCCTCCGTCGCCTGCGTGGAGAGTTTATGTTACCTGGTGGGCAGCAGCGTCTTTAACGCTCTTTACCCGGCCACGCTGCACTTCATGAAGGGCTTCCCTTTCCTGTTTGCAGCCATCATCCTCTTCATCCCAGCTGGAATCATCGGGTCAGTCAGCTCTTCATCACCAGAGACCAGAGATCATTTCATTTATTTGTAGTTTTAGCTAAAAACTAATGAACGACTCGACAGATCTGAAGGAAAATCTTCATCTACAACTGATGAACTTCTGGAGACAATCTGATTCAAGATGGCCACCACAGCTAATCGACCACAGCAACCACAAAAATGGTTGTTAAACTTATTGTTGTCTCAAACCAGGACACAGACTTTGTGCAGCTATGGAAAGGTTCTTCTCGCATTAGCCTAAATGCTATTATTTAATCACAGAACTTTAACCACATTAATAATAAGACCAGCTGATTTTTGCTGTTATGTGTTACGGAGCAGTTTAAGCTCAATAACTCGGCCAGTGTTACAGATAATTTGCTCAAAGTGAATGTGTTTTTATCTGAACATGTATCATGTTCTCAGATCACACAAGATCTTGAATGAGTTAATACCAGTAACATATTTACAAGTTGTAGCATTTACGCCATGTCCATTGGCCAAGAAGGCGAGAGAGTCCCGCCCACTCAACTCCACAAAATCAGAGTGTTTCTTAAGTATTTAATTCCAGCTAGACGCAGTAGAAAACTAAACCTTTGCACGTCCCACAGTGAGGTAAGATGAAGGTGAGACAAGTAAAACATAACGTAGTCGCTGCTTGTTCCTGTTCAGGGTCACAGGCAGCAGGTTTCTATGTCCTGCCATCAGGTTGACACCTGGACAGGTCTCCAGTCCATCACAAGGCCACATGTAGATGGACAACCACTCACACACTCACGCCTGGGGACAATTTAGAGCTGCCAGTTAATCTAACATGCATATTTTTGGTCTGTGTGAGGAAGTCCCTGGAGAAAACCCACACATGCAAACTCCATGCAGAAATGTCCCGGCCTGGTTTCAAACCCAGGACCTTCTTACTGCAAGGTAACAGTGCTACAAACTGCACCACCGTGTAACCCTTATTACTTTCCAGTCAGGAAAATATCCCATTGATTCACACGGAGGGGCGGGACTTAAAACCTGTCCTGCAAACAGCCACAAGAAGACAACTTGTCTCCTTTTGGTTGTGTCTTTCCATTCAGACATCTAGTTATTAGATATGTTGATGGATTCAACATGAAACGATTTATAAGTTTTGACTAAAATATCCGTAACGTTATTTCTGCCAACATCAGAACAAACTCTGCCGGGTCTTTAATTTTTGTCTGTCTCTCAGGACTCTGGAATGTTTGGACAAGAGGAGAAATAACGGCGACTCGTCGGCGTCCTGAACGAGCAGGAGACTGTCAGAGGGTTTGAGTCCATCCTGGTATCAGTGAGGTGAGCAGCTCTCACAGGGAGGCGTCATCATCCATCATGTCTGTGATTCTTGAAAAAACTTTGATCTGAACACAGATACAAAGAATCCTGCACAGCAGATTCTTCAATCCTCGTCTCCGAGACACCAGAGAACGGGACTGTTGTATAAAAAGTGTTGCATCGAGATGTTTGTACTCGGAGCGTCATGACGATTTGAAATGGTCAAGAGAAAATCGTTTTTTATTTCAGAAAAAGGGAGATCTTGATTTCAGTTTAGCGTTGGTAACCATGACAACAGGCCAAACAATAAGGAGAAATTCTCAAACTAACGTGTGAGTTGTTAAAAAACATAGTGACGTTTAAACCACCTGCAACAGGTGAGATTCCTGATTACATTCCAGTTTATAAAGAACATACAGATCATTTCCAACAAAGACAGTAAGAATGTGTTTTTTAATGGTTTCTATATTTTTAAATGTTTCACCTTTTGTGTTAAAATAGATTTTAGATTAAAATTACTGACATTAACTTTTAGATTGTGAACGATTTAGTTTTTACTATTTTTGTCACTGTAACAGAAACAATAACAATAAACTATTTGATATAATGATGAATTTTGTGAAGTATTTGCTGGAAGCTGTCGAGCAGTTAAATGTTTTTTGATTGTTGACATTCTTAAAACCCAGTTTTATACTCATTTATATTTTGGATATAAACCAAATTAACATCATGTTGATTCATATTGTATATTTTATCAATATGTTTTAAATAAACGGGGAAAACTTTTGATTGAACATGTAATAAATAAATCTTTCCTGACAATTGTGACCATAAAATGATAATTAACCCAAAGCATGTTGGATTCTGGAGGAAAAAGTAAAAACTATTTGGAAAGACTGTTTTTAGTAAAGTGATCTTGAGCCTGGAAAAAGCAACACAGCACATTTTTTAAAAGACAGACGACTCCCAACGTGCTTCACACGAGTAAGTAAAACATAATTTAAACAGCACCTTTCAAGATAAAAATAACAAAGTGCTTCACAACAAAACAACAGCATGAAATATAAAAACTATGTAAAAAACAATTAAAAAAATGTTTTTTAGCTGATTTTTAAACAAGATTATCGAGTCAGCAGATCTCAGTCTGAGAGGAAGTGAGTTCCAGAGGGAAGGAGCCACTGCTGCAAACAACCAGCAAACCCTGATCACATGATCTCCTGCTGGAGATATAAGGCTGCAAAAGGTCCTTTATGTAGGCAGGTGATTATTCATTAACTATAAGTTAAAACCAGAAGTTTAAAATGTGCTCTGTAATGAATGGGGAACTAGTGCAGCTGATAAAGTAACATGATGTGCAATTATTTGGAAAATATTTAAAGAAAATTATCATTCATACACCTGCTGATGGATTCCAAACACCTGAGCAAGATCTGAATCTTAAAACCATCCCGAGGTTTAAAAGAAATGTATAACATCAGCATAGCAGTGATAAGAAATGTTTTTAAAAAGAGCTTACAGTAAAATACACTGTAAAGGCAGCAGATATAAAATGAACCATTAAGACTCTAAAACAGATCCTTGTGGAACACCAAAATTGATTAA
Organism: Pachypanchax playfairii; assembly: GCA_006937955.1. NCBI lineage: Eukaryota > Metazoa > Chordata > Actinopteri > Cyprinodontiformes > Aplocheilidae > Pachypanchax > Pachypanchax playfairii. Next base: position 2,223,547 of record SSNP01000010.1, on the reverse strand, counting down.
AGACAGATAAATAAATGTGAGGAGAACCAACCTGAAGCAGAACCTGATACCCCGACCCAGTGTTTCAACCTGTTGAACAGGACATGATGATCAACAGTATCAGTTTCAGCAGCAGGAGCACAGATCAATGTCCTGCATCACTGATAAGTGACTCAAAGAAGGGTCGTTTCAGTCGAGTGAATCCTGCAAAAACCAGACTGAAGGTGGTCATGGATGCCATTTTTATCTAAAGATGCTGCAAGTTGTTTAGCAACTACTTTCTCCAGGATCTTAGAAATAAATGGCTGGTTGGAGGTGAGTCAGTAGCTGCTGAGCTGTGTGATACTACAGTGTGTAAGTCACATGTTTGGTGGTGATGAGCTACATGTTGTAGCCACAGCTGGGACACACTGACAGAGGTGGAGCTGCCAGCTGCATACAGATGCTGCCAGGTTTGTTGTTTTCCTCACAGCTCACTGAGACGTGCTTCATTCATTCATTCATTCATTCATTCATTCATTCATTCATTCATTCATTCATTCATTCATTCATTCATTCATTCATTCATTCATTCATTCATTCATTCAATATGTACCCTCATGCCTTTAGTTTGCAATAAACAAACATTCTGAAAAGAAATACATTATTTTATAGTGATAGTAGGAAGTTTAATCAGCTTAAAAATATTTTCAGCCTGTTTAAAGGCTCTCAGAGTAGTTCATCACACTGAACATGGACCAGCGAGCTGAAGACCTGAGCTGTCTGAGAGATGTTAGATCTCCATGTTATAGGTAATGTGACTGTCGCCGACCTCGCAGGACGTGGAAACATGACGAAATGTAACCCCAGGTGGATCAGATGGTAAGAAGAGCCAAAGAAACCATCCAGAACCACTTCAGTTGAACTCCAGGGTCAAAGTGTGCGACTTTCTGATCACATCAGCTGCATTTCAAACCATGATGCTCCATGGAAGAAGATCCAGGAGGCTCCATCACTGACAGAAGAACATAAAAACAGACTGTTGACAAACTCTAAAGATTCTCTCTGTGCTGCCAGAAAGCAAGATGAAGTTTAACGAGACATGAAGGAAGCAGCTGTGCAGTTTCTACTACAGCGTCTCTGTGAAATCTCAAGGTTTTCTGCATCAGAATGTTGCTCAGTGTCACAAAGTTAAGTCATGAGCCGTCCAACAGGATAAAGATCCAAAACACCAAGAATGAATCAGAACAAAACATCAGACTGTTCTGAAGTGACGAGATCTGATTTAAATCCTGCTGAACATCTGTGGAAGGAGCTGAAACATGTCAACTGGAGCAGGAACACAGCTCGTAACATCTGGAGCAGTTTGTTTATGAGGAGTGGGTCAGAACACCTGTCGACAGGTGCAGAAGTCTCATTGTCAGGTAGAGATTCATTGTTTGTGGCGGTTACTACAAAAGCTGCTGACACAAAATAATAAATGAAGGACTCCATCTTTTTTGTTTCTGCCATTTTCATTTAATAGATATTCAAATGACTCAAAGTTGGTGTTAAATAAACGGAGGGATAAACATTCTGATAGACAGACACGTTTGTCTACGTCTGTTCCATGGACACAGGAACCCACTGTGAGTTTTATTAAGAGCTACAAGCTTTTTATCATCAGCATGAAAGACAGCTGAGTCAGATCAGATGTCTGTGACACTGTTTATTATTTACATAATAAGGAAACAGCAGACACGGTAACCGTCACGGAGACTGAAGGAGTTTAGCTGGTTAGTCGGTTCTTTTCCTGAGATACTGAAGGTTACAGATACTTAGCAGTATGCAGAGCAGGATATTAAAGTCAGTTACACACAGTCTGAAACTCTTTGTAATTCTATTCTATATAGATTGATTGTATACATTAGGCATTTATGTGAGTGAGTTATCGGAACATTAACTTCACATGCGTTAGGATACGTAGAACTCCGTGTCCCAAACAGTCTCATCGCTACGCTCATGTTTATTTCTTCTTCTGGCCTTTGGCGCCGTCTGGGCCGTCGACTGTATCTTGGTGTCCTTTCAGAAACCGGATGATTTTCTCGATCGTGGCTTCCTGATATTCGTGGGACCATCTGTATCCAGACAAAAAAAAAAAAGAACAATTTTCCCTCCGTATTTACCAACACGACATCATTCTGTAGTTGGAGACACATTTGATGATCCGATTACAGTAAAGAATCCAGATACTCACTTGATGCCATTAAAGTTGAGAATAGCTCTCATGTCCTCAGGAAGTGAACTGGAGTCAGGCCACATGAAGTTATCAATAACTGGAACTATGTTCTTCTTGCTGGCCAGGGCCGTGGCTATTTCCTGCATGAAGGATCATATTTTAAAAAGATTTTGACCCAAAAAGTAAAACTAAAACTGTAAATGTTGCATCGAAATCACAGCGTTTGGATGATAATCAGACACTAGAACAGAAGTAGAAACAAAACAAGCGCCCTCTAGTGGGTGGCAGCAGTATATATTAAGTCTCAGTCTAAACATGTAAAGGCACAAAGTGGTAGAAACATCTGTGAGTGTAAGATCAGTGTTTATGAGGCTTTTACTCTACAAACAGCTTCAGCAGATGAAAGTTTTAGAGTCGTGACATCAGTTCTGTTTCACAGCCTGAACTTGAGATGAGAAACCTTCTGACCTTATGCACCCAGTCCTTCATGGCTGTGTCACCCATGCACTTGTCGAGCGCGTTGGCGGACAGAACCAGGATGAAGTTTCGGGCCCTCTGAACACTCTGAATTAGTTTGTCTTCAAATTTACCGGCCTCCAGCTTCTCCACATCAATAAAGACGCTGTATCCTCGGACCTGCAGGTGAACCTTCAGAAGGCTGGAAGAGGAAGAACATGCAGCATTTATTCAACTTTTTTATTTTGGTTCAGACACTTAACATCCTGTCCACCCTGTCCACCCCCCCCCCCCAACCCCCAGTCCTGACCTGGCCAGCTGGGAGCCGGTAGTACGGCGGTAGCTGATGAACACGTCGGGTCCGGGAGGCTGGGCGTCCGTATGGGATGTTTTTAACGGTTTGCGGGCAGCAGACAGTATTTTTGCTCTGTGGACTCCGTTTTCTATGTGACAGTCAAACTGGAGCTGCTGATCGGTCAGATTCTGGATGTTACTGCGATCCACTCCGGATTGAGCCAGACCATAGGTGTACTGGCGAAAGCAAGGGTCCACCTCAACTAACCAGTCAGCTGTGTTGTTTGGGTCACATGTGGAGTAATCAGCGTAAGTCTTCAGCACACGTAGATCTCTCAAAAACCTGAAAGATCACAAACAGAAGGTTTTTAAGTCGTGTTATTTTTCTCTACTTCAGTTTCAGGTCTTTATAAGTTTTTTTTTTGGGACTTGCCTCTTGCGGGTGAGACCTGCAGCCATCAACAAATCAGAGCTCAGATCCTGATCTGTGATGTTCAGCAAGAGATCTCCATCCACCTGAAGCTCCTATAAAACACGACCCGGCGCGGTCAGACCAACGTTCACCTCCCTGAAATCCTCTATGTCTGATGTTTTACCTGGAAACGGTCACAGAACGCACTAAAGCCGACCTGCTGCAGCCACGTCTGCACCTCGCAGGTCTTCCAGTTGGGTACACATGACAGGATTCGTTTTGGGACCTCCTCCCCCATCATACTCAGGGCCCGCTTGGCAAGGCTCGAGGCTGTGCCATTACTGGAGTACATGACGATTCTTTTCAGGCTCTGCACCGCACCGATCTCTTGGAATATCTTTAAAGACAGAGGCGAATCACATACAGTATATCATAAGTCACATCCAAATGAATGGAATTACATCACAGCTGGATTTATTGTACCTTAGTGTTGCGCTGACGGGATTTGATACTGGCCTCAACACAAAGATAAAAAGCTGCAATGCATTTCCCTTCCACTCTTGTACCGTCTAGTAATGGTATGAGGTGCTGCAGGTCAGATGCTGTCCGTCCCTGCATACAATCTGCACTGTCCAACAAACAGCGGGCAAAGTCATCAGGATCCAAAGACGCGATGAACGGCTCCACCAGCTCCAGAGTTCCTGATTTCACCACCTCTTTCTCGATTTCACGGTTGGCTGCCAACACGGCCACGGCCAGACAGGCGTGGAAGCGAATGATCTCGTCCTCTTTGGAAAAGGCCAGAGGGAAGAGCCACTCCGCTGCCTGCTTCTCGATCATCCATCGCTGACAGCGTTGGCCTCCGTACATGGCACAGTTCGCCAGCGCCACCGCACAGTGACGCAACACGGTGGGGTCCGTGCCACGGCACCAGAACAGGAGGGCGTCCAGGGCACCATTGGAGATGAGGTGGACAGATGTCTCCTCCGTGTGTTTGAACATGTGCTCCAAGATGCCGGAAACGCTGCGAGCGAGCTGAGCATCGTCCTGCTGTCGAGTCAGGTTGAGGATGACTCCCAGACCAATGCGGGCGACGTAGTCCCTGTTAGCAGAGATAAGAACAATCCGAACTCAAACAGAACATGGAGCATTTAACAACATCAGTGTGACCAGCTGGACTGAAATGAGAAGAAGTTCTCGACTTTATATTTTGTTTCAAAGCAGCTGGACTTTATTCTAATCATCTGAAATGGATCAGAAGAGCTCCAGGTTTTCTGAAGATCTCTCAAACTTTTCTTTGGACTTTGACAGTATTTTCACCGTCCGTCCAGAACCTGATGATTTAGTTTCTTAACCCACTGAACTCTGACCTATAAAAATCCAAACATTAAAAAAGCTTCTAAACTCAAGGGAGGAACTTGTGTTTTTTACTACACATAACAGACAGTAAAGTAAAGAAACCTGTTGGGATTTGGATCTTAAGGGACTCTGTTACCAGCAGCCTGTCACACACATTTTTTTCTAAGTGAATTTAGAAAAAATTCCAACGTTGACACAATTTGACACAGGAAACAAGATTCTGTTCCACAATTTTGCTGGATTTTCCCTAATTATTAAATACCTGACTATTAGATCCTGGTTTAAATTAGTTTTTTAACTAAGTGAGTGGTTATAAAAGATGCCCAAATGTCAAACAACCTTTTACCAAACCACCAGAATAAATTCTTGCTGTGTGTGAGCAGACCGTTGTTTCTGGATTTAATAGTCTAAACTGGAATATTAAAACATCCTCTAAAGGGACAGTACCTGTTCTCTGAGATCAGTATCTGCTCCAACAACTTTGCAGACTCATAAATGATCTCCACTGCAGATGTCTGCTGGAGCTGAAGCAGCAGTTCCAGACCTCCATCCAGCCGGATCCTGTTGCAGATCTCCTCGGCCACCTGACGGCCCACAGAGGGTAAGACCCAGGCCTCCTCCACCAGCTGATAGATCTCTGCCACGGCCCTGCGGGTCTCATCCGAATCCGAGTTTTCTTTAGCTAACTTGAGCCTCCTGACGGCGGAGCGCAGGGCGGGGAGCGAGGTGTCCAAAACAGCCTGGACGTCTGCATTGATCCCCGGTGAGACCGCCTTGGGGTCGCATCCGGAGCCGCTCCTCCCTCTCTGTAACCGGCTGACATAATCCGGAACAGTGAGTCTGTCTGTGCTGAACATGGATGAGAGATGTCGATGGAGCTTCAACAGGAAGAGAGTCAGAGAAAGCAACATCTACTGACAGAGACTGTCAGAGGATGTTTCCAGGCCTGCAGCTCTGTTTGGTCCTGAAGACACGCAAAACAATCAGGAAACAATCAGAGGTGACAGATTTTACCACGTTGCATCACCATCATGAAAAGATCCTGTAGTCTGCGGGTATTTACTCATCCATGTCCTGTTTTTCTGTTAGAAAAGTCTTTATACAAGCAACATTTACAGCACAAAGGAAAACAAACTGTTTGTTTCTTCATTCACTGCAAACAAAGGACTAGATCTTCTAGTTCTCCGGCGCATCCAGAGCGCAGCAGCGGCTTGATTTCACGCAGAAACGTCTAATTTAAGACTTATTTCTAAAAGATCCTCACCAGTCGTTATCAGCAGTAGTGGTTGTATATTTTCAGCGGCTACAGCAAGAAAGAAGCGCTCACCGTCCTCCACCTCTCGGTGCCGGTCTGCGCATGCGCACAGAAAGATGCAAACGCTCCATTTGAAAACATAATTGAAAACATTCAAAACATCTGATAAACATGCGAAAAATATACTACTGATGAATGTTCACATTGATGTTTTATTAAAAAAACTGGGATGCGAACGGTTTGCTTTAGCTTAATGACGTCACCATAACGGCAATTTAACGGTGTAACTTTGTTTAAAGTTAGCAGTTTGACAATTCGCACGACTTTAAAAAAGACATAAAGTGAATTAACTATAATAGTAAACCATTGCTTACTTTGTGGAGAATATTAATCCGTGTCGAAGAGAACCTACATGTTCCTACAAGCATCTTTATAGACGTTAAATGGAGAAGCTCTCCAAGTACGTGACAGATATAATCTCTTCTCGGTAAAAGCGGTCTTATTACAAGACATAAATTAGCAAATGTTCCCAAACTAGAGCAATAATGATTTATCTTGATGGATTTAGATTTAACGCTGAAGCGTAAAGCCGGACTGAAACGGACGAGCGCCTCTAGCGGCGGGCTGCAATATGAAGTTTAAGCTCCACCCCAATTGACCTTTCGCTGACCCCGCCCCCAAAACGGCCTCTGTCCAATCACACAGTGGTTACTATGTGAGCGCAGTCTGACAAACATTAACTCCAAGCAAGATGGTGAAGCGGTGAGCCCACATTTACTAACTACTAACTAGATGTCAGGAGCAACTCAGTGCTGAAGGGCATCCCGAGAAGTGGAGGTGTAGCGTTCCACCCGCAGATGAACGTGAGCCGGCTCAGGATTGCCACTGGCTCTCAGCGATGGCAGGGCCGAGGTGCTGGCCCCTTGGAGTGCTCGCCGTCAGACGGACGTCACTCGGCAGAACTGATGTGGAGAGTAAAAGGAGATCAAGGCTGGTTTGATTTGGAGTTTATCGCAAAGGTATGACTCAAAAATAGGTCACTGTCATGAATGGAAATACTTCTTCCAGTCATGATAATCTGTCGTGCTGGTCGTGGTTTCGGACATAGCAACAGTAACTAAGGGGGGCGGGTCTCGACGAAAGGTCAATTGACTCCGCCCCTATAATTACTGAGTCCGCCTAAAAGTGGGAGATTGACTATCTGGTGTCCTGGTGCAAGCTCAACAACCTGGAGCTCATTGCAGCTGACAAAATGGAGATGGTCCTAGACTTTAAGAAGAACTCACCTGTTTACCTCCAGGACCTGTACACCTCCAGGACCTGTTTACCTCCAGGACCTGTACACCTCCAGGACCTGTTTACCTCCAGGACCTGTACACCTCCAGGACCTGTACACCTCCAGGACCTGTTTACCTCCAGGACCTGTACACCTCCAGGACCTGTACACCTCCAGGACCTGTTTACCTCCAGGACCTGTTTACCTCCAGGACCTGTACACCTCCAGGACCTGTTTACCTCCAGGACCTGTTTACCTCCAGGACCTGTACACCTCCAGGACCTGTACACCTCCAGGACCTGTTTACCTCCAGGACCTGTACACCTCCAGGACCTCTACACCTCCAGGACCTGTTTACCTCCAGGACCTGTACACCTCCAGGACCTGTACACCTCCAGGACCTGTACGCCTCCAGGACCTGTACACCTCCAGGACCTGTACGCCTCCAGGACCTGTACGCCTCCAGGACCTGTACGCCTCCAGGACCTGTACGCCTCCAGGACCTGTACACCTCCAGGACCAGTACGCCTCCAGGACCTGTACGCCTCCAGGACCTGTACACCTCCAGGACCTGTACCCTCCAGGACCTGTTTACCTCCAGGACCTGTACACCTCCAGGACCTCTACACCTCCAGGACCTGTTTACCTCCAGGACCTGTACACCTCCAGGACCTGTACATCTCCAGGACCTGTACGCCTCCAGGACCTGTACGCCTCCAGGACCAGTACGCCTCCAGGACCTGTACGCCTCCAGGACCTGTACACCTCCAGGACCAGTACACCTCCAGGACCAGTACACCTCCAGGACCTGTTCACCTCCAGGACCTGTACACCTCCAGGACCTCTACACCTCCAGGACCTGTTTACCTCCAGGACCTGTACGCCTTCAGGACCAGTACGCCTCCAGGACCTGTACGCCTCCAGGACCTGTACGCCTCCAGGACCTGTACGCCTCCAGGACCTGTACGCCTCCACGACCTGTACACCTCCAGGACCTGTTCGCCTCCAGGACCTGTACACCTCCAGGACCTGTACACCTCCAGGACCTGTACACCTATAGGACCTGTACATCTCCAGGACCTGTACGCCTCCAGGACCTGTACATCTCCAGGACCAGTACGCCTCCAGGACCTGTACGCCTCCAGGACCTGTACGCCTCCAGGACCAGTACGCCTCCAGGACCTGTACGCCTCCAGGACCAGTACGCCTCCAGGACCTGTACGCCTCCAGGACCTGTACGCCTCCAGGACCTGTACGCCTCCAGGACCTGTACGCCCCCAGGACCTGTACGCCTCCAGGACCTGTACATCTCCAGGACCTGTACGCCTCCAGGACCTGTACGCCTCCAGGACCTGTACGCCTCCAGGACCTGTACGCCTCCAGGACCTGTACGCCTCCAGGACCTGTACGCCTCCAGGACCTGTACGCCTCCAGGACCTGTACACCTCCAGGACCTGTACGCCTCCAGGACTGTACACCTTCAGGACTTGTACACCTCCAGGACCTGTACCCCTACAGGACCTGTACACCTCCAGGACCGGTACACTTCCAGGACCTGTACACCTCCAGGACCTGTACACCTCCAGGACCTGTACACCTCCAGGACCTGTTTACCTCCAGGACCTGTACACCTCCAGGACCTCTACACCTCCAGGACCTGTACACCTCCAGGACCTGTTTACCTCCAGGACCTGTACACCTCCAGGACCTCTACACCTCCAGGACCTGTTTACCTCCAGGACCTGTACACCTCCAGGACCTGTACATCTCCAGGACCTGTACGCCTCCAGGACCAGTACGCCTCCAGGACCCGTACGCCTCCAGGACCTGTACGCCTCCAGGACCTGTTTACCTCCAGGACCTGTTTACCTCCAGGACCTGTACACCTCCAGGACCCGTACACCTCCAGCCCTGTACACCTCCAGGCCCTGTACACCTCCAGGACCTGTTTACCTCCAGGACCTGTTTACCTCCAGGACCTGTACACCTCCAGGACCTGTACACCTCCAGGACCTGTTTACCTCCAGGACCTGTACACCTCCAGGACCTCTACACCTCCAGGACCTGTACACCTCCAGGACCTGTACACCTCCAGGACCTGTTTACCTCCAGGACCTGTACACCTCCAGGACCTCTACACCTCCAGGACCTGTTTACCTCCAGGACCTGTACACCTCCAGGACCTGTACACCTCCAGGACCTGTTTACCTCCAGGACCTGTTTACCTCCAGGACCTGTACACCTCCAGGACCTGTTCACCTCCAGGACCTGTACACCTCCAGGACCTGTACACCTCCAGGACCCGTACACCTCCAGGACCTGTAGACCTCCAGGACCTGTACACCTCCAGGACCTCTACACCTCCAGGACCTGTTTACCTCCAGGACCTGTACACCTCCAGGACCTGTACACCTCCAGGACCTGTACGCCTCCAGGACCTGTACGCCTCCAGGACCTGTACGCCTTCAGGACCAGTATGCCTCCAGGACCTGTACGCCTCCAGGACCTGTACGCCTCCAGGACCTGTACGCCTCCAGGACCTGTACGCCTTCAGGACCAGTACGCCTCCAGGACCTGTACGCCTCCAGGACCTGTACGCCTCCAGGACCAGTACGCCTCCAGGACCTGTACGCCTTCAGGACCAGTACGCCTCCAGGACCTGTACGCCTCCAGGACCAGTACGCCTCCAGGACCTGTACGCCTCCAGGACCTGTACGCCTCCAGGACCAGTACGCCTCCAGGACCTGTACGCCTCCAGGACCTGTACGCCTCCAGGACCTGTACGCCTCCAGGACCTGTACGCCTTCAGGACCAGTACGCCTCCAGGACCTGTACGCCTCCAGGACCTGTACACCTCCAGGACCTGTACACTTCTTTGTTATCTAAACACTTTATTTAACGAAGAAAATCAATGCAGCATCTTGGAGAAAACTACAGAAGGACAAAACAACAACGTTTTTATTCTGTTTCTTTTCACTTGAAAAACTTCAGATTTGATCATTTTATTTTTCTTGACATGGATTGAGTAAAAACATAATTCATGTTCCAGAATAAAAATACAAAATATAGGATTATTTTACAGGTGTTGATTCACGTCATTTGTATTTTGCTGCTGCGTGTTCAGATGTTAAGTTTTACTAATAAATGTTGTTCTATTTAGTTATTTGAACCTTAGTGCAGGTGAAATATGGACTGTAAACAGGATGTAAACAGGAAGTAGATGCAGCCTCCATTCTTACCTATAAAACAGTCTAATTAAGATTTAGAGTAATACAGTTGGACCTCTGGCCTTCATCAGACCTCTGGCCTTCATCAGTCCTCTGGCCTTCATCAGACCTCTGGCCTTCATCAGTCCTCTGGCCTTCATCAGTCCTCTGGCCTTCATCAGACCTCTGCCCTTCATCAGTCCTCTGGCCTTCTTCAGACCTCTGGCCTTCTTCAGACCTCTGGCCTTCATCAGTCCTCTGGCCTTCATCAGACCTCTGGCCTTATTCAGACCTCTGGCCTTCTTCAGTTCTCTGGCCTTCTTCAGACCTCTGACCTTCATTAGACCTCTGGCCTTCTTCAGTCTTCTGGCCTTCATCAGACCTCTGGCCTTCATCAGACCTCTGGCCTTCATCAGTCCTCTGGCCTTCATCAGTCCTCTGGCCTTCTTCAGACCTCTGGCCTTCATCAGACCTCTGACCTTCATTAGACCTCTGGCCTTCATCAGACCTCTGGCCTTCATCAGTCCTCTGGCCTTCATCAGTCCTCTGGCCTTCATCATACCTCTGGCCTTCATCAGTCCTCTGGCCTTCTTCAGACCTCTGGCCTTCATTAGACCTCTGGCCTTCATCAGACCTCTGGCCTTCATTAGACCTCTGGCCTTCTTCAGTCCTCTGGCCTTCTTCAGACCTCTGGCCTTCATTAGACCTCTGGCCTTCTTCAGTCCTCTGGCCTTCATCAGACCTCTGGCCTTCATTAGACCTCTGGCCTTCTTCAGTCCTCTGGCCTTCTTCAGACCTCTGACCTTCATTAGACCTCTGGCCCTCTTCAGTCCTCTGGCCTTCATCAGACCTCTGGCCTTCATTAGACCTCTGGCCTTCTTCAGTCCTCTGGCCTTCATCAGACCTCTGGCCTTCATTAGACCTCTGGCCTTCTTCAGTCCTCTGGCCTTCATCGGTCCTCTGGCCTTCATTAGACCTCTGGCCTTCATTAGACCTCTGGCCTTCATCGGTCCTCTGGCCTTCATCAGACCTCTGGCCTTAATCAGACTCTTGTGTGTCAGGGGAGAATCTCTTAGAGAACAAACAACCTGTAATCTCTAATCTAGTTTAAATAATCTGAATCAAAGTTCTAATTATTTATTGTTGTGACATGTTGGTACATATGAACCAGAAGTAACCAAGAACCCCAAAAATCCCTCAACTTCCACTTCCTGTAACTCTCAACACACACAACTCTTTTACTCTCACATGAACTTGTTTAAGTGTTAATGCTTTAACATTTCTGTGTTTTTAACTTCCTCTACAGTCAATCTTCTATTCAGACGTGTTTTTCATAAAGATTTTTATGTCATGGATTATAAACATGCATGTGTTCAAATACAGATTGTTGTGTTTTCTGCTGGTTTTTACCAAGATAAAAACAACTTGGTAAAAACAAATCCACTATTTGTTTCCAATGACTCTTTTTTTCTCTTCCTTTCTGTATTTGGTTGCTCAAGTAGGAATGAGGTTAAAGTAAACAATGGAGGAGGGGTGACTGACACATGTTTCCAATATCTGAGCGCTTGTGATCCATCGTTACTCCATCAGTCTGTCCGGACACGACAGAGACAACATGAAGCTGATGACCGTCCTGCTGCTCGCTCTGACCGCTCAGGTTTCCACTGCAGATGGTGAGTATTACATCTAAAATATATGAAACATTAACTAATTATTTGAGTTTAAATCAGATGTATATTGTTGTCTGTCCTGTATTTACTCTGCTGATACTGTTTCTTTACAAATATAGCTACAAATGTTTTTCTCAGCACGTCATCAGATGTTTGTTTTATTATTAGTGAGAAAATGATTTTCACACCATTTTAAAATGAAAATTTATTGAAAATATAGTTTTTGAAATTGTACAATTTCTTTTGCTTTTTTTTCTGGAAAATTATGATCAAATATTTTACCATAAAGTTTTATTAGCTCATTAAAATAAACAAAGCTGAAGAAAATTCTTTAAACTTGATGATTTTTATTGTTTTTTGGTCAGATAATACTTAAAAAACTTAAAGTTCTAAAGGGTTTAAAATTGCAGCCGGAGCATGAAGCTCCCGTCTGTCAAATAAACCAAGAAACCTCTAAGTTCATCAGCCAAACAGACAAAACCAGCTTTTAATGAAAGCTGTTAATTAAAAAGGGAAAATAGGATGCATGCTCCCAGCGTCTGGTGGGATTGGTAATCCAGTTTAATATTAATATTATCAAATGCAGGATTCATTCAGGGAATAAATGAGTCGTTCTGTCTTCAGAGTCCTGCTTGGGTCAATGTGAGAACGGGTTTGATGCTCAGAGGACGTGCCAGTGTGACTCCATGTGCAAGTATTACAAAAGCTGCTGCTCGGATTACGAGTCCGTCTGTAGGAGGACGAGTAAGAAAAGTTTCACAGTTTATTTGTTTCAATCAGTCGTTTTATTAAACGCAGCGCATGTCAGAAACTTTTCACCTCTTCTCCCCTTCAGCTCGAGGAGACACGTTCCATTTTGCAGAGGATGATTATGACTTGTTTGAAAGTTCCACTCCGTCTCCTGGACGTCCAGCTGGTGGGGAGATTCCTCCAGCCGTCGTGTCCTCCCAGACTCCCGTCCCAGACTTCAATCACAGAGCACATCAGTCTACAGAGACCGATCTGCGCATGACCAGACCTCCACGCCTGATGAATCCCAAAATTATCCCTGTTTCACACGTGTTTCCCTCCAGAAGTGAACTCTCCAATGTGACTGAAACTCCTCAGAATCCCACGGTGGCTGAAACCACCACCGCACCCACCACCACCACGCCCGTCACCACCACTGCAGCTCCTGACCCGGACGCTGAGATCTGCAGCGGCAGGCCTTTTGACTCCTTCACACAGCTTAAAAATGGCTCCATCTACGCCTTCAGAGGTGAGTCACGTTCTACTGATATTCAACAACCTTCAGAATCAGTCCTGGTCGTTTTCAGCTGTGATGGAGGTTTCAGCAAGACCTTTCTGATTGACAGGCGAGTACTTCTTCGAGCTGGACCAGAAGTCTGTGCTTCCCGGTTACCCAAAACTCATAAAAGACGTGTGGGGCATCAGTGGTCCGATTGATGCTGCATTCACACGCATCAACTGTCAGGGGAAGACGTATATCTTTAAGGTCTGGATGCTTTAAAACGGCCTGGATTCTCAGGTAGCTTTATGTCAGAGATCATGATTGAATGTTTCCAAACTTTCATCAGGGAGACAAGTACTGGAGGTTTGACAACGGTGAGTTGGATGACGACTATCCTCGAGACATCAGCGTAGGTTTTGATAAAATTCCTGATCATGTGGATGCTGCTTTTGCTCTTCCTGCTCACAGTCACCACGGAAAAGAGAAAGTCTATTTTTTCAAAAGTAAGCCAGCACAAATTTTATTACAATTGTCACGCCTTCCTGTTCAAATCAAGACATATTGAAATGTGATCTGTCCTGCTGCTGGTTTGTCCAGATGAGCAGTACTACATATACGAGTTTTTACACCAACCGTCCCATGAGGAGTGTGTCTCCATGTTTGAGACGTCTCCATCCATGCTGTTCAGGAGATACACAGATCTATACTACGACAACTATGAGAGATTCTTCAGCGAGCTCTTCTCTGACTGTAAGTTTGTCTCACACTTCCTGTTTGTGATGAATCCAGTCTGTATTCTAACTTGTTTAAACCTCTTCAGTGCCTCAGCATCATGACAAGCATCACTTCATTAACAAGGACTGGAAAGGTCTCAAGTCTCCCGTGGACGCCGCCATGGCCGGCAGAATCTACATCTCTCCCTGGAGGGCAACATCCCATCGCTATGACAACCAGCAGGGTGGTCGACAGCAGTACCAGCAGAATGGATGGCAGAGGGGTCAGAGGAGGTGGAACCGGTCCCCCTCATGGGGGTCTATGGCTGAGCAGGGGATGAACATGGGTCAGGGGTTTGCTGAGAGGGGGATGGAAATGGGTCTGAGACTGGCAGAGAGACAGATGGAAATGGAGAGGCTTAGTCGAGACTGGGACCAGGACAGACGCTGGGACCAGGACAGACGCTGGGACCAGGACAGACGCTGGGATCGTTACAACCAGAACAACAGAGGCAACTACAACTCCAGAAACGACCGGTTCTTTCAGAGAGACACGCCCATTCAGAGCGTCTTCTTCTTTAAAGGAGGTAAAGCAGCAACAAACATTAAAACCAACATGAAATAATTCAGACAGAATAAATTCTCCTCATGCTGCAGCATGTTGACGTGGTTTGAAACTGAAAGTTAAAATATGTCACAAATTAAAGACACAAATCACATTTACGCACATAAGTGTGTGTGAACTTTGACCCTTTATTAAACACGTAGAGCTAAACGCAGGAGTGAATTAAAGCTTATGGCCGTTAATGCTGCAGTTTTAAACTAGAATGTTAAAATGTAGCTGTTTTGGTTTGTTTGTTTATTTGTGTTTGTTGCAGGATTATAAGCGACATGTTCCCGTTTCAGGGATTTACAGAC
>SSNP01000010.1:2195439-2208571 GCA_006937955.1 Pachypanchax playfairii | reverse complement strand
CCTCTGGCCTTCATCAGACCTCTGGCCTTCATTAGACCTCTGGCCTTCTTCAGTCCTCTGGCCTTCATCGGTCCTCTGGCCTTCATTAGACCTCTGGCCTTCATTAGACCTCTGGCCTTCATCGGTCCTCTGGCCTTCATCAGACCTCTGGCCTTAATCAGACTCTTGTGTGTCAGGGGAGAATCTCTTAGAGAACAAACAACCTGTAATCTCTAATCTAGTTTAAATAATCTGAATCAAAGTTCTAATTATTTATTGTTGTGACATGTTGGTACATATGAACCAGAAGTAACCAAGAACCCCAAAAATCCCTCAACTTCCACTTCCTGTAACTCTCAACACACACAACTCTTTTACTCTCACATGAACTTGTTTAAGTGTTAATGCTTTAACATTTCTGTGTTTTTAACTTCCTCTACAGTCAATCTTCTATTCAGACGTGTTTTTCATAAAGATTTTTATGTCATGGATTATAAACATGCATGTGTTCAAATACAGATTGTTGTGTTTTCTGCTGGTTTTTACCAAGATAAAAACAACTTGGTAAAAACAAATCCACTATTTGTTTCCAATGACTCTTTTTTTCTCTTCCTTTCTGTATTTGGTTGCTCAAGTAGGAATGAGGTTAAAGTAAACAATGGAGGAGGGGTGACTGACACATGTTTCCAATATCTGAGCGCTTGTGATCCATCGTTACTCCATCAGTCTGTCCGGACACGACAGAGACAACATGAAGCTGATGACCGTCCTGCTGCTCGCTCTGACCGCTCAGGTTTCCACTGCAGATGGTGAGTATTACATCTAAAATATATGAAACATTAACTAATTATTTGAGTTTAAATCAGATGTATATTGTTGTCTGTCCTGTATTTACTCTGCTGATACTGTTTCTTTACAAATATAGCTACAAATGTTTTTCTCAGCACGTCATCAGATGTTTGTTTTATTATTAGTGAGAAAATGATTTTCACACCATTTTAAAATGAAAATTTATTGAAAATATAGTTTTTGAAATTGTACAATTTCTTTTGCTTTTTTTTCTGGAAAATTATGATCAAATATTTTACCATAAAGTTTTATTAGCTCATTAAAATAAACAAAGCTGAAGAAAATTCTTTAAACTTGATGATTTTTATTGTTTTTTGGTCAGATAATACTTAAAAAACTTAAAGTTCTAAAGGGTTTAAAATTGCAGCCGGAGCATGAAGCTCCCGTCTGTCAAATAAACCAAGAAACCTCTAAGTTCATCAGCCAAACAGACAAAACCAGCTTTTAATGAAAGCTGTTAATTAAAAAGGGAAAATAGGATGCATGCTCCCAGCGTCTGGTGGGATTGGTAATCCAGTTTAATATTAATATTATCAAATGCAGGATTCATTCAGGGAATAAATGAGTCGTTCTGTCTTCAGAGTCCTGCTTGGGTCAATGTGAGAACGGGTTTGATGCTCAGAGGACGTGCCAGTGTGACTCCATGTGCAAGTATTACAAAAGCTGCTGCTCGGATTACGAGTCCGTCTGTAGGAGGACGAGTAAGAAAAGTTTCACAGTTTATTTGTTTCAATCAGTCGTTTTATTAAACGCAGCGCATGTCAGAAACTTTTCACCTCTTCTCCCCTTCAGCTCGAGGAGACACGTTCCATTTTGCAGAGGATGATTATGACTTGTTTGAAAGTTCCACTCCGTCTCCTGGACGTCCAGCTGGTGGGGAGATTCCTCCAGCCGTCGTGTCCTCCCAGACTCCCGTCCCAGACTTCAATCACAGAGCACATCAGTCTACAGAGACCGATCTGCGCATGACCAGACCTCCACGCCTGATGAATCCCAAAATTATCCCTGTTTCACACGTGTTTCCCTCCAGAAGTGAACTCTCCAATGTGACTGAAACTCCTCAGAATCCCACGGTGGCTGAAACCACCACCGCACCCACCACCACCACGCCCGTCACCACCACTGCAGCTCCTGACCCGGACGCTGAGATCTGCAGCGGCAGGCCTTTTGACTCCTTCACACAGCTTAAAAATGGCTCCATCTACGCCTTCAGAGGTGAGTCACGTTCTACTGATATTCAACAACCTTCAGAATCAGTCCTGGTCGTTTTCAGCTGTGATGGAGGTTTCAGCAAGACCTTTCTGATTGACAGGCGAGTACTTCTTCGAGCTGGACCAGAAGTCTGTGCTTCCCGGTTACCCAAAACTCATAAAAGACGTGTGGGGCATCAGTGGTCCGATTGATGCTGCATTCACACGCATCAACTGTCAGGGGAAGACGTATATCTTTAAGGTCTGGATGCTTTAAAACGGCCTGGATTCTCAGGTAGCTTTATGTCAGAGATCATGATTGAATGTTTCCAAACTTTCATCAGGGAGACAAGTACTGGAGGTTTGACAACGGTGAGTTGGATGACGACTATCCTCGAGACATCAGCGTAGGTTTTGATAAAATTCCTGATCATGTGGATGCTGCTTTTGCTCTTCCTGCTCACAGTCACCACGGAAAAGAGAAAGTCTATTTTTTCAAAAGTAAGCCAGCACAAATTTTATTACAATTGTCACGCCTTCCTGTTCAAATCAAGACATATTGAAATGTGATCTGTCCTGCTGCTGGTTTGTCCAGATGAGCAGTACTACATATACGAGTTTTTACACCAACCGTCCCATGAGGAGTGTGTCTCCATGTTTGAGACGTCTCCATCCATGCTGTTCAGGAGATACACAGATCTATACTACGACAACTATGAGAGATTCTTCAGCGAGCTCTTCTCTGACTGTAAGTTTGTCTCACACTTCCTGTTTGTGATGAATCCAGTCTGTATTCTAACTTGTTTAAACCTCTTCAGTGCCTCAGCATCATGACAAGCATCACTTCATTAACAAGGACTGGAAAGGTCTCAAGTCTCCCGTGGACGCCGCCATGGCCGGCAGAATCTACATCTCTCCCTGGAGGGCAACATCCCATCGCTATGACAACCAGCAGGGTGGTCGACAGCAGTACCAGCAGAATGGATGGCAGAGGGGTCAGAGGAGGTGGAACCGGTCCCCCTCATGGGGGTCTATGGCTGAGCAGGGGATGAACATGGGTCAGGGGTTTGCTGAGAGGGGGATGGAAATGGGTCTGAGACTGGCAGAGAGACAGATGGAAATGGAGAGGCTTAGTCGAGACTGGGACCAGGACAGACGCTGGGACCAGGACAGACGCTGGGACCAGGACAGACGCTGGGATCGTTACAACCAGAACAACAGAGGCAACTACAACTCCAGAAACGACCGGTTCTTTCAGAGAGACACGCCCATTCAGAGCGTCTTCTTCTTTAAAGGAGGTAAAGCAGCAACAAACATTAAAACCAACATGAAATAATTCAGACAGAATAAATTCTCCTCATGCTGCAGCATGTTGACGTGGTTTGAAACTGAAAGTTAAAATATGTCACAAATTAAAGACACAAATCACATTTACGCACATAAGTGTGTGTGAACTTTGACCCTTTATTAAACACGTAGAGCTAAACGCAGGAGTGAATTAAAGCTTATGGCCGTTAATGCTGCAGTTTTAAACTAGAATGTTAAAATGTAGCTGTTTTGGTTTGTTTGTTTATTTGTGTTTGTTGCAGGATTATAAGCGACATGTTCCCGTTTCAGGGATTTACAGACAGATAAACAGAGTTTCTGTGAACTTGAACAACTAGACGACCAACTCTGAACTAATCTGATCATCCTATAAACTGTGTGCGTCTCGTTACAGAAGACGAGTTTCACATGCTGCTTCAGTCCACATGATGCCTAAAATCCCAGCAGCTCCTCTTCTTGTTGTTTTATTCTGTTAAATTCATCAATTAAAACAAAGCAGATGATTGGTTCATTTCTGATTTTAGATGAATATTACAGAGTGGACCTCAGGACGAAGAGAGTGGATCCTGCTGCGCCGCCGTACCCACGATCCATCGCCAAGTACTGGCTCGGCTGTTCGAACCCAACCAGAGCAGAGAAGAAGTAGTTTGACAGATTTATTTTCTTATTTTGTGTTTAATGTGGCTCAAACACTGTAATGAGTTCTTTAAAATGAGTCTGTGCTGGTTGTAGAAAACCAAACACGTTCAGCGTCGCTCATCTACTTCAGCAAACATCAGCAATCAAAGTCCACACGATCAAAGTTCAGCCAGCTGATTATCTGATGTGAACGTCATGTGACCATCTTCATCATCAAACACACTGAAAACAGACTCAGATTAAACTTGAGATTAAAGCAGAAGCTGAATGTTGAAGTTTAGAAAATGTTTCATTGTTTTACAGATTTTGTAGGTTTGTTCAGTTTCATAATCAATAATCAATAATCATGCATGTTGTCTAAACTCTGCGTCTATAAACTATACAGTATATTGTTACTCTTTAATAGTCAAAATATTTTAAACTGGGTGATAAAATATAAAGTCTGGATGAAAGTTTCTTTTATAAAAGCACCATAATCTGTGAGATTAATGAGATTTCTCCGTGTTTCTGTTGACTGGACTGAAGCTGTCGTTCCTTTCAGACCTGCTGATCCACTTTCTCTGAAGTTCTGATTAAGACGTTCTCGTAGCAGGGTTCGTTGTTCCCCGCTGCTTCCTGGTCAGTGATGATCTCTGTGGTGTGTCTCAGCGTCTGGTAGCTGCTCCCTGATTGGACCGAGCTGACAGCCTGCGTCGTGTCTCTCAGATCTGATCCTGAGTCAGCCGTGGTCTCTGGCCTGCTCTTTAAAATCGATGGCAGGGTTTTTTTTAGCGTGTTCTCCTCCGGTGGTGGAATCTCATCAGGACCAGGTGTGTCAGGAAGATTGTGTAAAGCGTGCTTCTTCCTGATTGGCTTACACGCACCAGCCTCCACTCCAGAAGGCCCGCCCTGCTCCCACACGGTGGCGCGAGCGCCCAGTTTCCTCCGGGGGGGTTTGGTGATGCCTTCAGCTGCTTTGGGTTGTGGTTTAGTCGTCTCCTGCTCCCGTTGTCTCTGCAGGCTGCCGAGTCTCCGCAGCACAGCTTGAACCGGCCCTTCAGAACTCGAGTGTGTCTTCGTTACGGGTTTACCGGGCCTACCCACTGTCACATACACTGTGGTGACCTTATGTGGGACCCCCACCTCACCATCAGTGGTCCCTTTATGAGCAGCTGCATTGGACATAGTCCTCCTTCGTCCTGACAACCCAGGAACCTGCACGGTCACCTGAGACTGGGTCCTGTCTATTTCCTGTCCTTCCACCTCACAGCTTGTCTGATTATCTGTCACCTGAACATCTCTCTCATCTTCTTCATCCTCCTCACCCTCAGCTCCATCGTCCTCTCCAGTTCTTGTGGTGCTTCCCTGACTGTGGAGGGCAGACAGCATTAAAACCCCCCATGGGGACTTGGCTTTGCTACGTGGAGGAGCACCGGGGTCCTGACTGGAGCCACGTCTCTCTTTGGGACTGAAGCAGGTGCCTTCTGCAAATGAAACAGACGGGCGCTTGGACTTGGCGATGCTGGAGGTGCGTGGGATATTGAAGGGGGAGGTGATGTCCTCGCTGCTGAAGCCTGACGGGTCTAAGAACATGTTACACTTGGAGCTCATCTCCTGGAACTCACCTCCAGCCACTTCCAGGATGTCTGTCAAGGAGACGAAGAGAGACGTTTAGCTGTGGTACTTCTAGAGTTCCACGCCAAGCAGCATTACAGTTCCTACCTTCTCTTGGAGGGACACAGTAGAGAGCCTCACCCTCCTCCTCGTCACTGTCGAATGACGACCCCTCTGTGACCCAGCCGGAGGACGGAGGTTCAATGAAACTGTGGTTGAAAGTCAGCTCTGGGTCATGATGAGACACTGTGAGGAAATCAGACATTACCAGTTGATCATGATATCAAATCATACAAATCTTCAGTTCAAACAGTCACATTGAAACTTCACAAGTTATTCTGAACACAGAACTCTCCTACAGTCTGTGTTAATCGTGCTTTTGTAAACCTGCTTTCAAAAGAAACACATTTGAAATCCTGCAGTACCGACCAGTGACTCGAGGCAGGCCAGAGGACCAATCAGAGATACAGGGCAGGGCGGCGCTGATGTTCGCCAGGACGCTGAAAAC
Organism: Pachypanchax playfairii; assembly: GCA_006937955.1. Taxonomy (NCBI): domain Eukaryota; kingdom Metazoa; phylum Chordata; class Actinopteri; order Cyprinodontiformes; family Aplocheilidae; genus Pachypanchax; species Pachypanchax playfairii. Next base: position 2,202,487 of record SSNP01000010.1, on the reverse strand, counting down.
ATGGTATTTCATCCTAACAGAAAAGCCGCCATCAGCCACAGTCGCACTGCAAAAACAAACACAAGGTGGGTTCACGTCCACGGCAGGAACTTCACACAACTGAGATGCATCAAACACGATGTTTAAAATTTAGTCTAAGTATAATTAGACAATCTATTAAAGGGGTTGTGCGTCTGTACCCCCCCACAGTAATTTCCGAAATTGCAACTGTGCAGTTAAAAAATACAAATATACTTCCAAATAATTATCTAACTGGGTTCTAAAACTGAAAAAGAAAAGCAAGTTTCTCATTTTTATCATGTGGAAACGTTACCACAAATTTTTCATAAACAATATAATAAAATGGAGGAGAGTAACTGTTGCTATAGCAACATACATTTCTAATCTTCCGGTAAAATTAACTGTAAAAAATACCCAGAAGAGTAAATCTTAATTTTTTTAAACCCCAGTAAGTTCTTGATGAGAAAAACGCAGATTAAGACTCTTATTTTGAAAGGCTGAAAAGAGAGAAAGGAGTGAAGGAAAAGCTTGAAAGACTTTAAATATATATTAGTAGTTTAAAAAGTTAATATATTTGTTTTACCCCCAAAATGGGGTTTATCATGTGGGTGTGAATATTCTGTTTCCAAACAGGTTTCTATGGAAAGCAAATGTACAGTTCCACTTCCGGCCAGCAGGGGGAAACAGAACTCATGAAAACTGGGGTTAAAAAGTAAAAGGTGCGGAAGTGTTTTTAAATAAACACCACAGGAATGTTTTCTAGTTGTTCCCCAAAATATAAAAACACAAATCTGTAAGAAAACTTTGATTGAAAGAAACAGAAGAGTTAAATTCATATAGAAAGTTTTCAGAGTCACTTAAAAAGCTGAAAAATGGATTTATTATTCAGAATTGCAATATTTCGAGAAGATTATGATAATTTCTCTAATAATAAAAATGAATGGAAGAGAAATCAGACCTGTCTTTCCCATCAGCAGGACGTCCTCCACAACACAAACAGCAACACAACACAGCAAAGAGAAACAGGAACAAAGGAACCAGCACGGCTGCTAGAACAGCACCTCGACCACCTGACAGACAAACAGCAACACATGTCACACACACACATGCATTACTGGGTCAGTGAGTGTGTGAGAGGACATACTGTAAGGGCAGACGCCGGTGACGGGGTGACAGCTGATCCCTGCACCACAGTCACAGTCAGACGAACAGTTCAAACCAAACTGCAGAGCTGGACAGCTGCTGTTACAGCTGCAGAAAACAACAACGCCACGTTAATGACACAGTGATGATATCTGCAACCTTCTTTTCCTGGCAGGTCTTATATGTTCTATCTGCCAAATTTTGAAAGTAATCTGATGAGACTCACTTCATGCCAACGCTGCAGATACTAAATTATAAACTGAGAAACATGGAGGAAGCAGGAGGTGAAATCTCATCAGATTATCTGCATAATGGTCCATTTTAACACATTTTTAAAGCTCCAGCTCCGTCATAGAGAGAAAAAGTGTGACGCAGCTATGAGCAAAAAGTTTAACAGTCAAATTTGACCTTTTTTCACATTTTATAATCTGAGAATTTTAGACGATTAGCGTTTTATTCAAAGACAATCATGTTTATCTTTCCATTTCAGTGATAAAAACGATTCAAGACAGGCTAACCTTAAAGATAAATAAACACTCGACCTCATAGCTCACCTTTCTCCAAGAAAACCAGGCTGACAGACACATCTTCCTGTCACGTGATGGCAGTTACCATGGAAACAAGACCCACACAGAAAAAGGCAGGCGTCTCCGTACGTCCCTCCCGAGCAGGGCTCCTCACACCTGCACAAACACGCAAATAATAATGAAAATTTTTCAATAAATCTCATCACATTGTAAGTAGAACAAATGTATGCTCTTCTTCTGTGGTTTTTGACACAGTAAGAACTTTATTACACAAGCTTCATGCACACCTGAGTCCGGTCCATCCAGCGTCACACCTTTGACATTTCCCAGTTTTTTGGTCACAGGGCTCATTATTTCTGCATCGTGGGCACTTCTCTTTACAACCATCACCGTAGAAACCAGATGGGCAAAGGAGGTCACACCGCGTCCCGTTCCAGCCAGGTTCGCATCCAGCACAAGCTCCATCGGTGGAAGAACACGGCTGGTCGTCCTTACAGTAGCCACATCTAAAAACAAGCAGGAGAAATGTATCAGTTCTACCTGAGAATCAGACAGACGTGTTTCCATCTTTGATCTTAGAACAAACTTACCTTGTTGTGCAGCCACTGCCATATGTCCCCGCTTCACACGGCTGGTTACATAACAAACCCTGGTAACCAGGGTGGCACAAGCACTGGCCTGTACCCGGGTCACAGCTGCTGTGTGTGAGGTCACAGTTACACTTCCTGTCACAGCTCGGTCCCCACCAGCCTGCCACACACTCACACACACCGGTCCTCTGATTACACTCAGACTGATGGCAGCTGCACCTGGCAGAACATTTGATCCCCCAGAATCCCCTGTGGCACTGACAGCGTCCCGTCAGCTGGTCGCAGCTGGTGTCGGCAGACCCCACGCTGGAGCACTGGCACGGTTTGGAGCAGGTCAAGGACGACCAGCCTTCGTCGCAGGTGCAGTTTCCGTAAACGGGGTGGCAGTGACCGTGGCGGTTGCACTTGCAGGTGTTCTGACAGAGCGGACCCCAGCGGTTGGGATTACAGGTACATTCACCGGTGACGGGATGACAGCGGCCGTGAGGGAAGCACTGACACACCTGACGACAGTCCGGAGCCCAGAACTCCAGAGGACATCCTGGTATCAACCACAGAGAACACACAGACCAGCTGAACAGCTGCCAGAACCGTTTAAAATAAATCACTTCAAGTTTTCAACTTTGAAATCTGAAGTCTGGAATCTGTCTGTATGGAGTTACTATAGAAACACTTTGGGATGTAGACCTTTAACCATGTGACCCAAACCAGAACTCTTTGGAGTGATGTGAGTGATTCTGTTGTTGAATTCTGACTTCTGTCAGGTTACTCACGCGTTTTACACTGAGCTCCGTAGTAACCAGGTGGACAGCGACACACTCCAGGAAACTGGCAGATCTCATTCTCCAGACACGCCTGTTCACCTTCACACACGGCTACACACAAATACACACACATGGAATTCAAGTGAGAAACCCACAAACCAAATACGGAGGAACAGCGTAAATGTTTCGGACTGAACTCACGTATGGTGCACTCGCTTCCCTGCTGGCGCCATCCAGCGCAGCACACCAGGGTGGGGGGGTACCTGAATGTTCATGCAACAATAAAAATGAGCCTGACAAACCAGAAACGTTACAGATGAAACACTTCGGTGCTTCAAAGTAAACAGCCGACACCAGAAACAGGCTGTATATATAAATCAGAAAGGATGGGCAAAACTACAATTAAAAACAAAAGGTTTTGTGATAAACTTCTTTAACTGGCTGCCTGCTAGTTTCCTTTAATAAACAAATAAATAAACCTGACTAGAAGGTGAACTGTACCTTGAGTCTTTGCAGACGTTCTTGCCTCCAGGATCCAGAGTGTGAGCAGAAGACAACAAACAGCAGAGTAGAGAGCTCAGAGCTCTGAGGAACTTCATCTCCTCACAAAACCTGGAATCAGAATCGGTTCTGTACCTTTTCAAACCTCTTCCAGTAAGAAGCCCAATAATATAATGAGTGTTTCTCGTCTGTGTCCACCCTTCCCTTCTCCCTCGGTCTGTCCTATGAGTCGTCTTGTAGCTGCAACACAGCCAGAAAGGTCGAAGCCCCCGAATTTCCTCTCCCTCATTTCCTAAGGAAGTCAGAGCCACTTCCTTCTATTCAGCCAGACATGATTTTTTTAAAGGATGACAACACACACACTAACACACAAAACTACACACAGTCGAGACACGAACAAAACCAACACGTATACACACAGAATGTATTGTTGATCTTACAGGAGATGATGAAGTTAGAAAGCCTTCGTCATTCAGTCAGAACATCATCTTCTGTAAAACAATCTCAACATTAAAAACACTGAAATCATTGTGGCTGTAAAAATATATTCTATTTTTATTATTTTATTAAAATACAGACATGATTTTTTTTTTACCCAACACATTTTATGTGTCAGTAGTTTCAGTTCATGCTTATAAGAATAAATTGCTAATATAATTTCAGTGGAACTTTATTTATTGTCCCTCAATAATAATTAGAGTCAAACAAAAAGATGTAAATAAATGTTGTGACTTTATACGTCAGTTCAAAGTTTGGATATAAAAATACATCAACAAGCTATTTCCCTAAATGTTATGAGAAAACGAGCTGAACACAGGCAGGTCATGACATCATCGAATACAAACCATCTGAAAGCTTCAGCCAAAGATTAGAGCAGTGAATTAATGCATGTAAAAAAAAAAATGCAGGAACAAACGTGTGGCTTCAGAATAAACTACAGAAACATGAATAACATGTTATTTAATATATTTAAAGGTGTTATTAAAGTCTTCCATGTTTTTACCACAGTGAGCAGCTTGAACATCATGTTCAGGTTCTTTCCTGTCCTCAGTGGATTATTCTACAGACGAGGTCTAAACAAAGTCCAACATATTTCAGTTTTAAGGTTTTCTGTATCAGGACATAATAAAAACAATCAGATCTTTATCAGGTTCCAAAACTGATAAAACATGAACACTTTTCATTTTATTTCATGGAAACAGATTTGTTTTTACTGAGTTTGGCACAATTTTTAATATATTAATATTATTAAAAGAAGCCAGTAAAATTGTAGGAATTATTGGGTAATATTTAAAAATCAGCTGAAATAAAAACCTTTATCTAATATTTACTCTTTTATGTTACACTAAACGTTTAGTGGGAATCATTTCATTTTATTTACTGATAATACCTGTAAAATCGGCTCCAGATGGAAAACGTCCAGCTCGTGTTCTTAAAAAAGCCAAACAAATCAACTAAACAAAAATAAACTCCAGATTATTTTATAAAGTGCCAAACGTCGTACAGATGTTTAGTTTTATAAAATATAATAGAAAATCAAACCTTCATAAAGGTGGAATTTAACATTCATTGACTTTATTAGTCACTTCTGCTCATGTACTAAAGTCCAGGAGTCAGTTATGAGTTTAGTTTTGTAGAAAAATGAACTACGGAAGCCTTGAAGGACAAATTAAAAAAATGTTTTGTTTTTTAAGATGTCCTGTTTTCTCAGTCTGATCAAATTATTATTTTTCTCTGAACATTATGACTTATCAGCAGATGAAAAAGGGTGTTGAGGATCGAGACAAAATGTTTTTAAAATCATTTTCTCTTTTCCAAAAAGTAAAAAAGTAAAAAGCAAAAAAATAAAACAATAATAAGAATTGTAAAGCAGCCGTCTTTTAGCCAGAATTTGCATGATGCATCAAACTCTCCCCTCATATTATTTGTTTCCTTCAGATTTTTTTTTTATATTTGCATAAAATCAATTTTCTAAATTGCACATCAAATCAATTTTGACTGTTTTCGTGGAAGATTTTAAACTCTGAGAGCAAAACAGCTTTAAACATTTGAAATCTAAAACAGCAGATTTGAATCAAATGAATCTGAAAGTTCCAGGAGACTTTATGTTTGAGTTTCTCCATCGTGTTGATTCATCTTGCAGCACTGACAACGTTATTCATTTACAGAATAAAATGAAACTTTACTACTACAACACTACAACACTTTGGTCTTGGCAAAATAAATCTTTGAAAATATCATTAAAATATAAAATAGACTTTTCAAAATAAAATGATGGAAAAGTGTTCTTAAATTAAAAGTATGACCTGATTGTAATTTTAATACATTTGTATTTAGTATGACTCAAAGTGCGTTAAAAGGAAGCTGATGGGAGTTTTTCCTGATAGATCCAGTTGATAAAATCGTGAGACTGGCAGGAAATGAGATGCTGATACATGAAACCTCTCCGAGTACCGGGTTTAAGAAGACGGCTGTTGCTCCGGGTCGTCGCTGGCTTCTGAGTCTCTGATGATCTCCCAGCTGCAGGGGGAACTGCTTCTGTGGGTGGAGCCGCTGCCCGACCGCGTCAGAAAGCCAAAGCTGCAGAGTGAGAAACACAGGCCCGAGGTTAGATGTGCAGTCAGGGATTACGGCTAAATATAGACTCGGATTGACGATGACCAGGACAGTGACGGCGGAACAAAACTAGGGCTGCATTGTTTCTGCTCAATGATTCTCAGCTGATGGTTTTACAAGGTCCAACACTCAATACAGAATTTGTTTTTTTGATCTGCATTTTATTTGCATCAGAAGTAAAAATGTTTTGATGAATTATTTTATGTTTTGTTTCTGAACAGTGAACTCACAGGTTTCGAATGCGTGACTCAGCTGGTTTGTCCGTACCGTCCACCACGGTACCGTCCACTTCTGTCTGCCCGAACCGAGAGCTTCCATCTTCCTCGTCACTTGAAGAGTAAATATACACACATACACGTCACCTTCTCAATGTTTCTATGTCTGGATGTTAGTTCAGGATGAAGTGTGAGAGACCTCCTGCTGCATTCGTTTACAGGAATCCCGAGCATCTTGGCTTTTATCAGCCTCCTTTGCTGCTTGATGGCTGAACGAATAGCTTCTAGAAGGAAACGAGGACACCGCTCCTCATTCAGTATTTCTCTGCAGAGACATCAAACAAGTTCTATTGATATTCATCAGTGGCATCAAAAACACCTGAAGCATCCACTCGTGTCCGGGCTGCAGACCCACCTCTGGTAGTAGTTAAGCTCTTCTTGCACCAGGAAGAGGTTTGTTTTTAACTCATTTCTCTCATACAGGATGTCTCGCACCTCCTTCTTAGTGAAACACGGCTGATCGGGGTCCGGTTGGTTCTGGGTTTCAGGTGTTGAAGTTTTGCTTGACTTGTCAGCAGTTTGAATTGGACTGGCCTGAATGGAGAACAAATACTCAGTAAGTTCTTCTAACTACTGCAAATAAAACATTTAAATAACATCCACATTTGAGACGTGGAGCTGAAAGTCCCGCC
>SSNP01000010.1:2100261-2192587 GCA_006937955.1 Pachypanchax playfairii | reverse complement strand
AACGTCGTACAGATGTTTAGTTTTATAAAATATAATAGAAAATCAAACCTTCATAAAGGTGGAATTTAACATTCATTGACTTTATTAGTCACTTCTGCTCATGTACTAAAGTCCAGGAGTCAGTTATGAGTTTAGTTTTGTAGAAAAATGAACTACGGAAGCCTTGAAGGACAAATTAAAAAAATGTTTTGTTTTTTAAGATGTCCTGTTTTCTCAGTCTGATCAAATTATTATTTTTCTCTGAACATTATGACTTATCAGCAGATGAAAAAGGGTGTTGAGGATCGAGACAAAATGTTTTTAAAATCATTTTCTCTTTTCCAAAAAGTAAAAAAGTAAAAAGCAAAAAAATAAAACAATAATAAGAATTGTAAAGCAGCCGTCTTTTAGCCAGAATTTGCATGATGCATCAAACTCTCCCCTCATATTATTTGTTTCCTTCAGATTTTTTTTTTATATTTGCATAAAATCAATTTTCTAAATTGCACATCAAATCAATTTTGACTGTTTTCGTGGAAGATTTTAAACTCTGAGAGCAAAACAGCTTTAAACATTTGAAATCTAAAACAGCAGATTTGAATCAAATGAATCTGAAAGTTCCAGGAGACTTTATGTTTGAGTTTCTCCATCGTGTTGATTCATCTTGCAGCACTGACAACGTTATTCATTTACAGAATAAAATGAAACTTTACTACTACAACACTACAACACTTTGGTCTTGGCAAAATAAATCTTTGAAAATATCATTAAAATATAAAATAGACTTTTCAAAATAAAATGATGGAAAAGTGTTCTTAAATTAAAAGTATGACCTGATTGTAATTTTAATACATTTGTATTTAGTATGACTCAAAGTGCGTTAAAAGGAAGCTGATGGGAGTTTTTCCTGATAGATCCAGTTGATAAAATCGTGAGACTGGCAGGAAATGAGATGCTGATACATGAAACCTCTCCGAGTACCGGGTTTAAGAAGACGGCTGTTGCTCCGGGTCGTCGCTGGCTTCTGAGTCTCTGATGATCTCCCAGCTGCAGGGGGAACTGCTTCTGTGGGTGGAGCCGCTGCCCGACCGCGTCAGAAAGCCAAAGCTGCAGAGTGAGAAACACAGGCCCGAGGTTAGATGTGCAGTCAGGGATTACGGCTAAATATAGACTCGGATTGACGATGACCAGGACAGTGACGGCGGAACAAAACTAGGGCTGCATTGTTTCTGCTCAATGATTCTCAGCTGATGGTTTTACAAGGTCCAACACTCAATACAGAATTTGTTTTTTTGATCTGCATTTTATTTGCATCAGAAGTAAAAATGTTTTGATGAATTATTTTATGTTTTGTTTCTGAACAGTGAACTCACAGGTTTCGAATGCGTGACTCAGCTGGTTTGTCCGTACCGTCCACCACGGTACCGTCCACTTCTGTCTGCCCGAACCGAGAGCTTCCATCTTCCTCGTCACTTGAAGAGTAAATATACACACATACACGTCACCTTCTCAATGTTTCTATGTCTGGATGTTAGTTCAGGATGAAGTGTGAGAGACCTCCTGCTGCATTCGTTTACAGGAATCCCGAGCATCTTGGCTTTTATCAGCCTCCTTTGCTGCTTGATGGCTGAACGAATAGCTTCTAGAAGGAAACGAGGACACCGCTCCTCATTCAGTATTTCTCTGCAGAGACATCAAACAAGTTCTATTGATATTCATCAGTGGCATCAAAAACACCTGAAGCATCCACTCGTGTCCGGGCTGCAGACCCACCTCTGGTAGTAGTTAAGCTCTTCTTGCACCAGGAAGAGGTTTGTTTTTAACTCATTTCTCTCATACAGGATGTCTCGCACCTCCTTCTTAGTGAAACACGGCTGATCGGGGTCCGGTTGGTTCTGGGTTTCAGGTGTTGAAGTTTTGCTTGACTTGTCAGCAGTTTGAATTGGACTGGCCTGAATGGAGAACAAATACTCAGTAAGTTCTTCTAACTACTGCAAATAAAACATTTAAATAACATCCACATTTGAGACGTGGAGCTGAAAGTCCCGCCCACATTCATGGTGTTTTTTTACACATGAAATAACTAAATACAACTAAATGTATAAAAAATAAACAACCTTTTGGCTTTGTTGCTCCTGGTTGTCAACAACATAAATGACTGTTAAACCACAGCAGAATTAGAAACACAAATCCTCCCATATGGATAAAGCAGATCAATTTCAGGTGATTTTCAGAATAAAAGACGAGGACATACAGGGCTGTTGGTTCTGGTGTCACTGAGCTGAGATCTTAGACTTTCTATCGTTTTGTTTTTCTCCTTCAGGTCGGCCTCCATGTCGGCCTTCCTCTCCACGATGCTCTTCAGCTGCGTCTGCAGCACGTTCTGCTTGTGCCGCAGCTCGCCGTTCATTTTCATGAAGCGGTCCAGCTGTTCCTGGAGCTGTACGGACACACGCAGGAGGATGTGAATCAGACATCTGAAAACCCCGTCGTATGAAGGGGCACAAACAGTTTTTATGGCATTGTAAACAAACCTAAAGTCATTACACCATGGCTGAAAAAAAAAACAAGTCGAGTGAATCAAACACTGACAAGCTGCATAATAACTGACAAGTAAAATCAGGTGAACGTTTCCAGCTGACAGAGAAACACAGTTTCCCTCTCTCTGAATAGATGGTTAAGCATTAACAGACACGCCCAAACAGCAGCAACAGCTGTATGAATCATGTGATGTATGAGCTCACACAGAGTAGCTGTGTGTGTGTAACAGTGCTCTGACTTGTATGAAATCCTCCACCAGTAACAGAATAATCTCTGCCTTGCCGTCTTCCACTTACATACAGTTGTTTCTCATTTTACCATTCGTCTCTTTATTTCTTCTTTATAAGTTAAATTACAGCATGGCTCGAAAAAGTAACATGGTTTTACAGTTATGGAACTTTTGAAGCCATAAAGCCATAAATGTGTTTTATCACTAGCGTGAGCTCGTGCTTCTTTGAATACAACTCGTTATCTAATCATCAGCTCTAAGAGGAACGACCTGACGATGGATCTCCTTACCGCCTCCACCTCTTTCGACACGGTGCTGATCTCCTGGGATTTGGCCCTCAGCTCGTCCCTCTGCTTGTCCACCACCTGCTTCAGCTTCAGCATCACCTCACGCTCCTGCCTCTGAACACGATCTAACAAACACACGCACAGCATAAGAAGAAGAAAAACGTAGCGGCGACACTTCCTGACTGGATCTTTTATGTTAGAAATAAAAAGCAGATTCTATTTACAAAAAGGCAAAAAAATCACAAGATGTTATTAACAATGTAAAAACCGTTCGGATTCACAAACAGGTGAAGAGAATCTGGAGAATCCACAGAAATAACTGTGAATCATTTTACAAACAGAAAGATAAGCGTTACATTATTCTTGTATAGAATAGAATGTTTTATGCAGGTTTTTTATTCATGATTATTGATCTGTGCTGAAGGTAAAATAACAAGACAAATATCTCAGCCTGGGCAAAGAAAAGTAAACACACCCCACTGATACCTTTCACAATAAAACACAGCCTGTTTGGAGCTACTTGCACCACAAAAGGACTAATTTGGAAATTTTATTTATGTGCAAAAATACTGCCTGATACAAACCATCAGACACAGAGACTGTGTTATTATTAGTTTCTATCTATCAGATCTCTCTAATAAATGTCTAACTAACTGTGTACCACCATTAAAATTGAATTTATAAAGTATACATTTAAAAATCCTAAAAAGTAATGAAGGTTGAATGTTTTTATTGTTAGTACAAGAAAACAGAAGTCATCAGAGGCTCCGCCCACAGGTTCATGTTCCTGTTAGTTTTATATGTGCTTTGTTTCATCTGTGTGAGAACATCAAAGAGTTCATCTGTTCTCTTTTATTTATTCTTTCTGTAGTTAAAAACAAAACTCATATTTCAATAAGCAGCCAAACATTTAAACTCAACCTCAGCAACTTAAAGTAAAAATGGCTGACAGCTGTCGCTTTACCTGGATCAAATATATTCACACTTTCACTTTCTTTAATGCAATAAAACAAGAGTCAGCAGAGGCTCCGCCCACAGTTTCACATTACTGTGGTTAGTTTGTACAAGCTCCAATCCGTCAGGGCAGGAACAATATCACATAATTATTTTTACAGTTCGCTTTCGAAAAGTCAAATCTAACATCTCATTAGTTTTCTTTCAGTTAGTTATTAGTTTCAAAATAAAAGATGAATTCTATTAGGAGAAAACGTGTATAAAATACTTCATGTTCATGTAATCTCAGTTTTCAGTGTCAGGAATGTCTTTATGTAAACAGTATAAAAGTTCAATTTCACACAGAGCTGTGACAAAATGTTTTAGTAAGGGGGCAAATACTTTTTTACAGCTCTGTAAATCCACAAAAGCAAAAAAGGTTGTTTTTTTTAAAAAAACATTCAGAAACAAAATAACAACAACTGTAGCTTGAATGTCACTGTGGGGAACGCAGAAATGATAAGTTGAAAATTAAAATACCAAATGACTAGAAAGCAGGAGAAAGTTATAAAAGAATGATAAAGAGTTTCCAGGTAGCTCCTTCCTTATTCCTGTGTGTCTGTGTGTGGGTGTGATTCTACAAACTCTGAAGTGATGAAGAACTAACAACAGAATGTTCCTTAAACTCAAAGCTCTGACTTTACCCACATGAATAAGAGTAAACTCAAACTGAACCAGGTGAGAAGACGATGATTCTTTTTCTAAACACACCTGAAAATCCACAGTGAACTAGAACGAGAAGATTTTATCCCCAGAACTAAACATTACTGACATTCTTCGGAAGATGGTCCCAAGTGAAAACAATAAATTTTTAAAATACTTTTACAGGTATTTTTTGTATAGTTCTGTATCTGAGTTCTTGAACTATCTGCAATACAAACACGGCGTCGACCATCTGGAGTGATTCAGCAGAGTTTCTGACTGTTCTGCTGCTGTTCTGAATCCGTTCTACAGATGGCTGATAAACTTCTACACAATAGAAACTATTATATACGTCTGCGTCGCCACATTGCTGGTAGAAAAACAAGATAACTGAACGACCCAGAGGTGGATTTACTTTTTTGAAGCACATAAGATAGAATTGAATTTTTATTTGTTTAAATAAATAAAAAGGTCTCTACAGCATTAAAGGGAATTGATGGAGTGTTTAATTTTTTTTTTAAACCGAATCCTTCCTGGAGCGTTTTAAAAACAAGATTTAAATATTCCTGAAAACTCAAACGGATTTCTCTCAGGCTGCATGATGAGATAAAGGGGTCACATTTATTTTGAGGTTGCACTTAAGTAATAAAAGAATCTTGTAACAATAATTTGTGAAGTTTTCAAACCTCAGGGAATATTTTGTACCTTCTTGATCATTGCTGCCCTTCAACCTGATCTGCAGCTCATCTCGGTCCTTTTGGAGCTCCTGAACCTGAAGCTGCAGCTCCTCACACGTCTTCTTCCACTGCTGCTCCTTCTGCTGCAGGTCCTGCACACATAAACAGGAGGATGTAACACAACAACGCAAGAGCCAAACCTGATGTAACTCACACCTGAGCTCAAAATCCTGGAGACATTTACAAACCAAAACATATTATCTCAAAACGGGTGTGTCACTTAATTATAAGTTTGTTATGGATGTGTTGTTATAATAGAGCTGTATTATCAATCTGGCAAGAAAAGATAAACACAAACTAAAGCTACAGTTAACAATATAAATGTCAAAATATGTTGTTTTTTTTTTCCTCTTATAAGTCGACGCTGTCAAATAGTTATAATTTTTATTCCAACTCTATTAAACATCTTCAAAGTCTCTTGCTTTGATTTTTTTGTTGTTTTATTAGAAACTACAAAGAGTTTTAAACACAAAGTTAAATAATTTTTTGTAAAAGTCCATAGTTAGCTGAACTGTCAGGCTCGTTTCCTTGACGACGGGGTTCTAGTTAGCAAGCTGGAAAACCAAACGTTTATGTCGTAAAATGCAACAACGTTACATTTTTATCGATTTAATCGCCTTTCTCAATTATTTAAGCTATGATATTTCTTCAAATGTATTCTGTATATTAAACTGTCTATTTTTTGGTCATATTTAGGAAGGGTCGGCTATCCGGACTGCGTGTGAATGTTAGCTACTCGTTAATGTTAAAGCTATTTCATGACTACATGACCAGTCAACACGGTTTTACAGGGTTTATATACGTGTGGATAATGTTGTTTTCCTAAATGGTAGCATGCCATGGTGCAGAGCTGCAAGGTCTCACCTGTATTTCATATTTATCGAACTCCTCATCAGAGTCTTTCCCCCCGCGTTTCTTCTGCTGTTGTAGCTGGAGGGTCTCGAAGGTCTTCAGAAGCTCTTCTTCTCTCTGACTCTGAACTTGGTTCCTTGAAACGAAACTCTCCAGCAACTCGAGCACCTTCACTATTTTTGGTACCAGACCTTCGACGCTGTGCTTTCCGTACCCGTCGATGAGTTTCTCCACCTCGGCACCGATCAGCTTAGCGAGTTCATACACATCATCGACGGTTAGGACGGACACGGTCCGGTCTAAGCATCGGGGACTCCTTGTCTCCGAGTCCGCCTCCATGTTTGAGTCCAGTCCGGTAGCTCGGTTCACCTGCGAACTCTCACTGGTTCATCCACGACGTGAAAGTGAAACAATGAAACTGCTGAAACTTTCCCTCCAGCTTTTGTTGAGGGTTTTAACGCTCTGTTGACGTTAACTCACATGCCGCTGCAGAACACAGAAAACTAGTTCTTACAAATCCAGAACCCTGTCTGACGGGATCCTCCTCCTCATCTGACCAATGTTACACCAGATACATGCACCAACCCGTCGCACAGCACCAAGACCGTCTCTTCCAGTCTGCAGCTGAAATACACCAAAGCTATAAACCAGTTTATAAACCAGACTCAGTTCTTTATGCATCTAAACCTGATGAATCCTCGTGACTTTCACCATTCAGGCTCACAGAAACAGGAAGTCAAACAAAAAGCCCCCACTTATACATTTAAAACGTTTGGACTTCCCCCTTTTTAACACCACATTTACATCAAACATCTGAGAATAGTTTATAAAAATGGTGATCTTTATTCAAACCCAGAGCACAATATCACAAGATGTACATCTGAACACATTAATAGAGTAGAACTGGTATTAAAACGTTAAGAGGAAGTGGGTCTTGAACTTTGTGGAATAATGTCACATATTACAGCAAATGATGGTGTCCTGAAAACTAATGCAAAAAAAAAAGAGAAAACACAAATATTTCATACTAAGAGTTTTACTGCAAATGAAAATAATTATGAAAAAACAAAATTAAAAGCTCTTTTAACATGAAAATCCCTAAAAATTCCAATTACATGTTCTCAAAAGAAATATTACAGGAACAATTCTGGACTGGTTCTTCATGATTCTTGCAGAACCATCTACAACAATGTATGCTGACTCTCAGGCGTACATGTCTTCACGGTCTGCGTTGTATATCTCGCCCTCCTGCAGCGAAGCGAAGTTTAAGAAGTGCGACGGTCGATGGACTTCGTGGTAGAACTCTTTGGGGTTGGCCAGCTGCAGGTCGTACTTCATGTTGGGATCGTGGCGCACACCTGGTAACAAAATCATCATCTTAATACACTTGTTTTAATCTATAGTTCAACAAAACTAAATCCAAACAGCAAACCAACCAACACCGAGTGAAATCTGAAGCTACTGACCCATGAAGTTGTAATTCCAGGAGACTTGTCCAGGCACCATGAAGAAGCCCAGGAAGCGATCAGACAGCAGCATCTGCACTCGTTCATAGTGAGACGGCAGGTAACCTTTAGGGTTGTTGCCCTTGTCGGTGTTTTGACGACCCCATTCGTAGCCACTGGGTGTCAGTTTGTAGGCCGTGAGTGTGCATGAGCCGGGTGTAAAGCTGGAAACAAAAACGGTTTAAAGTT
The DNA here is from genome assembly GCA_006937955.1 of Pachypanchax playfairii. Lineage (NCBI taxonomy): Eukaryota > Metazoa > Chordata > Actinopteri > Cyprinodontiformes > Aplocheilidae > Pachypanchax > Pachypanchax playfairii. The sequence continues at coordinate 2,184,633 of SSNP01000010.1, read as the reverse complement.
ACTCAAATATCTCTTTATACATGGACATTAAAGTCCATCAACCAGAAGACGTGATTTAAACTATGACATCATCTATAGATCTGGTGGGTTCACACAAGTCCTGCTTTAAAAGCAGCACATGCTCCTTGAAACTGAACATACCTGCAAGTAATAATGATGGTCTTTTCTCCATCCCATGACGGGTTGTCAGCCATGATCTTAGCGTGAGTTGTAACATCCTGTGGGGACAGCTGAGGTGACTCGTTAGGCTGCGTGTGGATCCAACCGAGGGGCTCCATTTCCTGTCCGAGTGAAACATTTTTAGATCTCCAACAAAACTTTTCTAATAAAAAAAGCTGTAATTGATGAAATGACTCTGAGTCTTACTTTGAGATACTCATGTCCAGGCAGCTGATTGGGCAGGTGGACAGTCTGATGTGTCCCCCACTGAGGTACCATGACGATGCAACGGATCTCCTTCACTTGGGGGTTGTCAGGTGGACTCGTGCCGTACAGGTAACCTGCAATCTGTAACACCAAAACACAAGTCAGCAAAAAACAAAGGTATTTAATTAATCTGCCAAAACGAGTGTAAGAGATTCACACCTGTGCCCTCAGATCTGAGATGCAGATGAACTTCTTCAGAACGTTTTTGGGCAGAATGTAGGTGTAACCCGTCTCCTTGATGTCATCAGATGACACGTAGATGTGGTTAGTTCGAAGATGGAGGTTGGCAGCAGATATGGCTCTAATGGATAAAAGACAAGCAGAATTAAAACCATGTTTGACGTGATAATTAAGAAGTAAACAGTTTAAATGTTACATGCCTGACTCTCCACTCGGTCTTAGAGGAGAAGGTCTGTGTCTCGTAGTTGGAGGTGGTGGAGGTGATGATCTCGTCTCCGTGCTTGTTGACGGTACGGGTCTGTGTGGCGGTGAGCTGCGACTGTTCTTTGGTTTGTTTCTCAATCTCAGCAATCTGCTGGCGTTGTTGCGACGGGGCTGAGATCTCCATACCCAAGATGATGTCACGGATCTCCGACTGGGTCAGCGAGGCCACGTTCACGCTGGAGAGCAGAAGAGCAGCTTTTATTACAAAAAGCAGGTCAAACTTTGTCTTAATCTTCTGAGTTAAATACAATAATTAGTTTAAATAAATACTCAAACTACATCCTGATAAATGGAACAACTCTTACTTGTTCTTTTTTCCATAATCAGCCAAAATGAGATCTTTGAGTTGCACTTCCACCTTGATCCACTCTTCATCAGTGAGTGTGGGCCAAATGTGATGAGGCTCAGTGATGGTTGTTTTGTCGGGTTTCAGGATCACCTTGGCGCGGTCGTTATTGACGTGGAGGGCTCGGAGGATCAGGATGAGGCGAGAAAAGGCCTAGAAACAGAGAACAACACAAACTATTTTCACAACAGAGAATGTTTCCAAAATAAAAACAGGATTTGTTGGATCAATTTTAAAGTCATTTTATTGCTCTGTAATTTAGAAATGGATGAAACTCACCGTGTAGGACGAGATGGTCTTCAACCAATCATCATATAGATTGAACAACACCATCTGTGGTTCTGTTGCCTTCAGAATCAGATCTCCAAACTTCTCCACCTTCAGACAGGCCTGGAAAGGCAGCTGCAACTCAGAGCCTTTGATCACAATGTTGGGGAAGTCGAGCAAGTGCACCTAAACGGAGGTAAAAAAAAAAAAACTGTAAACATGGTAGTGTCTTGTGAAATGATCCTTGAAAGCTTGAAACATCACAATGTCTCACCTCCAGAGGGTCCAACATGCCCTTCCTGGTTACAATGATCTGCTTCGGCTGCTCTTCCACCGGGAGGGAGCGAATCAGGGCAGCGACCTCCTCAGCTGTTTTCCATTTGGCCAGCTGCACACATGAAAACATCAAGGTACATATATTTAGCAAAAATAGACAATTCCATAATATAATAATTAAAAGCATTACTGGGAAAGAGCAGGTGTTCCCACACTATGATGAAAGATATTCTATCTCATAAAATAAACTGAAAACTTGAGAAGTTATATGAAAATCACAGCTGGTTCAAATCGCAGTGAGACACATGAGAAAAACAAGGACGACCTCAACATGACACATCTGTAACTATCAGAACTCTCAGTGAAAGTTGGAGGTGAGGGTTTGTGCACCTGTCCCAGACGTTTCTGTCCAGCCCACACAGACGTGTGAATGATCTTGAGGAAGAGTTGACCGGTCCTGGGGTTGAAGATGAAGATGGCTCCATTGATGGGCTTTGTGGTCAAGTTTCCCTCGAAGGTCTGTTTGAATGGATTAATTATAAATGTGATGTGATTCAGGTTTATACTATAATTAAATCTTAAAAACATGAACAGCAGAAGGTTTCACCTTGTGGATCGTGACTCTGTACACATTGGTGTCGTCCACAAACCAGATGATCTGGTTGGAGAAGAGTTCTCCATAGTTCTGTGAGGACAGGTACGGCTCAGTGGGCTCAGAGGAGTACAGCTGCAGACCTTTGCGGATGCGCTCTCGGAGCACGTACAGAGCAGGGTTAGCCTTCATGATCTTGGCCATGGCCTGCTGGATCAGAGGCTTGCTTCCAGGAAACCAGTTACCATATGCACTACAGAAGAAAAACAAAATTCAGCACTGAGATCCAGTATTTTCACATTAAATTCACTCTAATATCCCACATTGGTCCATGTATCACTAACAGAAGGCACTTAAATCACTGTCAGATTTTAGAGTGATGTTCAAGTATTTAGGAAGCTTGTGTGAAGACTTTAAAAGCTGCTCAGGAACAGACTCGTAAACGCCAACAAGCACGTGTTAAAATCCATGTGATGTGATGTGATCCATGTAACGAGACGATTGAGTTGTTATTATTCCTTCAATAAAAGAGTAAAGCAATAAAACTATAAATAAGATCATCCTCATCAATAAATTAGTAATTAAATTACAAACACATCTAATAATGGTATAAATATTGTAAACTTATAGCAAAGACCAGGACTTGGTTAAGAAAACGAGTCCCACCTGTGCAGGTTGTAAGCCAGGTCGATGGCGATGAGGACTCCAGTGGGTGAGGGGTAGATACTCATGTTGTCTGTGGTGTAGTCCAGGAATTTGGCTCTGGCGTAGCGTTCGATGTCGTGAGAGTCGTAGTCTCCCCATCTGAGCTGGATGTCAATCCAGTACTTCTGTGTTGTGGTACTGTCCATCACGTCTCTGTGGAACGAGGCCAGAGAACATTAACTTCAAAATCAACACTTCAGGTCTGAACTGTGTTCACTGATGAGTCACTCTGAAGATCCTACTTGGAGTCAGCGAGCAGAGACGGTCGGGAGACGTTCCACTTGTACGATGCAAAGAGAAGGATGTCTGCACAGGATGAGTTCATTTTGTAGGACTTCCTGGGGTGGATGGTCTCCTTCTGCACAGTCTCAATCTCCAAAGCATCCAGTTCCTGGTCAAACACCTGAAAACCACAAACAGGATGTTGTACACCATCTCTGTATGAATAAATACTAGTTTCTTGTGCAGGAAACTGGACCTACCTGACAGAGATCCATAACAATGCTCTCATGAATTTTCTGCCACAAGTGAGCCCTGAAGATCTGAATGAGGGAGATCTTGAGTGTGGGAATCTTGCCGTGCATGAAGATTCCTGTCAAGTCGAGCTGCACTTGGAAACCCACATACACCTATAAACAGAGCAAATCTTGTTAATCTGTGTAGAATTTAGGAATGATTCCAGCCCCTGACTGGCAGCAGATACTTGTACTAACGTTGGCTCTGTTGATGGTGGGAGACCACCAGAGAGTGAAGCGACGGTTAGGGATTTGGTTGAGACCAGACCTCTGGGCATTAGTCAACTTCTTCCATTTCATGGACTCTTCAAAACCGCTGGCCTTTTCCCTAAAACCCAGGAAGGTAAATTATTTTTAAAATTATATGAAACTATGAACTCTCTTGGTACTTAGAAGACAAATCTAAACGACTGTACAGTGAACATAAAACCGAGAAACTGAGACTTTCACTCTTATTGTTTAAGAGCTCTCACCAGAAGAGACCCTCCCAGGTGGGGAAATAAGTTCCTTTGAAGAGTGTGTGTTCCAAGATGCCCTCCACACCGCCCAGAGCCTGAATCATGTCTGTACGGTAGTTGTTCAGGTTCCACAGTTTACCGTCGTGTCTCTGATGAGTCCACCAGAACGGGTTCTGCTTCAGCACCTGCAATCAGAACAGAACCATAAACATTATCACAAGATTCGTGTTTAAGTGTAAAATAAACTATATGTGCTAACACAAATTGTGTTAATATGCATGTTGTCAACATTTCGTTTTTTTTTTTTTAAATATGAACATTAAATCACTTCATCATACCTGATACTGTTTGAAATCAGTCCTGACTCTCCAGCCTTTGTCGTAGGCCAAAGTGTGTCTGTCTTTCTGGAAAAGTGTGTTGATACGAGGAATTCCTCTGTCCCACGAATCCTCCAAATCCTCCAGAGTGAGACGCCTGGAACAAAGGAAAAACATTTTTACTGACTTTATTCAAAATAAAAACTTAATTTATTTTTAAGCTACTTAAAACAGTTTCAATATGGATCTAAGGCATACCTGTTTTGGGCAATGGCTTCCTGCCTCTTGAGGGCGTACTCAGCCCAGACTCTCTGAGAGTCGATGAACTCGCTCTCCCACGGCTGGATGTAACGATACAAGTTTGGAATCAGCTGATCTTCTTCATGACTCATTCCAGACCTGAAGTGAGTGATGCCCACATCTGTCTGTTTGGACCACCTGAAAAAAAAAAAAAACACCCAAAATGATCTGGGCACTTCAAGCAAGTCATGAATCCATTTATCAATGACCGAGCAGCGTGGTCACTTACCGCAGATCTGACTGCGGGATGAGCACGTGGCCCATGGACAACATGCCAAGACCGCCCAACTCTTTGGGAGTGTAGAAGACCACAGGAGGAAAACGGCTGGGCATTTTGGAGTTGAGGCCGATCTTGATACGTGTCTGAATCTTGTTCTCACATTTCACCAGCAGATCCAAGAGCTCCTGTGTGTTCACCACGGCCTCACGGAAGTACGTCATTAGACCAATCAGAGCTGTGTTCCATTTGTTTACAATCTGAAGGTCAAAAACACGTTTCAGTGAGATGATGTCACTTCGTTTTAAAGGGAAGAAGGCTTAATTACACTGTAGCTTATGGTTTAAACAGTTTCTTCAAACCTTAGTGAAAGTGGTGGATCCTGAAGCCATCAGGATCTGACGGACTCTGTTGTGGAACCGCTGCATGGATTCATCGTCCACACGCAGGAAACATTGCGCCGTCCTTTCTTTAGTTACCTGCACCAGAACAAACAAAGATGTTGATATTTTTAGTAGATGGTTTGTTTTTCCTCTTTAACTCTCCGTTGCTTCAGTCTCACCTCGTTTTGGAGGTTCCATACACCATCTTTATGAGTAAACTCCTCATAGCTGGTGCGACACTTTGGGAGGATGCGACACTCAAAGCCACACATGTTAAAGAGCAGGTTCGGGTTGTCTTTGCTGTAGACCGATACGAAGCTGTTCTCCCACTGGACTGTGGTCACGGACCTCGGCAGGCGATTCTTGATGTCCCAGAACACTGCTCGCCCACTGGGAACATTAGAATTAGACTCGTCTCAAAATCAAAGGCAGATTTATCAAATAAGTCAAAAGTTTTACAAACTATGACATGATAGCAACAGTGCAGCTTCTGCTGTTTGAGAATGAACTCACAGGTTGACATCGTGCTTCATCAGTCTCATGCGAGCATCGCGAGGCCAGCACTTCTTGTTGTTGTAACCCACTATGTTCTCATTGTTGGGGTCTGGATGCTCCGTCAGGTAACGCTGGATCAGGTCTCTGGCCTCGTCAGCAGAGAACCTGAAGAACCCAAAAAACAATTGTCACAATTAACACAATACAAAATAGAAAGAACCCTCATGATGTTGGTAACTCCGCCCCACCTGAAGAAGATGTGTATGCGGTCAATGTAACGGCAATACAGTCTAATTGGATGAGCGGACTCAGTCGTGGTGTCTTGGAAACTAAGGAAGTCATTGGGCATCTGGGGTGGGCCCGCCATCTCACTAGCACGATGCAAGCCAAGCACCAGCAGGTCCATCACAAGGCCGTAATACTGAACGATGAAGGAGGCGAACTGGAGCCCTCTGATGATGCCATAAGAGTTGGTGTGGTTCATGTCCTACATGACAGTCCAGAAGCAAAGAGAAACACGTTTAACCTGAAAACCAATAAAAACAGCAACTAGATTGAAAATCATGATCTAAAACTGGGTACAAATACTGACCTTGTAGTTTATGACCACGTTGTTTTTGGCCGTCATGTAATCAGCGATGTTGTGGTCAACAATCAGACGCAGCAGCCTGTTGAGCAGCGTCAGATCAATCTTCTCGTACATCTTCTCAAAGCGAGACTCCAGCATCACGTTGCACTCTCCCTCGGCAGTTTCCCACACGTCCTGCAAGTTATTGATGCCTAAAAAAATAGGATTATATTTAAAAACAGATTAAGTTTGAAGACTGATAGTTTATTCATACTGAGTTGTATGGTCAGATGTTACCATTTTTTAAAATATATAACAGACTGTAGAGTGACTGTTACCTTGGCACCACTTGTAGACCAGCAGCGGTGGTGGTTCGGTGTCGGCAGGTTTGATCCAGGGTGGGAAAAGACGTCTCTTGTCTGCCTCGTACCACAGGTACTGGTCCAGGTAGGCGTCAGTGATCTTTTCCAACGGTTCCACGTCGTACACCGGCACGAGGTGGCTATACAGGTCCATGAACTCGATACCAACCTGCACAAGAAAATGCCCCAATACTGAATTAAGTGTAATGGGTAAGAATACCTTTATGATGATTAAGATTAAAATGACATTTGCAGTAAAGAATTACCGCAGAGTCAGAAATTTAATGACACTCTTTAAACTTAACAAAAAATAAATTGTATAAGAAACATCAAATCAACTGAAATCCTCCAAACATCTTCTATGTGCTGACCTCTTTGAACGCTCTCTGAGTGAGCAGGTGACGCTTGATCCTGGAAAGAGCCTCGTGAGGGTTGTCGTAGGCTTGTTCAATCAGACCCAGCTCTTCCCTCTGACTCTGGTTTAGACGTGACTTCACACTGCAAATAAACAAAATATATAAATTCAAATGAACTTAAAAAAAGAGAAATGCTGGAGAGACATCAGCTGATAAACGTGGGCATGTTCTAAACGTCTTTACCTGTACGCCTCTTTGAGTCTCTCCAGGGCCAGAATCAGCAGCTTTGTGTCGTGTTTGTAAGACAGCGGAGGGAAAGGTATGGGAGAGAACCGCCGACTCTCCAGCCAGTGCACCGTGGTGGTGTAAATGGCCACAGCCTCTTCTGCTGTGATGTAGGGACCATCCTGGTAGCAGAAAATACAATTATAAAAAATTTATTTCAGACATACAGTGGGGCAAAAAAGTATTTAGTCAGCCACCAATTGTGTAAGTTCTCCCACTTAAAAAGATCAGAGAGGCCTGTAATTTTCATCATAGGTATACCTCAACTATGAGAGACAAAATGAGGAAAAAAAAATCCAGAAAATCACATTGTCTGATTTTTAAAGAATTTATTTGCAAATTATGGTGGAAAATAAGTATTTGGTCAATAACAAAAGTTAATCTCAATACTTTGTTATATAGCCTTTGTTGGCAATGACAGAGGTCAAACGTTTTCTGTAAGTCTTCACAAGGTTTTAACACACTGTTGCTGGTATTTTGGCCCATTCCTCCATGCAGATCTCCTCTAGAGCAGTGATGTTTTGGGGCTGACGCTGGGCAACACGGACTTTCAACTCCCTCCAGAGATTTTCTATGGGGTTGAGATCTGGAGACTGGCTAGGCCACTCCAGGACCTTGAAATGCTTCTTACGAAGCCACTCCTTCGTTGCCCGGGCGGTGTGTTTGGGATCATTGTCATGCTGAAAGACCCAGCCACGTCTCATTTTCAATGCCCTTGCTGATGGAAGGAGGTTTTCACTCAAAATCTTACGATACATGGCCCCATTCATTCTTTCCTTTACACGGATCAGTCGTCCTGGTCCCCTTGCAGAAAAACAGCCCCAAAGCATGATGTTTCCACCCCCATGCTTTACAGTAGGTATGGTGTTCTTTGGATCCAACTCAGCATTCTTTCCCCTCCAAACACGACAAGTTGAGTTTCTACCAAAAAGTTCTATTTTGGTTTCATCTGACCATATGATGTTCTCCCAATCCTCTTCTGGATCATCCAAATGCTCTCTAGCAAACCGCAGACGGGCCTGGACGTGTCCTGGCTTCAGCAGGGGGACACGTCTGGCACTGCAGGATTTGAGTCCCTGGCGGCGTAGTGTGTTACTGATGGTAGCCTTTGTTACTTTGGTCCCAGCTCTCTGCAGGTCATTCACTAGGTCCCTCCGTGTGGTTCTGGGATTTTTGCTCACCGTTCTTGTGATCATTTTGACCCCACGGGGTGAGATCTTGCGTGGAGCCCCAGATCGAGGGAGATTATCAGTGGTCTTGTATGTCTTCCATTTTCTAATAATTGCTCCCACAGTTGATTTCTTCACACCAAGCTGCTTACCTATTGCAGATTCAGTCTTCCCAGCCTGGTGAAGGTCTACAATTTTGTTTCTGGTGTCCTTTGACAGCTCTTTGGTCTTGGCCATAGTGGAGTTTGGAGCGTGACTGTTTTAGATTGTGGACAGGTGTCTTTTATACTGATAACGAGTTCACACAGGTGCCATTAATACAGGTAACGAGTGGAGGACCGAGGAGCCTCTTAAAGAAGTTACAGGTCTGTGAAAGCCAGAAATCTTACTTGTTTGTAGGTGACCAAATACTTATTTTCCACCATAATTTGCAAATAAATTCTTTAAAAATCAGACAATGTGATTTTCTGGATTTTTTTTCCTCATTTTGTCTCTCATAGTTGAGGTATACCTATGATGAAAATTACAGGCCTCTCTGATCTTTTTAAGTGGGAGAACTTACACAATTGGTGGCTGACTAAATACTTTTTTGCCCCACTGTACTTTATAATCTCTGAAGGGAAAATAAATGTTTTTGTATCTCAGTGTTACTTCAGAGACTCATTATAGAGTTATTTGAAAACCAGGCAGAGACACTGGCATCCAGGATCTGACCCTTCAGCCACGTCTCAGTGAAACACATGATACTGTAATCCTGATACTCTGGCTGGATTTCAACAGAGTTTCAAATTCATAACATCATAACAAGTTGCAAAAAGTTAGCTATTAAGCAAAAATCCTTTAATCTGTTCAGAATCCAAACCAGAATAAAAATAATTCAAACAAACAAGAAACAAATACTTTAAACAATAAAAACTGCTAGTAACATCACAGAGTGAATCCAACAAGCTGCTGCGTGTAGAGCTATTCTAGAAAATATTAAAAACATCTATTTTTTTTTTATGAATCAGGTTAATAATCCTGATAAGACTTCATATCTGAACAGTGATGCGCCGACTGCAACTGCAGCAAGCAGAAGTAAAACCACTATTCATGTTTATATTCCTCCAGTTCTTACGCACAAGCAAGCTGACCAATGCAGGTGCGCCTTTGTAAGAGGACTTGATTTAGTTTCATTATATTAGTTCATGTTGCAGAACAGTAAAGTGTAAATGTGATACAGAAACTGACTGTAAGAGAACTACTGAAAGTCTTCAAGCATCAAAAATGGAGCATTCTGCTGCTTTACCTTCAGATAGTTGTGTTGTCTCTCCTGCTCAGCCTTCAGGTACAGACGTGTCAGCCTGCCCAGGTTCTTCTTGCACACCGTCTTGTCCACAGTGGCTCCGCGACGAATACGTTCACGGTTGTAATGAGCCGTGTTTGTCCACCAGTCGGCTTTGGCCTTCACGTAACGCAGGATCATGTTCTCAATGGGAGTTGGGAGACCAGGCACCTGACAGAAGACACTGTATCTTAATCATCTGTATTCTAAAAACATTTTGTTCATGAGAAACTCTTAAAATAGGAAAGTCCTGTCAACTAAGACTCTTGACCATGACCAGACAATAAACCAATCAAGTTACTGCTCTTGTATTTCTTGATGCATAAAACATTGACAGTGTTGTGAACTTGGTTTCTGACGTCCCGGAGTTTGAATTTGAATCAAATAAATGAGAATTACACTCCAAGTAAATACCTCAGGACATCAGTAACACAGTTCACAGCAGTCTCAATGTTTTATGCAACAGTATTCTCCAACACACATATATGCACCAAAGATTGGTCTAAAATCTTTGAAGTAAGGAAGGAAGTAATAAACAAGGATGTTTATATTAACACTATCATGGAGGTGAGCGGCCCTTCTGGACTTCTTACTCAGATATGTGAAGAAGTTCTGTTGGCCCATCAAAAACTTTGACATCAGTCTTTTGACTAAAACCAAATAAAATGAAACTCTGTTGTGCTAAAAACTTGTACAGTGTAAGAAATAATTTTGTTTTTCATGATCCTAAAGGAAAAAGGAATAACCCTCTCAGTAACGGTGGACGTTCTCTGTGAAACACTGACCTTCCATGGGATGTTTGCTTTCCAGCACCTCCAGGATTCGCTGAGGTGCTGCAGGATGGTTCTGGCCTTGTTCTGTTTGATACCCTCAGGCATCATGTCCAAGATGTCGTGCATCACCGCAGCACGCAACTCCAGGTCAAAGTGGGACTCCACACGCTGTTTGGTCACAGTCTTGGCCACGCCCTTTGAGTGACGCCCTGGTGATTTTATGAGGGAAAAAAATCTGATTAAACTGGCTCATGTCTGAACATGGAAGCACTAAAAAGTTAACATAAAAACACAACCCCGTACCTTCAAACTGCCTGGCCAGCAGATTTCCGAGCCATCTCTCCAGCAGGGGAGTGATGCCCCTCATGAAGAAGAGCCACACTCTCCAGCCAGGAGCCCAGAAGCCACAACCTGGACCTTTGCCCACAGGACCCTGAACAAACAAATACAAGAGGCAACTGAGTGTAAATTTGTCACTAAAAGGTTTTTTAAAGTACAGTCTCTATACAGGTTTACTTACAGTGTTGAAGCGGTAGTAGATAAGATGTTTGAGGTCTTTGCACATCCGGATTTGCCTCATCAGCTTGTACTTGTAGCGGTACATTCCTGTCAGCTGTCCCACATGAGCAAAGATGTACTGCAGCCCGTCAGCCAACTACAACAGAAAGCCAGGTACTCCATCATGTGTAACAGCATGTGCTTGACACTTATGAGACAGATATGAATGTTTTTATGTGCTTCGCCCAGAACTGGTTCTCTTCTGATCGTCTCCTCCTGAGTCGATTTCTCATTCAGAAACAGAATCACTTTGTTTACATCTCCTGTTCTAGCTTTTGGTCAATTTTGGTAAATGAGTGTTTCTCGAAACTGTGCAGCGATATCCCATAAATATGCATATTTGAGACTTTATTACAGAAAACCTGCACGTCCCAATTTATGTAAAAAATAGGCTACTTGGCTCAAATGTAATATCGACTGATATGAAGTAGTAAAATAACATAAAAATCACGTCAGAGACACTTTAAATGAACCAGGATAAGCAGAAACAATCCAAACTAACCTGGAATGCATCAACGTTTCCCAGTCTGTACTGAACGTGACTGTCCACCACCAGCTTGCTGAGACGCAGCACCTCTCTGCACAGGTGGAAGGCATTACCAAATCTGGACTTCTTTCGCTCCTGGAGGACAAACAAAAACGAGCAAACTTCAGAACAAAATATATTTTGGAATTTAACCAAAACTTTAGAGGCTCCAACTCTTTCACGGTTTTAGAGACAAGATTCAGAAATTGTACCTTTGTGGTCAGTGTTTTGACGGGCTTCAGGTTGAAATTGTAGTCCAGATGCAGGTAGTTGAGGTTCTTACGGTGAATGAGCAGATTGAGCATGTTGTAGCCCTGTCTGCACACCTGCAGGCCGACCTCCACCCAGTCAAGCTTGGTTGACTGAAAGAACTTGGTGGCTTTGAAGGAGCGGAACAGATATCTGTCGGACAACAGAGACAAATACTTGAATAAAACATAAATGACAAATGAGGCAGCATTACATGAGAAAGACACATTAACAATAAACGTAAATTTTATACAGTGACATCACCTCTTCTTCTGAGCCTTGGGTGGTCTGTGTTTCAGAGCATTGAGAACATAGTACTTCAACAGCTTCTGGTATGAAACACGCACTTTTACTGGCTGTCCTGCAGGGCAATGCTCTCGGTACCTGGAAAATATTTTGAGCCATTTACTTTCATTTCTTATGAAGTTTTTTAAAACTCCCCATTTTGCCCAACATGACGGTTTAAGCTCACCAGTTCTTGACCAGAGGAATGTCGATAGCCCGCCGTGTGCGGCCAGAGCGGAGGTTGAATGGCCTCGGAGCCCAAAGCAGAGCAATGCCATTGGCTGTGTTGTCAGTGTAAAGCGGGGTCTCTTTGAGGAAGGGCTCCACATATTCTGGAAGCTCAAACTCCTCATCATCATCAGGCAAGGGCTCTTGACTCTGGGAAGGAAACAAAAAAAATCAAAATCAATTCAGGATTAGAATATCTGAATGGTGATGGAGTGACCTGCAACTGCAGCCAGGGACAAGACACAGTCACCATTCATTCTAATAATCCTTCTGCTGCTATGCACAGGCAAGAAGGTAAATGCAAGTGCACCCTTGTAAGAGGTCATCATCAAAAACATTTTATATGAATCTGTTCTTAGCTACTAAAGTCAAAAAGCAGTCAGAGTCACAAACCTTGACTGAATGTCTGTGAGAAATGGGATTGATCAGTGGGTCAAAGTAAAATGCAGGAAGATCTGGATCCTCCGTCTTGATAAATACCACATTGGGTGTGTGATACCTGCAGAACAAACGTCATAAGTGTTTAGTTTATACAGCCTATTTATGGTGTAATTTCTATTGACATAATTAACACTCGTTTAATGTTTCAGCAACGTAAAAACTATTCATAATGAATGAATGAATGAATACTGCATTTATTAGTTCATATTCTAGGAAATAACTTTTCTCATTTAGGTCTTACCACGTGAGGTGCACATGGTGAGGCAAGTTGTTGTACAAGTAGGGGAAAGCGATTTTGTACTCAGTCCTGATTGGCTGTCGGATGATGATTTTGTTGATGTCATTGAACTCATTCCAGTCTTCGTCCCTGCAGCACAGAAACTTTTAGTATCTGTTCTTATTTAACCGTTTTGACAAAAGCACTTACAAAACCAACAAAAGTGTATTTAATTTTCACACTTCAAATAAATTTGACAGTTTGAAGTAAAATGTTAGTCAGTGTAGATGGGAGGCACTTACTGGAGGTTAATGTCTCTGACCAGTGGCTCAAACTTTGGACCTCCTGGGATGGCCATGTTCAACGCCTTTGAAGTGAAAAAGGCTTTGAGGTCAAAAAGGTAAAAGTAATTGTAATCCACCAGGTCTGTCATAAGCTGATTGGCCAGACGGTACAGTGTTGACATCATGGGAAGCGTGAACTGCCAGCGCCGGTAAGTGGTTCCATTCACAAACCTGAACAAGATAAAAATTGTTTAAATATTCAAGCCATGTAACCCAACCCAAATATTAATTTGCATCTTTAAAGATGTGAAAACTTACTTGGTATTGTCTTTGAGAGGCTGGTGCTCATAGAACCATTCCACCACTGAAGAGTCTTCCTCAGAGTCAAGCTCCATTTGAATGGCTTCCAGGGGTTCCACATCAAGGATGTTGTCTGCGTAGTCCAGCGGCGGCTCCTCATCATCAAATGGAGGAAAACGCATCCTCTTGAAGTGTCGTCGATCACGTTTCTCACGACGCATCATGATCCACATGGTACTGAAATGTTGTAAGAAATACCAGAGAATTAATACTAACAAAACAGTCTTTATGTTCCACTAGCTACTAATAAGCAGAGAAATGTAATCGGTAAAAAAAAAAAAATACTTGAGTACAGGACTCCAAAGTCTCTCTTACCCCCACTGAGAAATGTAAACAGGCTCGATAACCCATGGGATTTCATTCACAAAGGAAATGGCTCCAGTAATGTGGTAGAGTACGGGCACGTCTCGGATCTGTTCCCAGGGCATTGGCATGTTTTCCAGCAGCTTCAGTACAGCATGGGGCATGTACTTCAGGGCACTGTTCAAGAACAAAAAACATAATACAATGAAAACCAAAGTCCTAACAAGGATGCGTTTTAAAAACAAGAATGCAATTAAGGTATATCTCAAAACACAAAGGACAATGTTACTCAGAAAAAAATAAACACAATGATTTATTTCAAATGTTTTCTTTCATAGGAAAATAATTTTAATGTAATTTTACCCAAGATAGACCCTCTTGTCATGACGAAACTTTCGATTGGTCATGTCTCCATGGTCCCTAATAATCTTGCGGACATGTTCAGGAGGCATATCTTCCTTCTGAGCATCCACAAAGCCAAACTTTCTCTTTTCTGCATAGCGCTTGGCCTGCAACTGCTGCCATTTTCTTGCTGTAAAATTGGGAGACATTTCAATACGAATAATTTGACACAAATATTCAAAATAAAATTGATTAAATACATTATTGCAAAGTTAGCGAGTGAGATAATGTGCCCAGCTGACCAAAACAAATGATACCTTTTTCTTGTAGTTTTTCCTCAGACATGTAGTCTGGGACTGGTGCAGGAGGGGGAATGACTGGGGGAACACCCGGGGGGACAACCGGGGCCACAACTGGAGGCACACCTGGTGGCATCCCAGGAGGGACCCCTCTGTAGGGGAAGGAGGCTGCCATGGTGCCTCAACTGATGAAAAACACAATCCAAACAGTATTAATACAATACACATAAACCACAAAAATTTATTTTAGTTTTCATTAACTATGATTTCACACAATCTATTGACCCAACACAAAACCTAAAAAACTGAATTAAAGCATTTGCATTCACTGAGAAGATGTAATTAATTTATCTTAATTTGAGCACCCGAACCGGAGCACAGAAGCATGTTAGCTTAGCAAAGCTTCCTTAAAGCGGCGGCAACAAACACGCAAAATAACTAAACAACCAGTCTTCACATAACTCATCTTCCACTTTGTTAAATATCACAATGTAATTTAGTTTTAACATAAGCAGGTTTAAAATGTAAATTGAAAGCGGAGTTTACATCAAGTTAGTGACTGGCTACAGGCCCGGCGTGGACCTCGGCGCTAACGATAGCATGACGGCTAACGGCTGCGCTTCACAACAATAAACCAAAGCCCATGAAACATCACACTCCACACTACCTTCACTCCAAAGACCCTTTTGCACGTTAAAAAGCCTCACTCCAATGAAAATCAATCACTACAGCATTTCTTTCTTTCCTGTGACCGTAACGTTTACTTTTCAGGTTGAGCTGTTTTCACATTGGCGCACGACGGTAACCACACGATCAACGCACCAATGTATAATTCACAGAGAACACTTACGCCGGATATGTACGCTGCTTTGTCGCTTAACACTTGAATTAAGGAGGGTCATACGCCAAAAAAGTCAACAGCAGTTGCGCAAACGTTGGATAAGCGCTGCTTTGTTAATACCCGGATGTGACGACTTCCGACGCACTACTGACCCCTGCAGTGTCGGAGTGTACAATCAGAATCAGGTTCATTTGGCCACGTTTGTTACACACAAGGAATATTGCTCCGGTTCACTTTTTTATTGTACAAAGACATTTGTTTTATAAATATACATTAAAAAATATAGTACACAGATTTACTGCAATTTCTGTTTAGAATATTCAGTCACTGGCTTTATCTGCTTAGTCCTGTTCAGGGTCACACCTGGACAGGTCACCAGTCCGTCACAGGGTCATAAAGAGACAAACACACTCTCACATCTAGGGACAATTAACAGTAACCAATTAACAGCAAGCATATTCTTGGTCTGTGGGAGAAAGATGGAGTCCCTGGAGAAAACCCACACATGCAGCAAGAACATGCAAACTCCCACCACTGTGCTGACAGCTGGTATAAGGTGTTTGTGCTGTGTATTGTGGGGAAACATATTTACTTTGATCTTTTTTGTCTAAAGGGCATTTTTCACGTAGTCTTGAAGTTCATTGAGATACAAGTCCAACTGGAATATTATTTCTAGAAAGTTTTTTTTCCAGCACAAAAACAAGCCACAATGTGTTCAGTCTTATACAATCCTGGATGTCTTTTTTACATGTGAATCGTTTTTATGCTGTTAAATGATTCCAAACTGTTTGAAAAATAGCATTAACCCTTCCCAGAGGTCATTGCTAAAGTTTTTCCTCACTGGGTTTGTTATCACACAACAAATGAACAAACTGCCATATCCCCTGCTGTCATCGAGCTTCTTCACACTGAAGTTAATCAGGTTCATTTGATCAGCAGCACCTGCTGCTACGTGTCTTATTAAATCTTATTAAGGAAGCAAAAATTAACTCAGTTTTTCAAACACGTAGCACATTTAGCTTATCTTGCATTGAATAAATAATGAGATGATACAATCTGTTGTGTTTTTGTAAATATCAGGTTAAAGTTGAATAATAATTATTATTATTAAGAATAATTTTAGAACCTGGTAAAGTTCAAGTACTTTTTATTTAGTCATGATAAAAGAAAACCGTAGAAGTGAAAGAGGCACCTGACAACAGGAACTATGACCAGGTTAAAAATAGGTAGTAAAAACAGATGTAATCATTTGCAGTTTCATAGATTAAGGCTTGACTTTAAATATGTAACAAGTCTAGAAACAAATAAAAATATTTTATATGTTTTTATTGCAGTTATCAAATATTTCAGATGTGTTACCCTGGATTTTAAGTTAAATATTTGAAACTGTCTGTGTCTTTTCTAAATGTTTTTAGGAACAAAACAGTTAAAAACTTGTTCACCTTCCTACATGTTTACCAGCACATGAAATTACCAGCACCAAATAATAAACATACAAACTCATAATAATAATCACAATACAGATAAGTAAACAACAACAAAACTAGGAGAGGACCTGAAAGAGTCTGTTATGTATCCAGACAGTTTACTACCTGCTTTAACTTTACTAACTCAGTATTTAGACACACAGTAAACTGTCCGTATATTGTAATAAACAGACTCTCTGGACATTTTCCCCTTAAGATTTTTAGAAAAATCAGTAGTAATATAGCGATAAAGGAAAACAACATGTTTTAAAGGACTGTGCATCATCATGAAATAAAGAATCCAAGATGTCTACATTTCAATTTCCTGTTGTCTGTCTCCAGTAGTTAGTGGTCGAGAGGTGGGACGACGCCCCGGACAGGTGACCAGTCCACAAACAGTATGAAAAATGTTAAAAATAAAATAAGTTCAGTGCCACACTGAACAGGAGCTGTTGGCTGAGGAGTAGCTCGTCAGTTTTTAAAAGTAGAACTTCTTTGCTGCTCTAATTTGTTTATTCAGTGTGTTTCATAGTTTAACTTTTAAATAATCTAGGTTTATTTTTAAATAAACTGGAGAAGGAACACAAAAGTCATAAGGTCACTGGAGTTTCTCAATAAAACCTGAAGGTGTAATTAAAGGTTTCATTGTTTTGCATGTAGAGCAGAAAACAAATAACTATGTAATAAAAAACAGACTGTGACATCACTTCACTAATTAGACAGAAGACAGATTACACAAAGTGCACAATAAGCAAATGCTATAAAGCTTTAAGTGTTACTATGGTAACACCTCAGACAAAAGAGCAGACTAGTTTTCATAAGGCGATGAATGGAACCATTTAATTTAGGACAACGAAGGAGAAGAATAATCCATCGCTGAGAAGTGGCTGGTCCTCCTGGAAACATCTGGTTACATCTGGAGCCAGCTCAGGTCATCAGATCTGCACAGATCAGGAAATTAAAGAACACAGAACAGCATGCAGTTTTATTACTATTAGTGTTATTACATTAAATATGACAGTTAATGACCTCCAATCAATGTTATCAGGTCAAGTCTGATCTACAAAAACAACTTCATTAAATGTGATATCCTCTGTCTCCCATGATGGACATAAAACTCTGTAAATCTCTCTCACCCAGATGTTTGATTTATTGAGCTAATGTGAAGAGCAGATGGTAAAACCCCAGAGTTCATTTTCCTGTCTGTGCTCAGACAAGGTACTTTGGGAAAACATTGTATTACACCACATATCACTGTGAAGTCAGTTTCCTCTGAATGTTCTATCAGATGGTTCTAGAATCACAGTCAAGTTAGAAAAAACATGCCTGAAACATCTTTATTATGTCATAGTTTCACAAGATTCAGCAACATTTTAAATAAACTTCAAACCGCACAAAGATCCAAATGTCATTATCATCTTCAAAGTCAGTCAACAAGCCGAGCAAATGTTTCCTGTATGGACTTTAATCCCATGGATTGGAATCTTACTTAGAAAATATCCAGTCTGATGAGAAATACGACCGACTGTTGCACATGAAGTTTGTTCTATACTCTGCAGCAGACTGATTGTTTACATCACGTGAGAGTCACAAAGTTCTTGTTGGGTCAAAGCAGCATACTGTAACTATTGTTTGTGTGAAACACTGTGATGTTTCAGAGTCGCTGCATTCATGTGATAAAAATCAAGAACATGACTGATAAATGTGTGATCATATGCGAGAGCATCAGATGATGTTATTTTCTTTACAACCACCAGGTAGAGCTGTAAAGGCTTGATGATTGTTACAGTAAATCAAATCTAAAGTGTGTGTGTCACTCACAGAGCTTGTTTCTTTGTTATGGTTCTGCCTGCAGCCATCAGCTCTGCAACCTGAGCCACAGCTGGATCGAACATCAGGCTGGCAGCAGCGACCACCACATCATCCCTGCTTACCACAAACACACAAGAACATTAACACACACACAAAAAACAACTGGAATGTTTCCTCAGATGTTAAAAATGACTTTGCACAGCTGCTCACTTTATATAAAAGGCCAGAAACGTCCTTTCTTCCACTTTGCCTTTGAGTATGACGTCCGTGTATCCTGCTCCATACCCTGAAATAAGATGAAACAAAACCTGATTTAATTAAATTGTTAAACTTTGTTTACAGTGCAGCTTCAGAAATAACATGAAATAAACTAAGAGCAAAACAAAAACTTATTAAACACACATATAGTTAATAAAGTAAAAGGAACTTTCATATTCTGACTGATTGGTTCACATTAAATACTCGACCTGTGTATCTGATGCTCTTTCCAGCAAACGCAGACCAGAAGAAGGGAACCGACTCAACTGCTGTTGGTTTCTTCAGCATGTTTAAAGCTGCTACTCTTCCTGATATTAAAAAAAGAAACCTGAGCATCAGATTAACCAACAATGAGAGTGTTTTTAATCTGTCTTGTCTTGATAGTGCAGGCAGACAGACTGGTGGGTGTGAGAACCTCGTCTATAACAGGGAGAGTCTGGAACAAGCTCATCCTGTCGCTTACATCAACAACCTGCATCCACCACAGGAAACAAAAAGAAATGTAAATAACGTGTGTGTGTGTGGGGGGGAGGGGGTTGGCAAGGAGAGATAATAAGACAAAACAAAGAGCAGTTATACACTATACAACCATTTATTCCCACATGAGCAGTCATGTTGGAACAGTAAGGGACCGTCCCCAAATTTCACCACAAAGTTAGGAGCTTTAAAATGTTGAAACTACCTTGTAGTCCTGAAGCATTAACTTATTGGCTGCCAGCTGTTTTCTGAACAGTTAAGCCCTTCACAAACAGCATTTTTGAGCACTTTTTTACTGTTTTTGAAGAGCCAGAGAAGATTATGCTTTATGACTATACAAACATCTAAACCATCAAAACAAAGAATACATTCTCTACTTCCATCGGGAAAAAACAGTTTGTTTCTAGTGTTTACCGTTCTTTCACAATCTGCTGTAGAAAATAGGTGATTTCACCAAAAACTCCTTTTTGTAACAGAAAAACAGAAAACGGGCTTTGTTTGTGAAACGAGACATGTCATGCAGAAAAGTGTCTTTGACACCTTTTATTGACGCCTCCTGGTTGATCCAGACAGGAACCGCTCATCTGACGTATCTAGGTCAGGTGCACTAAAATCACATGACTCTGACCCGTCGAGGTCTCCGGCTGGGATGAAATATGTGCTGTGAGCTCGGCAGCCCGCGTTGATTGTCGCCATTTCTTTCTATCCAAACTTTTGTGACCACGACACAGACTTTGATGAAGTGTGATCTGCACACGTTCTTCTGCTTTGCGCCCCGTGTTACGCATAACGGCTTCCCAAAACTCGCTCCTCTTTCAAGGATTATCATTATGATCACCAGAAGTTTCACCACCGCACACAGGTAAGAACAATTTGTACGTCCTTTAGAGGTGTGATATTTACTCTCATGGTGCGTACGGTTGTCCTCTCACCCCTTCTGTCAAAAGACGCAATTGACGATTTTAGTCGTCAATGGCAGTGAACGAGTTAAAGGTTCTGTTCAGTAGAACTAAAGCACTAAGTTTAGCTCCTGAAAACCAACCCCACACCATGAACCTCCCTCCACCAAACTGATATTATGCAGTCAGACAAGTTCATTTCTCCAGAAAACTACCAAACCCAAACTCATCCATCAGACTCCCAGACTGAGAAGAAAGATTCATCACTCCAGAGAACATGTTTCATCTGCTCTAGAGTTCAGTATCATCCAGCTTTACATCACTGCATCTGATGTTTGTGTTACACCTGGTGATATGAGCTACTCAGCCGTAGAAACCCACTCCTCTGTTCATGAGTTAATCTGCAGGCCACAGGAAGTAAAGATGTCTGGCTGAATTAAAGGGATTTATGCAGCAACTGGAACTTCTTGTCAAGTACTTTAACAGCAGCTTTGAAGATGGAACGTTTCTGCATGATGGCGACCAGGACGTCTCCACAGCAGCTGTGTGATGACGTAGCGTGTGAGGAGAACCTGGATTTGGTTCACTTGGAAGTTGATGCTGTAGATATGCTCGTTTTATTTATGCTTAGATGCTTGTAGTGCTAGTCCTTGTAGACCTGCAGGCCGTCATAGTTCAAGAGTTTAATTTTAAGTCAACTAAGAGCAACTAACCATCAAATCCAATTTTTTTTATAATAAACTGTAGAAATTAGTGTCTAACAGAGTTGTGTACATGTCTGTGCTTTATTTTTGGCATTTGAGTGCATCTTAAATCGTGATTGTTGCACCTAATGTCATGGCAGAGGGTAAGGACATCACCAGCTCTGGTCTAACTCACGCCCCCAGAGCACTTAGATTTAAAAGATCCGTTCACATCAGGGGTGTCAAACTCCAGGCCTCGAGGGCCACTATCCTGCATGTTTTAGATGTTTCCCTGCTTCAACACACCTGATTCAAATGAACAAGTCGTTAACAGGCTTCTGCAGGACTTGTTGAAATACAGAGGATTTGAATCAGGTGTGTTGAAACAGGGAAACATCTAAAACATGCAGGATAGTGGCCCTCGAGGCCTGGAGTTTGAGACCCCTGGTTCACATGGTTCACGCCCCTTACTTTTGCAGTCCGCTAGCTATTGGTAACCTCTCTGCAACACGTTTTCTGCTGCGGACAATGAGATACAGCAGCTGCGTACGGCTGCACCTGTTGGCAGAGTCACACGGTATTACTAAATCTAATCTATATGTAGCTTTAGCTTTGACAAACAACAATGTACCACTAAGAGAAGGGCCATGATCCCGCTACAGGGCGAATGATCGGTTCCAAACGATACGAATCAGGGCCGCTTGACTCGTCCACAGAAGCAACCTCCTCCATTTTCCTCTGTTCCTTTCTGTCCACCTGCAACATGTCAATCACAGCCCAGCCCGCCTCCCCCTGCACGTATGCTGGTCCTCTAGGAAACGCCTCCTTTTTAAAACAGGGAGTGTAAGTAGGGATGTGATCTGGAGGTGGTGAATTACTCTTTAAACATTTCATTGTAATTCTCTTGCAAGATCTCAGATCATCATGCATTCCCTCACTGAATTCAGTTAAAACATGTTCATGCAAAAATGTTTAAAGATACAATGAAAGCTGTTGCATTTTGCACTCTTGATTTTTTTACCATGAGAATGGGACATTTGCCAGTGACCGATGTTGACCTGCTGGCCACCGTGCGTGCTCAGAGGGAAGGAGGCAACATCTCCAGCACTGAAAACATCTGCTACATTAGTCTGCATGTGCTGGGAGAAGAGATGAAATAAAGTTACAGTCAGATGGCCGAAATGAGCTGGTAAAATTATACAATATGCTGTAAAATATTTATGTTGGATTAAAAAAAACAGATGTGCACATCAGTCTATATTATAAATAGAAAGTCATATTGATGTCTTACTGAGTCCTGTTGTGGTTTTCTTACCTTGTCAACAATCACGGCTTTAAACGAGTCCACAGCGACGCCACTTCCTGCTAAAAAGTCTGAATTTGGAATCACGCCTGAAAAATGCCAAACAAAAAAATTCAAACATCTCAGTGTTAGACATGTTTTTAACATTCTGTCATCAAAATTAATATTTTTAAATAATTTCCTCCTTTTCATTATGAATTACTGCTCCATGTTCAAATATTCGTTTTTCTAATACATTTTGTTGATCTTACTGCTTAAAAAACACTATAACTGTGTTTGGGAGGGAAATTCATCTGGAGACTTTGGTTACAAAAATACAATATGACAACATGCATAAAGAAATGTCTGAATAATCCCGTCAGGCGTCACAATTTGAATATTTTGTTATTATTTACATAAATATCTGAACATAGTTTAGGATAATAATAATATTACCAATTCCAGCGATCACCACATCAGCTTCCAGCACCGCTCCACTCTTAAGCATCACCTCCTTCACCTGAAATTAGACAAAGTTTAAACATTTATAAACATTTTAAACCTTTATAACAAACAGGGTTATTTTATTAACTCATCTGAGATACAGAGTTAAGTTAGTTACCTTCCCATCTCTCCCTCTGATCTCAATCACTCTGTCGTTCATGTAGAACTTGACCTTTTTTTCCTCCAACATCTTAAAAATAAAAATGTTTGTGTTGTTTGTCATTTCAAAGTCAAGTATGAATGTTTTTATGAGCTTTGGATGAGTCTCAGTTTGAAACCAGAAGTGATGAAACACAGGAACCCATCTCTTTGTTTACATCTTACATCAACATTAAAAAGCATTTGTGAGCTCATGTTTTCATTGATGAAACAGTGAAACGCTGGATAGCAGCTGGTTGTAACGACACTGCTTCATGTATTTCACTAAATCAGACCCGGAGAATGATGAAATCAATCACGTAGAAATAAAAGACTTGAGTAAAGTCGTAAAATAACATAAAAAACACACGTCAGATCCACTTTCATTCTTCCTTACTTCCATCGTCATCTTTCCGATCTCCGGCCCGAGAGACTTCTCAAACGGGTACGAAGTCGTACCGACCAACGCCACACTGGCAGCTTTGTCTGACAGGTATGACGCCACCTCCATACCTGTGTTGGTAAAACATCCATCAGTGAGCACATTTAGCAGAATTATTAGATTCACCACGGGGGCATGGACCACTCGTCATATTAGATTGGCCCCTAGGGGGCCCCAAGCTGAGAGAATCATATTCAATCAATAATTTGACATTATTGAAAGATGCTGATTAATGAAAGTGTAACACTGACATTGTGTTTTGACAGATTTTGAGTTCATTTTGGTTTATGGTGCCACTTTAATTATGATAAACAGCCTATAACTTTGTGAAAAACGTCATTTTTTTAAGGTTATGGGCAACATGTGCCACCTTTTCTACCTGACACCCCGACATAGATTTATTAGACACACCCTTGGTTGAGCATTATGTCAACTTAATTATTAAATTAGGACAAAGAGGATAACCTATGAAGGATGCTCCAATTACAACAGCCCTCTGGCCCAGAGACGAGGTGTGAATCTCTTTAGCATCTTCATAACTCTGCAGCAAATGCACTCCCTTCAAGTCAGAACCGGGACAGACGAGCGGTCGAGCTCTGAAAAACAAACACAACTGAGTGTGTTGTTAAAGTAATCACAGAAACAAGATGGATGGCAGGTCCTACCTGCAGCCCGTTGCGATCAGGAGCTGGTCATAACACTCCAAGATGCCATCGCTCATCTTCACCACCTTATCAGCTGCGTTCACGGACACCACCTGCAACAAAACACACACACAAAGCATGAACAGCCAAATTTAATATACCAAACATAATAGGAATGAATCCCAAACACATGATGCAGTAAGACATTTCTGATTGTTACCTCTTTGCCTGTCCACATCTCTATGGCATGTTGTTGATAGAAGTCTCTTGGACGGAGGAGGACGCTGCTGCTTTCCAAATTCATTGTCTGAAAAAAGTGACTCTATTTACTAAAAACAGACAAAATACAGCAAGACACCTCATTCAACGTTTACTAGTTTATTTTAGATACGTCATACCTTACTCAGTTTGGGTTTGTCGAATGGAGGCAGACTGTCTTTTGTTATGATGACAATCCGACCCTGGTAGCAGTTTTGACGAAGCGTTTCGGCACAAACCAAAGAAGCAGGACCTGAAGTCATAAAATACCTCCTCAGGATGTAAAACTCTCTGAAATTTATTCTTTAATCATCTCAGATTCACATTTCCTCACAAAATGACTGAATAAGCACCAAAACATCCAGATTTTCTCTCATCTTTATCTAAAACTTGCCTCCTCCTACAAGCAGAACAGTGTGTTTTGTGTCAGGTTGAATTGAGCACATCTCCTTCACCCGCCTGGTCGCTGTCAGAGACTGAAGGAAACCAATCAGGATTTATTTGTCACTAAATGAAGAGAAACTTTGCTCACTTAAAGTTTCTAAAACGTTGCTTACCTTTTTGTTTATGGAAACATAAACTTTTCCATCCTCAACCTTTACCTGTTAAAACAAATTCCTTTTTTTAAAAGTAGAAAACAGCCAGTAAAAAGAGGAAATAACCAGTCATGACTAATAACAAGCATGAACAAGCAGGTGGATTAAGTGCTGTTTGAAATGCTGTTTTACCTTGTAACAAGGTAAACTGTCCAGGCCCGGATAATCCTCGATGTCTCCGGTTTTGACATTGAAACAGGCTCCATGAAAGGGACATCTCACCCGATTACCCACCAGAGCGCCTGTAAATGTATTATTTTATATATATATCAAAGTGTGTGTGCACAGAATGAAATCAATCCTGCATGTAAATGAATGTTTTACCTTTAACTAAAGGAGCACTGTAATGAGAACACTTGCTTCCAATGGCGCTGTACTGACCCTGGGTCCGGACCAACAGAACCTTTTGATCCTCCACGGTTACTTCTTTCATTCTTCATAAACACAGAATGTGTAAAGGATGAAAAGTGGCAGCGTCATACACGACTGGGAGCAACACTTACATCTGATCTTTTTTTTTTTTTTATATATCCAACGTGTTGCAACTCACTGTCCATCCTGGAGCTCAGACTCCTGACAAACGAGTCTCGTTACTTCCTCCTGATCTTCACTTTGACCTGTTTCTTTGTGCTTATTCATACCTGCCAGACTAAAAGTAAACACACACATTATTGGGGCAATGTACAGTATTACAGGTGTGTCCTTTTCCACACAGCAATTACACACTGATTCATTTATTATTAATACAAAGTTTTCTGCTCACCATGGCAAAAAAAACTAACTAAATTCACTTTATTTTGGTAGTTTATGTTAGCCTGCAGTTAAAATTGTTTTGGGTTTTTTTAGTTTTTGTTATTCTCTGATTTGTCGCAGCTGTTACTGTTTTTTTATTTAATCAATTAAATAATTTTTGAAAGAAAAAGCAAATGGATGTCTAAACTAATTCAATTCAACAAAAGTATTTTGAATTAGACTGAATTTGAACGTAAATACTAAAATTAACAACAGACATCTTTTTTTTACAATCGTTTTTATCTAATATTTTAGCTAATGTTCAGTAAGAAATGTAATATAATACGTGACTTTTCGCATGAATTAAAAAAAGATTTTTATACCACTTTAAGTAAAAACGATTAAATCTAAAATCAGAAGTTTTAATAGAGAGACTGAATTTAAAGAAAAATCATATTATCAAGACTCCCAAACACTGAGCACGCGCCACCTGAAAACTACCAATAAATAAAATATCCACGTATCTTTATAAGTGGAAACATGCAGCTTACTTGATTCTTTCACACAGAAGTGATACTGGAAAATTTCCGCTGAAAGTCGCTGGCAAACTAGTCGCGTGAACCTCAGACACCACCCGGTGATTCCATAAAGCTCCTCCCACAGCAACCGTCACTAAGGAAAGAATGACGCAGCATTGTGCGTAACGCGCATGCTCCATAATCTCAGCGGCTTTTTCAACAAAGGTACTAAACATTGTTAATTTCTGATATTAATTTAAGATATTAATTGTTTATTGTTAATTTAACAATTTAACATTGTTATTGTAACACATACAGCGCTTTATATAAGTAGAAACACGTCTTTTTATTTTGGTATATTTGGTTTAATTTTGTTTTTTTGTGGTATGAATATACTGCTTAAAAAATAATCACACATGTCAATACTTTTGGCTGTTTTAGGAATCAATAAGATGACCCCAGAATTAGAAATGATTCTACAGGTGGAGGCAAAAGACTTTTTTTTTCCTCCTCCTCTTTTTGTCTGTTTTCCAGTAGTTTTACATTTGTAATTACTATTTAATTTTTATGATTTAAAATTTCATATTTATTATTATTAATGACACTAACCCGAATAAGTGTCATTACTGGTATCATGAGGTGGTAACTTGACCCTACAGATGCTGCACAGGCAGTCTGACTCCACCAGAATTCAAGATTCAAGGCTTTTATTGTCAAATGCATAGTTAAGTAACACATTTCCCCGAACAGTGAAATTCTTACTTTGCTGCCCACAATAGTATATAAACAGAAGATTAGGTATAACATAGATAAATAATAATATAAAGAGAAGCATGGATGATATTAAGAAATAAAAACATAATATTGTTGCAATAAATGGTGTGCAAGGATGGTTGATATAGTATGCAAACAGGAAGTGTAAACATTCAAGCAGTTGAATGTGCAACTGTAGTTTGACAGATTAGCTCAGTCAGTCAAATAGTAAGTTAATAAAAGTGCAAGTTATTCATGTGCAAAGTATAGGACGATGTCCAGGGTGGAGGTGGAAGGGTTTGGAGGGGTGGAAGGGTATAAAAAGGGGGCTATTACTCAGCAGTTCAATAGTCTGGTGGTCATTGGAATGGAACATCAATAGATGTCTTTGGGAGAAGGTTTGCTGTGTGTCCCAGCACAGTCATGGACAAGAGTCCAGGAGACTGGCTGAGAGCTGGACAGGGCCGTCTGAGGTCCTCAACCCATCGGCTGGTCTGGTATCTGCTTTCTGTTGTAAGGCAGAGCCAGATGAGTCCTGATCTCTAACAGGTTACTGGTGTGAACGTCTCTGATCAAACCACGAGAAACAGACTTCATGAGGGGGGCCTGATTTTTTTCTATCCTAGTGTTGCTTTTAAAAACTTGACTGTTAGGATCTGGGCTTGAAATGGGATCCCATAACAGGCAGAAGAGTCAAAACCTGGTTGCCAGGGCCAAACTCACAGCATATTGTGGCACAATCACACTCTTCATGTTGTTCATTTTGTAGATCTGTTATCATAGCCGCTGGTGCAATATGAAAAAAGGCTGTAAGTAGATAGTTTGTTGCTGCAGTAAACTGTAATATGTGCAGTTTTTTTTCCCATGGCCTTTTTCTCCAATAAATCCATAAATAATATTTGAAATAAATCGTATGCAAATTGTATAATTTTCAAACAAAAAGAAAAATGATTGGACATTTGAAATATAGTGATCTTAGCAATTTAAGAATATAATTTTTAATGAGATGCCAAAAAGAACAGTATCACGGGAACACAAGCTGAATGCTGAGGCGTGCCATGCTGTTCCTGGTCAGCAGGTGTCGCTGTTTCACTAAATATCAACAACAATCATTCCAGGTCCATCTAGGATCATGAGGCCCAGATTTGAATAAAAGCCGCGCTTCTCCGCGAAGCAACATTTTAATATCATAAATATAACCTTAAAGCTTCAGTAACAGTAAATGTTACTGAAGCAGTAACACCAAATGCATATAAATCGGTGTATCGACCACATTTTTCCACCACGGTTTTCAGTCCAACGTTAAACAAACAAATTTTCCCACAAATCCACAGGGGTCTCTGAGCCAACGAGGTGTGCTGCCTTCAGGAACTCTTTGGAATTTATACTTTCGCGGAGGGAGCGGCGTTGCAGGCACCTTCTGGCACTAATGTAATTTGGACCGTAACAAAAAGAGAAATCATTATAACTACGAATGAACTTACCCTTTTTAGAAATTGTATAAATTTACTGGAATACAATCTCCACTTTTTGTGCGTGCTTTCCAATCTCATGGAAAAAATAATGATAAGGATTCTCTTTAATAAAGTGTTTAAAATGTGCCAGATTGTGAGTGCTTTTTGTCTGGACAGAGAATTAGACAGAACAAAAATAGGATACATGTTAATAGGACATGTTTTTTGTTGCTTTTGTCTTTCAAGCAATGATCGCTGCAATTTTTAAAAATCTTTTTTGATTTATTAAAATTTCATTTCCTTGTATGTGTTGTAGTGATATGCCAGTCCAGTTTATTATCTCTGTTAAACAATTTTGAGTATCTTATCATTTTACATCACTTCACATTCATAATGTACCTGTCTGTGGACATGTGGCTACAGGTAGCTACACGCAATTGGCACGCTGAGTGGACCTTTTTCCAGTATTTTTGAACGTAACACAACACGTGAAGCGCGCTCGTGGCCGCTCCCCTTTATAGTAGGGCGGGGCGAGTCCGTTTGCTTACTGTTGATGTCAAAAAGTTACACAAGCTGGTGGATGAGGCTTTACAAAAGGGTGGTTTCACAACTGCCAACAAGGGCTTCGCACCTGCTCGGAACACTCACGTGAACAGGTTTTACCTGTGAGCAAAGTGCGTTTCTAAACAGGACGGAGAAATATCAGCAACTCGCCTTCAGAGGGAGAATATTTAACAGTCCGTGCATCTTCTTCTGTCGGAGGATCAGACCTCGTGTTTACCGCTTGATTTGGGAAACACCGGCACGTTAATGTGATTAAATCAGCCGTCGTCTTTTTGTCTGAACCAAAAACCACCACTTCTTCCTTTTATTTTCATTCCTGTCTCTTCCAGCATCTCAGTCATGGAGCTCAGTTCAGTGATTTTAACGACCGGGAGTTCCGTGGGGTTTTTCCGACTTGTCAACACCGGGATCGGTGGTCTCCCCATACCCGAATCCGCCTGTCGGAATGCGTGGAAATGGAAAAATATCAGCACATCCTTCGTTCATAGTTTCATCACTGCGATCTGGGCAGTTCTCTGGTGAGTCCACAGCAACTAAAGTACAAATAACCTTCAGAAATAACGTTTTTATTTTCCTCATGTCTTAATTCTTAAATCACATCACAGAAGAAGTGACATGACATGAAAACATTTTGAGATAATCCTGTCTCAAGTTTTACACCATTTAAAAAAAAGATTCTCTTTATATCTTTTCAGTTTTTTCGTTCAGCCCCAGATGGCAGAAGATCTGATCGAGACTCACTGCGTGTTTTCTCACGCTTTGGTGTCCTTTTCAATCGGTGAGTAGCTGTTCTGTTTTAATGTGATTCAATCTAATTGCTCAACTTTTGGTCTAAACCCTAAAATGACTGTAAAATCTGACTCATTAGGGGGAAAAAAAAAAAAAAAAATGAGGGATGTATCAAGACTTTTGCACAGTATTGTATGTGGAAATGTTCTGTCAGATTTGAACTCTGCTGCGTTCACAAGCTGATGTGTGCTGTTGTTTAAATACAGACTCATTTTTAGGTAGTTTTTGGTTATAATAGCGTGATGGGAACAGGCTCTTATAGAAGATGGTGATGTGATCAAAGCTCTTTAACTTCTTTGATCATCAGCCAGTTTGGCTGATACATTTTACCAATACCAGTTATCAATTTATCAGAATTTCCACTGTCCAGTTTTTACTCAGGGAAAATAAACCACGAAGAACCAAAACAATTTAACAAAATGAGAATTATGGCTCCCTTTCATTGTGCTGACTGGAAAGTAATAGAAATAATAAATGCAAAATAGTAAACAAACACCTGTAATTTACCTGACCTAAACGTGTCCTGTGGAGGGGCATGAATTAGTAGTGCAGAGATGTAAACAATGTAAACAACATGGTATGTTCATCGTGAAAAGAACCTCCGGTGCGTCTTTAAGAGATGTAGAAAATGTGAGGAGAAAAAAGTCCCAGTTAGGCACAAAGTGTAATCTTGCTTAGGGCACCAGGACCTCCAGATCCAGTTCTGGACTTTACTAAGTCACACATCCATGTGAAGTCTGTGTTCTGCCTTTTTTCCTGAATGTTTGATTCAGTTCTGCTGGTGTATAATCCACACACCACACACAAACGTTAACAAGAAGACGTTGGCTGGATGAGATATTCACAAGAAATATAGGAATATTAGTGACAGAACAAATAACTGAAGTGATTTGCTGCTTTCATCGTTGATCAAAGGGGTCTGTAAATTTTTATTGCTGTCTGCAAAGTGTATTTTATTCTGCATTTGTCAGGTTAAAGGTGGAATATGGAACATGAACACAACAACAGCACAAAGCCTTCAGCCATCTGGGTGCCGGGCTCGTAACCCCCAATAAAATATGAGTTCAGCTCACTAATCATGTTCTTCAGAGCTGATCACACACTGACTCTGATAAAAGTAGTTTCCTACCTGTTTGTAGCTCAGTCGTCGATTCAGTCCAAGTTCACTCAAGCTGCACCGGTCTCTTCTTGAGCAAACCAAAACTTCCTGCAGTCCCTCCTAAGATCTTCTGTTCTTCTCACAACTTCTCACTTATCCAAGCAGCAAACAAAATCCTCTGTGGTGCGTCCTCCGGTCGAACCCCACAGCCCGGAGTTTCCCTCACTTCAGCCCCCTGCTGCTACGTGTTAGCATGACATGCTAATAAAACCGTTTCCACAAAAACCTGCTTGTCACATGTCAGGGAATCGTCTATGGCAAGTAAATAAGGTATATAATCACCACATGTCCCCGGTGCTTCCAGCTGCTTGACCTGCAGACTCCATAGTGTGCTGGATTATTTACGGTATTAGGCAACCCAAAATGGTGCCCGCTGCTCTGCCAGCTATTGGCTGGTAGATGTAAACAAAATGCCAACGTCATGCCCGCCAAAATTAATATTTTATAATATTTTATTTTGAATATAATTTTTAAAGAAAATAGTGTATTTTCATTCTACAACCCTCTAAACACCCCGTGGAGGTATTATTTAGTTATAAATATTGCTTTTTATAAAAATATTCCATATTGTACCTTTAATTGGATGTGATTGTCACTGACTTAAACTTCATCCACTTTTTCTTTTTCCTGTCCGATAAATGGAAGAAATAAACTAAATAATTAGCTGACAGTAGATAACATATATGTATAGATATCCAGAACTGATTTTATTGTAAGTAAACAATGTCGGTCCCTTTAGGGCATCCTGGGCCTTTTTGGAGGCGGGTATTAAAGAAATGAGTGTTAAATTGTTGAGTCTCCCTAAACTAAATAACCTGCCGACATTTTCTTTATTTTGTGAACAGTAAATACATTTGAAGAAACTTCTTTAAATCACATTACAAACCAGTAACGAGCTCAGAATGGACTCTTTAAATGAATCCTCACAGCCTGACTATGAGAGTATTATCTTATCAACATGTAGATATTTTGTGACTTTGTTCCCTCTCACATACATGTTATTATTTTAAAATGTACTTGTTTATCTTTTATGTTCCTGGCAGAAAAGCAGACAAATGTCCCCTGAAATCGCGTGTCTGTCATGAATCTTGATAAAGTTCATGTCCTGATTTCTTCCATTAACGTCACAATGCAGGCTACTGTGAATAAAACCACCTACTCTCCGTAAACTCAGTTATATAGACTTACATAAATTAGATTTGTCCTTATTTTGTTGAAAAACCTTTAGCACATGTTGTACTCATCCTTAAAAGAGCACCGTCCTTTTTTACTTAGTAGTGATGTATTTAATCTGAAGTGGCTACAGTTAAACTCTTTCATGATTTTTAATGATTTATACTGTATGTAAAAGGACTTCCCAACATTTTTGGGATGTTTGAGATTCTTTCAGGAAGCTGGAAATGCGCGGCGTGGTGTCGGGATGTAAAGCTAAATGCGGGGCATTATAATCAGTCCCAGGCACCAGATGTAACCCCTCGTCACCAAGTATGCAAAGAGCCAGTTCATGAATGCAAGCAGTGCACATCAGATACCAGCAGTAACAGAAGCTCTCCCACTCACACAGAAATCCTCCCCCCCATGAGATGTGGCATGACCTCTACAATCTTTGGTAAAAGATTGAGCTTCAGTATTTAGAACATCTCACAGCTGTGGTTAAAGTATTTACATGTAAATCTTGAATATGTTTTATTAAACTGTAGAATCTAACCAGTAATATAAAACAAGAGACTGATGGGAGAGTAAGTACTGCTGTTTGGTGGTGGTCGGAGGGTCCGGCGGCGCTGTCTCACATCTGTCAGTGTGTGTCCCAGGACAGCTGTGGCTACAACGTGTGTGTAGTTCATCATCACCAAACGTGTGAGTGTATGTGTGAATGGGTGAATGACAAACTGTAGTGTGAAGCACTTTGGGGGTCGTGGGACCTGACCCATTTACCATTCATGTGTTAGATGACAGAAAAGAAGCACCTGTGATGTTCTGCTAATTCAGTTTACTTTGATCTGATATACAGAAGGAAGTGGCTGATGGTACGGTGCAGCCGTACCGTTTAAAAACATTCAGACAGTCAGGAACTGACTGCACATGCGTTCATTTCTGGAAACGTCGTTAGTGGTTGCGCATGTGCATGGGCGTCGCACCCGTGGGGGATGTGGGGGGTGTGTTTTAACACCCACACTTTTTCTGCAGTTTAGCAGAAACACCTTACGTCTGTCACTCCTCTGCGTTTCTCTGACCACTGTGTGTGTGTCTGCAAGCTGCAGCTGCCTCCTGGCCCCTCCCTCTCAAACATGACACCAGCTTTGATTGTAACTGGCTGATGATTGGCTGTTCTGTCTTAAGTCCCGCCTCTCTTGGTGTGTTAGATTTATTAGTCAGCTCATGCAGGAGAGGCGGGAACATGATTACTTACGCCTCCCTTTTTCAGGTACTTTAAATAAGCGTTTTTACTTTTAAGGTTTTTAAATGATATTAGTTTTGCCTTATTTTCTGTGCTCTAAGTGTGTTTATAAACTTTTCTAGTAAAACTCATTTAAATGGGAAGCTTTTTATAACTCATATATATATAATGGTACATTATATAATGTACCAGATCAATATTCTGCAGCAATGGACTCAGGATTAGCGGAGGACTACACGAGGCTGCTGAGACGGCTGCATACTGTAGTCCATTTCCTGCTTTTGGTGCGGTTGCGTTCACACATGCAATCGAACCGCACCAGAGTTTGTTTCAATCGAACCGAGACCCACGTTTTTAGGCAGACTAGAGATTGTTTGTTTGGTCTGAATCAGAGTTTGGTTGCCCGTTCACACCTCCCCAAATGAACCGGACTTTGTGTGGAAACAAACTAGAGTTTGATTCAAGCAGAATAAACAGGGCTAGTGTGAATGCGCCCTTAGCCAGCAGCATGCTAGACGTGGTTTCAACTGCGGGAGCTGATGAATACTAACGAACAAAGGAGTCGTGATGAAACAAATACAGGCCGTTCAAACTCGGGTGTTATCACCACCTGCGTAGTTTGAGAGATTAAAACTGAAAGAGAAGTTGTTGACCTGTTTTATTACCCACTATGAAGGTAAGAACAACTGTGGTGCTAAAATATTCAACAGAAACCTCAGAATAACAGTTTTTTTTGTATGGTTCTTGCAGAGTCTTGGGGAGAACCCACACGTCCATGGATAGAACTTAAAACTTATCCCAGAACCAGGAGTGGCGCCCTGACCTTCTTAGTGCGAGACAACTGCACCCTCGTACAGCCTCATGTAGTTCTATATAAAGGGAGCTGGGTAGCGTTCCATATTGTTATTTATTTCTGTGTGTTTTTGTCTAAGATTCTTGGTTTAACGTTGACACGATTCCCACAAAGAAATCTGAAAAAAAAAAAAACGGATCAGTTTTTGTTTTGCTTTCTCACTCCTACTTTGCTACACCTGCGTGTTTCATGAAATATGTGTCAGATAACATTGAATGAGTCATTTTAAAAGCACGAGGGTGAGAAACAAAGAAGACATCACTGAGCATCCAGTCTATTTTGAAAATGTCCCATAAATCAACAGACTTAACAGTGTGAATCCAGATAATGCAAATACACCAAGTCTCTTTCTGCAGCCTGTGGCGTGTTTGTTTTAGGTGAGACAAACTCAACCGAGTCGTCCAGTTTAATGAGATTATTCCAGCAGTTTAATTCCTTGCTCACATCCTCAACTCTCCATTATTTTTCCAGTTTTCTTAAAGGCTGTCGCCATAGTTACAGCTGGTGGTGGATATGAATAGACCCTCTCCAAGAAGCATCTTGGTTGCCGTTGCAGTTGTCATGGAAGCAGGGCTCCCCTTCTGACACACTTGATTAGTTGAAGGCAGCCCTTGTCAGAGAGAATCTATTGGCTTTGTGGTTAAATGAGTCGCTCAACCCAAAAACGTGCCGTTAACTTGGCCAAATGCTTTCTGTCCCTGCAGGTTACTTCATCTATGACTTCTTTGACATGATACAGAACCAGAAGCTCAGTCAGTCCTGGGAGCTGCTTCTCCATCACACCGTGGTGAGTAAGGTCTTTTTAGGCAGATGCACAGAAAAACAAACAGCAAAAAATGGATAAATAAATAATCTGATTCATGCTGAGAACTTCCTGAAGGGCCTCAGTCTGGAGAAGTGCAGTTTACATCCTGCAGGATGAGTTAACAGCCAGTCTGAGCGCAGCTGCTGTATGAAAACAGTTAAAAACGTTTCATAATGGTTCATGTGAATGTTATTTCACAGTTTTTTTTATTTACACTGCAAAAGTTTCACATGACACGCTTGTTCCAGCACAACAAGAATTCCTGCTGGTCATGTGGATGAATGTCATGCTGCTGGAGGTGATATTTATGATTATAAACAACATAGAAATACATTTAAATACATACGTAATGTTGTCAAACTGTTTGGGAGAATTGAGCCTTTTTACAGTAGCAATCTACTTTGATTAACAGTTATTCTGCTGTGGGGTCAAATTTGTATTTTTCTAATACATTTAGCTTCAGTTTGATTTTTGATGCTAAAGAAACATGTTTGTTTGCTGGTGAGTAGGCGAGACTTTTTGGCTCTAGAAGTACAACATGGCAGCAGTAAATAGAACAATAGAAGTAGGTTGAGAAGGCATTTCATGTTGATGGTTCAGACTTGCTGTCAGATTATCAACCTTGTTAAAGTTATCAGCAAGTGACACAATATAAATTAATTCTAACCTTTATAGATAAACACTCTGCAGTATGAATGAAATATTCCTTTAATACATTTATTGATCTTATCTGTGGCCTTTTAGAGGTGTTTAGTGATTAACTGATATAAATTCTTGCACTTATCTTTGACCCGCCCCTCCCATTCTGTTCCATTTTCTTTCACACCTTCAGAACATTAAAGAGGCAATTTCACACAAATTTCATGACTTTCTTGTTATTTATTAAGTATTGACCTAAAATGTTCTAAAAAAAAACATTAGAAAAACTGATTATCATTCCTTTCAATCTATCAGTGTCAAGATTCGGCTGGTTTCATCAGGCTTTGGGCTGTTATTATTATTCATTATTCGAATTTGCTGGCTAACCAACTAGCCTATGAGAGCAAGGTACATTGTTTCCTTCCCGCTGTGCATGGCAACAGCACATGTAGTCTCTTCCTGTTTGTTACGTCTTATGGTGCGTTCACACCAGCCACTTAGTCAGCGTCAAGCAACGTTCATAACGCTCCAAGCTTGACGCTTGATAGTTGAAGCTCGTAACGCTGGACCGTTAAAAAGAACGCGTAGGCGGGGTTTCCTTTGTTATCGGATGTTCGGAGCTATAACGGATCATATAGAGGGAGTGGCTTGGCTTTATTTACTCCATTTGTGGATACACCCCATTCTCCAGATGCGTTCTGAGTTTGAGGAGTTAAACCATTTGTTCCAGGAGCTACATATGGATGAGGTTTGCTTCCAGCGCTACTTCCGTCTGTTCCGCACTCTGTTTGAAGACTTCCTGCTTCATTCAGGTTACTTCACTATGATGAGACGCTCTGATTGGTTGACATGCTCTTGAAGCGGCATGTCAACCATGTCAAAGACGTAGCTGAACGTCTGAAAAGCTTGAAAAGTTGAAGCTGCTAACGCTCACAAAGCAACGCAGGGACTCTGACGCTGGTCTGACGGACTCCACCATAGACTTTACATGTAAACTTGACGTTTCTGACGTTGATGGTTGGGCCGGTGTGAACGCACCATTATGCTACAGCTTTTAGCCAGCAGCATGCTAGGCGTGGTTTCAACTGCGGGAGCTGATGAATACCAACAAACAAAGGAGTTGTGATGAAACAGATAAAGGCCGTTCGAACTCGGGAGAACTCGGGTTTTATCGCCACCTGCCTAGTTTGAGAGATAAAAACTGAAAGAGAAGTTGTTGACCTGTTTTCACACCCACTATGAAGGTAAGAACACCTGTGGAGCTAAAATATTCAACAGAAACCTAAAAAAAACTGTTTTTAATCGAAGGGCCTCTTTAAACTTCCTTTGACTTAATAATTTTCCTCAGCAGCTGTTATCAGATCACACTAAATGTCAGACGTCTTCATGACCCTCAGCAGCTGTGGGGGATTTTCTAGGTTGGTTTTAATAATTTGTACATGCATGTCACATTGACAGCTGATTATAACTTAATCTCAGATTATTGATCCCCTTATCAGCAAATTCTTAGATCAGACTTGTCGTTACAGCTGATCGATGCTTGTCACCTGATGATGGCTGGATGATCCTCTCATTTCAGACATAAAATTACATTAAACTTCTTTCCTTTTCAACTCACTTTGACTGCATGTGGTGATGAAGCCCATCCTGGTGGAAGAATTTGGTCAGAGTCTGGAAAAGAACTAGAAAACTAACCTGAGGGAAGATAGAACCACCTATCCAGTGAATGTTTTTCCTCTTTCCTCCCCTATTGTGACCTACTTCCAACACCATGCTGATGTTTCTTACTCTCTGTTGCCAAGTTGTTGTTGTTGTTGTGTAATTTTCACCTCATACAATCTGTTTACTTAAGGAAACAGAGTCGATCAGTGTAGCTGACATGATTTATACTTTTCACTCAGTAGAGTTTTGTTATTTAAAGATATTGAAAGATTTTTCTGCTGAATTTATAAATCATTCAACTTTATAAGATTGTTGCATGCTAATGTTCTACTTCCACATTTATATATTTAAAAAAATGCAATATTTTAATTTCAACACATTTAATGAAGTAAATAACTTGCAGTTCAATGCCCCAAACAGGTTGCCAGATCTTATAGAAACAACATGCTTTAAGGGAATTAAATGGATTCCTCTATAATAAAAACAACTAGAAAAACACCCGGAGAGCACAGACCTCCACCGCGCACCTCAGTTCCCATATATTGTGTTTTACACCAAAAATCAACCTGAGCACATAAATCATTTATTGTGGAATTACATGACATATTAAAAACAATCTAATCTCACCATGATGAAGAATCTTTAAAACATTTCTTGATCCAGACGGTGATCCAGATCACTCCCAAAATCTACTGGACCATTTCTGACATTTCCTGAAAATTTAATCAAAATCCATCCAGAACCTTTTGAGTTATCTTGTGAACAAACAAACAAACAAACAAAAAAACAAATAAACCCCGGTGAAAACGGAGGTAATAAATGGCAACCAGCCATTTTTTATTTTTGCAGTTCATTTGAATGTTGTTCAATCTATTATTATAAAAGATCCTAGTTTACTTCTTCCTCTTATTGTTGTATTTAATAACTATTTTATATTAATGGTTAATTGACTGTAATCAGTTGAACCTGTTTGTCACAAGGCCACAGTCACACCTTGAGCCAATTAGAGTCTCCTGTTAACCCTAACCCTGTTGGATTAAATTGCAGTTCCACTGTGCAGCCTTAGAGCCTAACAGTGACAGGAAAATAAAGTATTTCCATTGAAAACCTGTTCTTCAATGCTGAAATATTAGTAGTCCTTCTGGATGACTTGTGGGAAACGGGCGTCTGCCAACAAGTCGTCCCTGGAAATAAAAGTTTAGAACGAAGATAGTTGTGTTACTTTTTTCCTGAGGTTTGTCTTTCTCTCCTTCTGTTGTGGCGAGTCCAGCTGGCTTCAGATCACCGTTAGTGTGAGATTGATTTTTCCCTCATTCACAAGGACCCCCCCTCCCCCCGTGTCTCTGTGTTCTTCCCAGGGAAACTCACTCTATGAACTTTTTTACCCATTTGTAATGTCTCTCATTCACATTTTCTTATGAAATTCCTCCTTGCTTTCAAATAGAAATTTGTCTTTCCTCAAATCTTGAAGGAAACTCCTCTTGTGTTTTTTTATGCAAACATTTGGATTTATGTTCATCAAATACATTGTTTTTATGAATAATTCAATTTTCCATGCAGTCGATGGTAGTCACAAAGTCTCAGTCTGTAGAATCTGGGAGATTTTCTCACCAGTAACTAGTGAATTCTGCACACAAACCTCAAAAAGTTCAAAGTTGTTGAAGGAAATATTCTACTGTAAACTTTTACTTTGCCACATTTCCATCAGACGGTCACTTATGATTGACATCTGTAGATATTTGTAGTAAATACAGTCCATGTTAGAACACTGATAGTGATTTATTGCAGTGAAACACAAGTTAGGAACTGGTAAATGGCGTTTACTTGTATTTATCGCGTATTTCAAGTCAGTTTATTATTCACTCATTCTGTTAGTAACTTTTACTGTTAATTTGACTCCGCCATTAAAATTTCTCCCTGACATACAGTGGGGCAAAAAAGTATTTAGTCAGCCACCAATTGTGTAAGTTCTCCCACTTAAAAAGATCAGAGAGGCCTGTAATTTTCATCATAGGTATACCTCAACTATGAGAGACAAAATGAGGAAAAAAAATCCAGAAAATCACATTGTCTGATTTTTAAAGAATTTATTTGCAAATTATGGTGGAAAATAAGTATTTGTTCAATAACAAAAGTTAATCTCAATACTTTGTTATATAGCCTTTGTTGGCAATGACAGAGGTCAAACGTTTTCTGTAAGTCTTCACAAGGTTTTCACACACTGTTGCTGGTATTTTGGCCCATTCCTCCATGCAGATCTCCTCTAGAGCAGTGATGTTTTGGGGCTGACGCTGGGCAACACGGACTTTCAACTCCCTCCAGAGATTTTCTATGGGGTTGAGATCTGGAGACTGGCTAGGCCACTCCAGGACCTTGAAATGCTTCTTACGAAGCCACTCCTTCGTTGCCCGGGCGGTGTGTTTGGGATCATTGTCATGCTGAAAGACCCAGCCACGTCTCATTTTCAATGCCCTTGCTGATGGAAGGAGGTTTTCACTCAAAATCTTACGATACATGGCCCCATTCATTCTTTCCTTTACACGGATCAGTCGTCCTGGTCCCCTTGCAGAAAAACAGCCCCAAAGCATGATGTTTCCACCCCCATGCTTTACAGTAGGTATGGTGTTCTTTGGATCCAACTCAGCATTCTTTCCCCTCCAAACACGACAAGTTGAGTTTCTACCAAAAAGTTCTATTTTGGTTTCATCTGACCATATGATGTTCTCCCAATCCTCTTCTGGATCATCCAAATGCTCTCTAGCAAACCGCAGACGGGCCTGGACGTGTCCTGGCTTCAGCAGGGGGACACGTCTGGCACTGCAGGATTTGAGTCCCTGGCGGCGTAGTGTGTTACTGATGGTAGCCTTTGTTACTTTGGTCCCAGCTCTCTGCAGGTCATTCACTAGGTCCCTCCGTGTGGTTCTGGGATTTTTGCTCACCGTTCTTGTGATCATTTTGACCCCACGGGGTGAGATCTTGCGTGGAGCCCCAGATCGAGGGAGATTATCAGTGGTCTTGTATGTCTTCCATTTTCTAATAATTGCTCCCACAGTTGATTTCTTCACACCAAGCTGCTTACCTATTGCAGATTCAGTCTTCCCAGCCTGGTGAAGGTCTACAATTTTGTTTCTGGTGTCCTTTGACAGCTCTTTGGTCTTGGCCATAGTGGAGTTTGGAGCGTGACTGTTTGAGGTTGTGGACAGGTGTCTTTTATACTGATAACGAGTTCACACAGGTGCCATTAATACAGGTAACGAGTGGAGGACCGAGGAGCCTCTTAAAGAAGTTACAGGTCTGTGAAAGCCAGAAATCTTACTTGTTTGTAGGTGACCAAATACTTATTTTCCACCATAATTTGCAAATAAATTCTTTAAAAATCAGACAATGTGATTTTCTGGATTTTTTTTCCTCATTTTGTCTCTCATAGTTGAGGTATACCTATGATGAAAATTACAGGCCTCTCTGATCTTTTTAAGTGGGAGAACTTACACAATTGGTGGCTGACTAAATACTTTTTTGCCCCACTGTAACTCTGACTGCTTCCTACTGCAGGTAAGACACTAACAAAAATACTTCATTACATCACAGAAAATAACCCGAACTATTCCTTTAATATGTGATAACCTGAAAGTCTAAACACACACACCGTTCTGCAGGTAGAGACAGAACAACTAGGCTGATCGTTTATCTGGGGTGCAGAAAGGTGTTTTTTCTGAATATGTTGACGCTGCTGAAACGAGCCGTACAACAACACCATCACAGCAAGACTTCACACGCTGGTTCGCTGCACACGTGCAGGTTGTCTTACAGAACCAGAATAAAAATCAAT
The DNA here is from genome assembly GCA_006937955.1 of Pachypanchax playfairii. Taxonomy (NCBI): domain Eukaryota; kingdom Metazoa; phylum Chordata; class Actinopteri; order Cyprinodontiformes; family Aplocheilidae; genus Pachypanchax; species Pachypanchax playfairii. The sequence continues at coordinate 2,143,508 of SSNP01000010.1, read as the reverse complement.
TTTTCATGTCAGGGTAGTTGCCACACCTACGTTCATGAATCTAGTTACATCATGTTCTGTTGTAGTGAGTCATTTATAAAAACAACATGATGACAGGAACATTAGTACTTAATAAGATAATCACAACAGTGACAAGTTAAAGCTGGAATCTGGAGTTTTCCTTTTTTCAGGAGTTATTTCTGATTTTTTTGTTTAATTACATAAAAGTTCTGTTATATCATGTAGGAAAAACATCCTATTTTTTTCTTTCTCAAAGCCCCCCACTGTCCCATAGGGGTGCATTTAATTTTCACCGAGCGCCGCCTAGCATTAGCCAATAGCATTAGCCAATAGACTTAGCCATCCGCATAGTACACCTCTCAATCAACCAAGCGTGCACAAGCACGTATCCTGAAGAACTACTGTTTACAAGTTGTTTACAATGCTGCAAAGACACATGAATCATGGAGCAGCAGCTGCTTTAAATAAACATATAAATTGTTTAAATGACCCATGAAGTGTCCATCGTAACAAAGGTGGCACGCGTGCACCGATGACAGCAAACACTGGCTAACATATTACAGACATAGAGGGGCGGGACTTAAAGGTGCAATATTTTTTTTTCACCTCAGTGGTGCCCTCTGAGAAGAAACTACGAATCATAACTTTAATCTAATCCGTTAGTTTACTCTTTAAAACATCTCAATGTTCATAAAATATTATAATGTGTCCATTAAAGATATCTGACTGTTGGAACAACCATTTTACGATCTAGTTTGATGTTTCCACTGCAATATGTTGCTATTGTTGTTGATCTTTATTGATAATGCAGTTGTATTCTGATGTTTATTGCAAGCTAGATAACTTCCTACCCAGTGATAGCTGCTTCTTGAAGGGTGTCCCATAATTTAACCACTTCTGACTTGAAACTAAAGGCAGAGTGGTTGGAGTAACACTTGGAACACTGTAATCTTCACTGAGGGTTTGGTCTGTTCCACTAGCAAATATGTGGAGCAGCATGCTGTCTAACGCCAGATTTGCTGATCTGTGTTGTTGCAGCGCAGGAGAAATACAGTCAAACATTCCATGGAAAGTTTTTCCTTCTTCCTCGTCTTGGTAACTGAGGTCGGCATCATGGCGTCTTGTTTCTGTAAGAGGAAAACATGAAGCTGAAGTAAAGTCTAATATCACATCAGCAAATATGCTTCTTTTCTAAAGCAGGGAGGCTTAAAAATTCTGCCAAAAATGGTTTGAATTACTATTTACTTCCTGCACAAATACACTGTCTTGTGAATGGAACATCTAAGGTTTATTATGGAAAGTAATAATAACGTGCTAATCATTGACAAAAAAGGTGTTTTTGATTGAGTTCAGGGAACTATAGGAATACAGTTAGTTTCCATTCTGTTAAAAAACAAGAATGTGTTTTAACCTAATTTGTTAGCATCTCATTGAAACAGCGAGTGTGTGAGATAATTAAATAAAATGTGAGACGAGATGCCAACAGAGGCTGTAAAGCAGATCAGACTTCCCCCTGACAAAATCTGGTAATATTGGAAATGATATCTAATGTAATTCTGTAAAAAATAAAAAAAAAAAGTTTGGAGCTTCTCAGCCAATTTTCTGAACGGGCTTTGCACCTTTGAAAGATGTGAAAGTCTGAACACAAGGAGTTAAACGAGTCAGTGGAGTCATCTCTGCCTTAAAGTGTCCATTTCACACAAATTTCAGGACTTTGTGGTTATTTCTTAAGTATTAACTTGTAATATGAAACATTTTATATCTAAAAAATATCGGGAAACACTGATTAACAGACCTTTCAATCTGTCTGCGTTAAAATTCAGCTGGTTCTGTCAGGCTGCTTCGTCAGCAGCTCGTTCGTATTCATTATTCGAATTTGCTGGACTCCGATTGGTTAACAAACTAGCCTATGAGAGCAAGGTAAACTGTTTCCTGCCCCACTGCGCATAGCAACGTCAGACGTCATGTCTTCCTGTTTGTTACGTCTTATGCTAACAGCTTTTAGCCAGCAGCATGCTAGGTGTGGTTTCAACTGTGGGAGCTGCCGAAAACTAACGAACAAATGAGTTGTGACGAAACAGATACAGGCCGTTCTGACTGGGGAGAACTCGGGTTTTATCACCACCTGCGTAGTTTGAGAGATAAAAACTGAAAGAGAAGTTGTTGACCTGTTTTCACACCCACTATGAAGGTAAGAACACCTGTGGAGCGAAAATATTCAACAGAAACCTCAGAAAAACTGTTTTTAATGGAAGGGCCTCTTTAAACATCTGGACTCTGAGGGATTAAGAGATGGAGAAATGGTTGCTTTCCGAAACACTGTGAGATGTGATTAATTTCCCATCATGCACCTCTTATTTACTGAATCTTTTTAGCTTTTGCCACCGAAAACCTTCATCATTAATCTCATTCCAACCTGAAACACGTGGAACGTGTCTCACTTTTCCACACATGAAACAATGTTTTTATGGGAGGCATGTCAGATTCTTGCGTATCGATGTCACATTTAGAAGCAGGACTTTACTGTCGATGGTGTCAGAGCAGATGTTTCAGATCTTTGTAACTAAGTGAGGTCGGTTTTATTTTTAGATTTTTTACAGATATGGAATCACAAAGTGTTTTATGTGGCGGTGAGAGTGAAACACAGAGGGGTGACAATGAAAACAAGGTTTAAAAACAGAATAAAAAGTCCATATCTAACTTCAACATCTGTCAAACCTGAAAAACCTGTAAGGGTTTAATTTCCTGGATTTCAGCAAGTCCTTTTACTTTGTGCCAAATGACACATCAGCTTTAGATTCTGTAATCCCAGATGTTTCAATTTTAGCCTAATTTTTACTGAAATGAATCAATTTATCCAAAAAAAGGCCACAGTCAGAACATCCAGTGGTTAATTTAGTTATGTTTACATGTATATTGGGGCATTTTAGGGGTTTTAAATATTTTTTACCCTTTTATTTTTAATTCAAGACATTTTATTTAGTTACTGCTCTACAGGGAACAAAGTGATTTAAACAAATAAAAGCATAAATGCTCAAATAAAACGTTCATAACGTTGCTGATGAACATCACCAGTTTATTTATTTATTAAAGGTTTGTAACCTGTGGGGGGTGTTGTAGGTCACTGCAGTGTCATTTGTACAAGCATATCACAATGATGAGGGCTCAGATTAAACTTGTAGCTGCAGTTTATCAGTTTCTCTAAGACGTTCTGAGCTGGTGACGTCCAGCATTCTGATATGAAGACAACTAGATGACATCATAGGCAGAGCCTCATTCCGACGTACCAACGTTTGTGTGACGCTCTTCGTTCATGCATGAGGCATGCATGTTAAACCTTTTTCCTTTTCAACTCACTTTGACTCTAATTTAATTCTTTCACTACAAACCTGACAGTAACATTGGATCACATCACTTTTAAAAGAACCGTAGTGTCTTTTTGTAGCCAGGATTAAATTCAAAATGAGTTTTTTTAGGATTCTTTTCCAAGCAATGCCATTACTAGTTTTGGATACCTTGGAAAATCTCCTAACCACATCACCAACCCAACATTAACACACAAATCCTGACATGGTTTGAGACACAAAACGACTAGATCACACTGTACGACCAAAAATATGGCAGCCAGAGATGCCCAAAAACAGATTGTATGTGCCTGTCAGGAAGTTCTGATGTTTATCTTTTGTTTTTTGTTTGTGTGTTCATACAGATATAAATCAGCTAGCTCGGCTGTATGACGATCAGTTGTCATGTGATTTCTCCTCCTTGCTTCAGTTCTGAATATGTAAACATATTTTATCCTATAGGCTTAGAAAGGATTATTGGATTCAGATTATTTTTTATTGTTGAAGGTTTCTGTGTACTAAAGACCTGCGTTGGGATGGAATCCAATTGGATCCAGCAAAAATCTCACAGGCGGTTTTAGGATTGCTGCAGGCGGCTAAAAATAGACAACAGATCNCCAAATTTGTTGCATTGTCAAAGCTGGTGAGGTTCATTTTGAGTTTATCTGCATCCTTTTGACCAGAGGAAAGAATATTATTGTCTGGGAGCATGAGACCAGACAACAAACTGTGTATACACACACACACACACACACACACACACACACACACACACACACACACACACACACACATATACACATGGTTACACACCAGGGAGAGCTTCTCTGTGCGGGTGGTTTGGAGTTTCTTAAGAATTTGCTTGTTCATAACTTTAAGGTCAGACGTGGTTCACTGTTGAAGACATATGTTACAAATAAATCACTCTGTTGAGACGTTGCTCTAATCTAATATTTGGTTTTGTGTTGTGAAATTTTCTTGTGATTCGTTTATTGGTTTAACTAAATAACCTCACGCACTTGACTGTATACGTCCTGTATCCATGTAAGAAACATGTGAACCCAAATCCCAAAACAGACTGTTAGACTTTAGACGTGACTGCGTTCACACAGTTTCTACAGACCAGTCGCTCTAAAACTGCACACAACATACAAAATGAAGTGATCACTCACATTTCACACAGTCTGTGTGTTTTCATTGAATCTGTAAAATACCTTCAAATGTCCATTGCTTATGAACTGGTACATTATAAACAAAAGCCAACCCTTTCCCTAAGATACAGAATAAACATCATTCTTCTGGTTCCAGTTTCTTGTTTGCTAACATTGGTGATTAAATTGGCTCCTAGAATACAATGTATGTATGATGAATGACATGCATTTAAAAGCAAAACGCCTTGAAAAATTCAAGCCTTTTGGAAAATTTACAAATATTGATTGTCAATAATGAGTAAAAAGTCATGAAAAGAGGATCTCACAGCAGCTAATATTAAGAAAGATGAAGTGTTTCCTTTTTGCTGTCAGTCTGATGTTACACACACTTTGCTTCTAGAAAATGGAAAAGTCAGGTCGCCTAAAATCCAGAAAAAGAAAGAAGGTATTTGTTCTGGGTGAAGTAACAACCAGGAATGCTGTTTGTGGAGGTATTCGCCCATATCACTTGATGAATTGCACGTCATTTAAAGTGTAGAAGGAACTGTGTGTGATTCCCTGATGCCACACCTATTGACCTAAAACCAGAATGTCAGAAGAGTGAATGAGATCCAGCTGCTGTTGGAATACCAAAAAACTGGTGTGTGGTTTGAAAACAATGTGGGTGTGTCGGCATGTAAGAACACAGTGTTGGAATATACTTCATATTCATTTGGTTAGTTTCATAACAAATATGACATTGCTTTGCAGTCAGCGAGGGTTTTGGGGGGGTGTTAGTCTTTGACCTACTACCCACCACCACTACTACTGTCATTTAGCAGACGCTTTTATCCAAAGCGACTTACATTGAGAGAACATACAAGCAAGAAATCAAAGAGAAGGAAACAATATAAGGAGGCGGACTGTTTGGAGTCCAGTTTAATTCCGACGCTGATACATCAAATTTTTTTTTTTTGTTTTTTACCCTTGTAGAGATAAACGCCCAAATCGCTATCATAAATCATAAATCAATTCCTCATTAAGACTGAAATTGTTCTTTAAAGAGGTGAGTCTTAAGTCTGCTCTTAAAAGTAGGTGCCGACTCTGAGGATCGGACCGAGTTTGGTAGGTCATTCCACCATCGGGGGGACCTCTATTTGTGCTATTTTTTAACTGTTTGAAATAAGTTTGTGACAATTACAGTATGAGATCACAAGGTTTCTGGTTGGAATGTAAAGACCTATCTGGTCTTAACGGGTGTTAAAATGCCTTTTAAAAAGGATTTAGAGAAACGTTGAAAGGAGTGACGCACACTCATGGCAAGAAACTGCTCATCCATTCATAAAACTTCATTCAAAAAAATAAAACTAGATATAAAATCCATCCCAGACTTCTGGCAGCTCCATGTTTGTAAAAGACACAAATGTTTGTGAGTTCTGCTGATTAACAAATTTACCCAGCGATAATTGAGCAAAACTTAGCAAAAAAGACATGTCCAATAACACAACAAAGACTGGCGACTGACTCTCCTGATACCGGTTTAGAAACAAAGATAAGAATGAGAAATTGGTGGAAACAAGTGACGCTAATGGGCCCTCTAGGTCATACGAGCTCTAGCAAAAGTAATGAAGCTGCTGCTATGAAGGAGATCGTGCAAGCTATCGTCCAAATCAAGAAAAACAGAAGTATCCTACAGATGAGGGTGGATGTAGAGTAGAGGCTGTTAAAATGATTCTGCTGCTCAGAGTTTTGTTCTTGTTTCAGTCTCTCCCAGTCAGGATCCAACATCTGTCTTCAGTATGCTGAACAAGACAAAGAGTGAGACTTAAAACAAAGGGTGGACTCAGCCTCCCCAATATAACAGCACATGTAACAGCAGTGTATTAACAGTAGCTGTGTTCACATGGACACAAGTAATCGGATTAAAAGCCTGATCAGAATAAAAATGCCTCATTCAGATTACTTACACTCATTCAGATCAAAATGTCATTCAGATTGAGACAGATTGGTTATGCCGATGGTTGATCTGATCGCTGCACATGTAAACGCTTTTTCTGAGGGTGGGTCATGTCTGTTACGTTCTGCGTTGACGGATCTTACGTTGGCGTTTACAGAAACTGGATGAAAACATGGCGACGTTAAACAAAACTAGTCAGTTTTGGACACAAATGTGTTTCTGGAGGTTTAGATGTAAAAAATATTTCCAGAAAAAATAAAAACATGTTCAGAAGAAGATTGTACCACTCCATTTTAAATGAACGCAGCCATGTTTGTTTACAAAGTAAGTTTGCTTCTTCTTCTTCTATGATCGTTTCCGCTATTTCAAATAGTTCTGCGCATGTCAAAATGAGCTAACCCGATAACATGTGGCGCATGTAAACGCTTGTACACGGTCAAACTCTAATCTGAACAATGATCAGATTAAAGACATTAGGGTTGAAACTATTCTTCGAGTACCTTGAATAATTCGAGTACAAAAAATCCTCGAGGCAAATTCTCTGCCTTGAAGCTTCGTTTAATTTACGTCACCACTGTCTGTTTACTTTAAAATGTCTCACTTGGACTGAAATAAGTAACACACATACATTAGACGCTGCGCTGCACTGAATGCACCCGCGGGTGGCGGTGTAACTTTCTCTTAAGCCATGGCGGACAACGTAGACACCAGTGGAGTGCGAAAAATTAGCCCCAGTGCGGATTCAACCTCACAAGTTATATTTGAATAACTTCAATTTTTTTAAATCGTATTTTTAGTTTTTGAGATATAAAATAGGTTGTTTATATAGTGTTTTTATTAAGTTATTCATTTTGTACTTTCTAATTTCGTAGTTATTTTCTGTGCTTCGCTGTTCCAATTGTTAAAAAATGAAATTACAGTTCATTATTTGTTTTTCCCCTTTTGTTTTCGTCTTATCGATAAAGTATCGGATCAATAAGGAATATTGTTAAGAGTAGTAGTATTGATAAATCCTTAATGATACCCATACCTAATGTCACTTCTGCAAGCGGACTCAAAGTGTTGAAGTTTTAAAAAATAATTTTGAATAAAACTTGGAAGAATAACTGACAATTGCTTGCTGATTTTAAAAAGTCTTTCATATTTTATACCACTATTGATATAATGGTTTACAAACACAAAATTGTAATTTATTAGAATACTCGATTAATCAATAAAAGATTCGATAGAGTAATCTATTACAAAAATATTCGATACCTGCAGCCCTAAAAGACATTTTGCACATGTAAACGCAGCTAACGACACAGTTGGGAGGGGAAATGGAGCAGAATGCATTGTTAGTTGAACCTCTATCCACTCTCCTGTTTTTGAGCAATAAGTCCATGCAGGAGAAACTGGAAATCAAAAACATTTAAATGAAACACACCTGAAATGTGTCGCCAGGCCAAAAGAGACTCAGTGACAACCACCCTTTCAAGAGTCATGCTGTTTCCTGGAAATTCAAACCCCAACATCAAGATCAGAATCAAGTTTTATTTCCAAATATAATTTGCATAATACAAAGAATTTGACTTGGAAGAGATCCGTAGTCGCCAGGGTAGAGATACAAATATTGAAAAAAGATACAAGAGGATAGAAGAGGAGAAAAAACATTCTCTCACCCAGTGACCTCAGGGACACTGTATGCAGGGGCGGGGCTTCAGGGGGGGCTGGGAGGACGGTACGCCCCCGGCCCGGACATCAGAGGGGCCCGGCTTAGAGGTATGATGTGAGAGATGGGCCTCTTCCACATCTGGAAAAAACTGGTGAAGACAGGCGAGAACACGGGCCCTTTTATAATGATGGAGTTTGGGTTCCGATTACAGAACCGTGTAAAATGCCGATTCATGCAGGGTTTATATGCGTTGCCCAGTCAGGTTTGAGTCATGTTGCTAAAAGCTTTACAAGAAAGACTTTAGTGATGTAGTTGGTGTAAAATATTGAATAAAACGTTGTCCTGCATCACTGGCTTTATTTTCACTCTAACATTGAGCTTTATGATGCACAAATTTACAAGTTAATCACCGATATTGCATCCAAGTGCATTGTGGGTAAAACTCGTCATCTAAGGGCCCGGTCATTTGCTCCGCCCCCCCACCCGGCTCCGATTTGTTCCGCTAATGACTGTATGAGATTACAAAAACAAAAACATGTCATGTGACGCTGTGTGAGAGAGTTGTCCTGTTGTCTTGAACAAATCAGACTCAGAAGTCCATCAAGATGTCAAAGCATCAGCTGGATAACAAGATGTCTCTCTGAGAGGAGACAAATTATGTTATAATACCTTTTAAATGTTCACTTTTTATGTTTCATTCATTTGAATTATATATTTTTTTCATATTCTGTAATGTTGTCAAGGAGCGTTCTGCTTTGTATTGCATCTTTTGATGTTTGATCAAAATTAAGTTAAAAAAAGATAAAAACTCCATCTTGAAGTCACATGTTAATGTGGGACAAAGTGTGTTCTCCTCATCTGCTCAAGTTAAAAGCTGTACAGTTGTAATTAGCCAAACTGGAATAACTGTGTTTGATCCATTCGTTGGTTTCCTGATCAGATGTCTGACTGAGGGCCAGTGGGCCGTCATGACGCGTCACCAGAGACCTCGTGATGGTAGTTAGAACCACTTTCATGGACGTCAGGATAACCCAGAGTCTCCTCTCAAACTTTGAACTTCCTCTGTGTGCACTGCAGGCGTAATCATTACTTCTGAGTGTTTCCTAGCTGCATGTCCTTCGCTGCTATATCTCTTGTAGACTTTGAGCTTTTCAAAGGTCCTCCCATCCACTAACACCCCATTGTTGGTTGAAAATCACCACATGTCCAACGTCTCTGCAGAGTGTCAGAGTGGTTTTGTTTTTATTAACTTCACTGGGTCATTTCCTGTCTTCTTTATGGCCTGCAGTAAGACGGACGGGGTTGTGTGCTGAACAGGCCTAGACGTAGAGACATTAATCAGATGAAGCTCCAATGGAAAAACTTTAGTCACAAATGTAAAGAAGAGTCATTTCTTGTGTAAAGATTTATATTTTCCCTCTATTTATGAATAAATCTCAAAACAAAAAACGTTTTTTTAAGAGTGTAACCCGATAGCAAACTCTTCCACTTCTTTCCACCCAGTTCTGTTAACTCTGCATCGACCCACCTGTTCATGGCATATCTGCTAACATCCCGTCCCCTTTGACCTCTCTGCTGGTCGTCTAAAGAGGCTCAGAGTGAGACACTGTTCTGGACCAGAATAGTATCCAGAAAGTGTTTGAAAACTCTGAGTACATTAATCCTGCGCTCAGGGAAACTCTGTTTAGTTTCAGAGACAGAGAGAGAAATATGAAAGTCTGAGTCTATCGCTATGGTGACCAACTCTGTGAAACTCTGTAAAATGATACCTGATCAATAAAAAAGCATGTTATGGGGGATAAATAAATGAAATTCAAATTTTAAAGCTCTCTTGACTAAAAGTCAGTGAGTATAATTGAGTTTTTAAATAGTAGAATTTGGTTTTACCTGTGGAGGCAGCTGGTTCTACAGTTTAAAGCTTTGACCTCAGGACAGCCAGAAGTACATGATCAACACATCTAAATGATCTGGAGGAGGTCACAGATCTATAAAAGATGACCTGCAGTTTCCACGGCGTCCAATAATAATAATTATTATTATTATAGATAAAAAGACAGAAGTTTAATCCTCATTGACGTTTGAAGGCATCAGGCTCTAAGTTGAGTGAAGCAGTCTAACAGCAGGTTTAATGAAGGTGAATGATCTGAGTGTCACCTGCTTGTCAATGAAAATATACAGAATATTTTCTTTAAATTGGGCCTAAGGGGAACATGGAAATGGTCCAAAGGTAGAGCCATAGGCAAAACCACATGAGAGGATCTAAAGAAGAGACGGGTTCTCTGAGGCATATTCAAATTCCAACATGTTTATTAAACCCTGAAGGGAAATTATGTTGTAATAACTCAGTTCTTATTCAGAGAGTCATTCTAGAGGGTTCTAGCTGTGGATGGGAAGGATCTCCTGTAGAGGGTTCTAGCTGTGGACGGGAAGATCTCCTGTAGAGGGTTCTAGCTGTGGACGGGAAGGATCTCCTGTAGAGGGTTCTAGCTGTGGACGGGAAGGTTCTCCTGTAGAGGGTTCTAGCTGTGGACGGGAAGATCTCCTGTAGAGGGTTCTAGCTGTGGACAGGAAGGATCTCCTGTAGAGGGTTCTAGCTGTGGACAGGAAGGATCTCCTGTAGAGGGTTCTAGCTGTGGACAGGAAGGATCTCCTGTAGAGGGTTCTAGCTGTGGACGGGAAGGATCTCCTGTAGAGGGTTCTAGCTGTGGACGGGAAGGTTCTCCTGTAGAGGGTTCTAGCTGTGGACGGGAAGGTTCTCCTGTAGAGGGTTCTAGCTGTGGACGGGAAGGTCTCCTGTAGAGGGTTCTAGCTGTGGACGGGAAGGTTCTCCTGTAGAGGGTTCTAGCTGTGGACGGGAAGGTTCTCCTGTAGAGGGTTCTAGCTGTGGACAGAAAGGATCTCCTGTAGAGGGTTCTAGCTGTGGACGGGAAGGATCTCCTGTAGAGGGTTCTAGCTGTGGACAGGAAGGATCTCCTGTAGAGGGTTCTAGCTGTGGACAGGAAGGATCTCCTGTAGAGGGTTCTAGCTGTGGACAGGAAGGTTCTCCTGTAGTTTTCTGTGTTGGATCTGAAGAATCTTCTGACTGAAGACACTGTGTTGTTGAGTTACTGTGTTGTGAAGAGGATGATGAGGGTTCTCCATCATGTTCTTCATCCTTCTTTGGACAGTCAACTCAGGAGGATCCAGAACATAAATCTCTCTCTGCTTCTGTAGTTCATCAAAGAGCCAAAAAGTTAAACACTAAGCAAAAATCCTTCAACCTGCACAGAAACAAACCTGAATAAAAATAATTCATAGTAACATTTAAAACAAGAAAACAAGCAAGAAATACTTAAAACAATAAAAACATCTAGTAACTTCTCCAACAAGCTGCTTCTATGTGTCGAGTTATTCTTGAAAATATTGAAAACTTTAAACATAGAAAAACTGTCTAACTGATAAGACCCGCCTTAGACTGGGAGTCTTAAAAAGCAGGTCAGAGAAAAACGAGGAGAACTACTTTAAGACGTGCAGAGCCGTTTACGAAAAGATCCACAGGAGACAGGTCTGTAATGAACCAATGAGTCAGACACGTTTGTTTGTTTGTTTGTTTGTTTGTTTGTTTGTTTGTTTGTGAAAAAGCAGTAAAATATCACATCAAACAGGTCACGACCTGAAAATGAAGAATGGCTGGTTGCAGATGCTGAACAGGTGCAGCTATATTGAGCATTTTACCCTGAGTTTTGTCTGCAGGTTAACCATCGTTACCCTGACAGTGCTGATCAGGGTTTTTACCTCATCATAACACCTGCAGTATAAACACATACTGCTGAGGACTCGACTGTGTTTCTGTGATACAAAAACTTGTAACGTTTCCTCTACAAAGACTTGTGTTCAGAAACCCATCGGACGTCCCTGTTTTTGATTTCAACCTGATTATATCTTTGAACTCTGGTTTCCACGCTGGTTCAGGCTCATGTTTCCTCAGATTTACCGTGACTGTATACAATTACTTATGTGAACTTTACCACACATTTTGGTTGGTCGCATGCTCAGTTTTATCATCTTTTATGCAGCTGAAACTTTTCTTTGTTTTTTACCAACTCTGGTTTGCGTCTTTTCCTCACTGAGCGCCTTTCACACCCGGTGCTTTTCCTCCTGAAAGCTGAAAGATGCTGAAGGTCCCTCGCCAGGGTTTAGTGTGTGTTTAATTGAGCCCGTGGGGAGGACGCAGAAAACAAACACTTTGTTTTTCAGGCCTTTTAATTGGATTTTAGGTGCGTTATGTTGCTATATTACAACCAAATTAGAAACAATTGCTCTTCAATGTCTTGTAAACATTTTTTTTAAGTTTGAAAACCTTTTTCTTTTTGCACAAGCTACCTTTAAACTTTAATTAGATTTTGGTACATTCATTTTCTTTCACTTATCTAAGGTTGAATTGCAGGAGCAACAGGTTGAGGAGGGAAACCCGAGTTGTTCCCGGGTCAGAGAGGATATATAATCCCTCCAGTGAGTTCTGGGTCTGTCAGGGTCTGATAAAATTGCTTGTGATCTGGATCCAGGTACAAGCAGCTGGATGCGGGAGCTTGAAGTAAAGCTTCGGTTCCTCTGCATCGAAAGGAGTCAGCTGAGGTGGTTCAGGCCCAACTTTGATGTTTCAGGTCTTGCTTGCAGACTGATGAGACCTTGAAACAGGGACGTAATTATGAATTCAGTTTTGCTGCTGCGTTATCTGAGTTTACGGTTGACCGTCATTGAGTTCAAACACCAACATAAAACCAGACACGAGTAAAACATCTCGTCTGTTTTCAGGATTCTCTGGAAACACCTGATTTATTACCCAAATTTACAGCCTTCCTGTATAGTAACACGGTCTGTGTTGTCTGTTCACCTTATCATTGCATTGTATAACGTTTGTTTTGACCTTTACAGTCTCGTCTTGATCCTGGTTAAAGATCTCTGGTTTATAAGATGTGGTCAGATCTCGCCGGTGAGGGAGGGAGTCATGTGATGCTGAGAGCGAGGTGTTGTTTTATAAATCCACTCTGTCACATGTTTTTACTGTAGATATTATGATTAAAAACTCTAAACAGTGAAGGTGTTGGTTACATTTAACCCTTTCACTGCAGCAGACAGATACTCAAACTGTTTTCTCCTGCTTGTTGGTTTTTGAGCAACAACATCGAGTCACTTTGAATTCACTGACATTAATGATGATGTCATAATCATGTAATTTACATTCATCTGAGTAGATGTCTAAAACCTTTTGAAAAGTGTTTGTTTTAAACAAATTACAATCAAATTGTGTTTTTCTGTGTGTATTTCTGACCTCCTGGGGACCCGTTTCCTGACTTTTACTATCTTTCTGGGGTCCGAGGGTTCTTGTGGGGACCGAAGCCTGGTCCCCATGAGGGGGACTCCCCTTTTTAGGGTTAGGGGTTAGGTTTATAGGTATGGTGTGAATAGAGTTTTAGTTAGTCTTAGGGTTAGTTATAGATCAGTAATGGTTAAGGTTAGTAAAAGGGTTTGGGTTAGGTATAAATCTAGTTACTAAAATCAATGGAAGTCAATGGACGGTCCCCATAAGGATACCAAAACAAACGTGGGTGTGTGTGTGTGTTGTAAATCAGTTGTAAAATGGGGACTTCTTTGTCAGAATAAATCTGTGAAGAATAAAGATGATCACTGAAGGTTTAACATTCGAACTTAAATCATCTTCTGCTTAGAAATGTTGCCATTTTGCAAGTTTTGGCCAAAATGTTGAAGATGGCGTCGTTGTGTGCGGTGGCGGTCTCATGCAGTCTGGAGAGATCTCGCTCGATCTTTTAGGAATAGCTGAGTTACTGCTGAATCAGCATCTTTAACAAGGTGAACTCTATAAGTTCATCAGTTTTAGATCCAATGAGGATTTTCTAAGAGTTCCTTTTAAATTTGTAATGAGACATTTTGCTAACAAACGTCCTCACCCTCCTTTCACCTTTAATGGGCAATTAAAAAAAATGGAATTTCGGTTTGAAAAACAAGCTGTAAATCCAGATTGAAACCGGTTTGATGAAGCCCGGCATGCTGTTTGCTTCTCTAGTTGTTAGTAACCGAGCGTCCTGGCACACCTTGTGCATCATGAGTTCACAGAGGAATGTCACAAGATCATGACTGACCAGTGGTGTGATGTCACTTATTTGTGAACAGGCAGATGAATGTTTTCACGTAGCTGTTTAAAAACGAGATGCTACTTTCTCAGACGTCGCTGTAATTGCTGCTTTCAGCAACGCAACACGACAGAACAAACACATGCAGCTCAGACCTTTTTTTAAAATTCCAGCTAAAAATATTTTCACTATTAATGCAACTTAAAGTATTTTTAGGACTTGTAAAACCGCTCCAACATAGTTGTATACGTTTGAAGTTTGAGATCAAATGAGGACAGTAAATGAAACCTTTGAACTATAATGTAACGTGCAGTAAACTTCTCACACGCTTGGTTTCCTAACCAACAACAACGTGTACATTGTAATGTATCACAGCCTGCAGTTTGATTTAAACTGTTAATTTTTATTCTACCTGCTAATTAATTTATCACTTCAGATGGTTTAAACGGTTGTATATGACTTTGTACAGGGTGAATGAAGTCATCCGTACCTGCAGCCCCGCTGCAGAGAGCGTGTTGGATAACAGCTTGACTCAGACACTTTCTATAATCCTCATTCATCTCCAGGTGACTTCAGATCTGTTCAGAGACTCTGCTGCCGCCTCGTGGACTGTTTCTGTCAGTTACATCACCAGCTTTCATAAGCAGGATTCAGCAGAAATGAGCTGTGATGACCTTTCAAATAAATTAGAGGAAACAGGAACCCAGAAGAAGTCGTCACTTCTTCATAAGAAGCTGCAGTTTGTCATGTTCATGCAGTGATTTATTCACCTTGCATTACTTTTTAAGTCCATTGTTTTGAAATCCATCAACGTCAACATGGAACTGAGTAACATGTATCAGTGTAGGAAAGACTAACTCTAATTTCCCTTCTGGGATTAATAAAGTATGTTTGAATTTGAACAGCCTCAGTTTGGAGAAACAGAAAGTAGTTTTCACACGGCTTGACGAGACAACAATTTGCTGAACGGGACAAAAACCAAAGTGAACTGCTGACATCTTAAAACAACTTTCTTCATATAAATATTGTTTTATAATCCAGTACTCAGATGTCAGTTTAAACGATTATACTGGCAAAGATATTATAATAAACCTGTCAGTGCTACAGCTAGCTGCTGCTGCTTTTTAAATTCTCAAATCCCCACAAATTTCTATGGAAATAATGAAATGAAATGAAATTAAAAATACTTTATTTATCCCAGAAGGGAAATTCAACGTTGTAGTAGTTTTTTAAATAACAAATAAATAACAAATAACAGTGGAATACAAAGTGGATGCTGCTATAAAGGTTTTACACACTACACTTCTAAAACGCGTCAAGCTCAGTAGTTTAGTTTGGACCAGACAGGAAATCAGGTGTTCTTGAAAAATAAAATACCCGAAAGTTTCAAAATAAAGGACATGTTTGCTCGACAACGTAAATAATACATTACCTGTGATTGGTTTGAAGTCCATAGGTGGTGTGAAAATAAATCTGTATACATGTTGTGGTCTTTCCCCTGCTTGTTGCTGTATGTACTGACAAGATCACGCGTGATTTTGCAATTCTCCTGTGATTTTGTGATCTCCCAGCACCAGCTGGATGGAATGCTTTCACAAGTGATAAGCGTCTAAAACGCTCCTGATGGGAAGGGGCACGCAGCTGATTTTGCAAGCAAAACACGCCGGGTCGATTAAGCATCCAGTGGAAAGAAGTGGTTAGTTTTAAGATGACTAAAATCCACTTAAGTGGCGCTAACCACTCAAATTAACCATCAGCTCATCATCACAGTAAGAATTGGACTCTATTTCTCCAAAATGAGATCATTCAAGGAGCAACTTAAAACTGCTACAATATTTATTGGATAGAATTTTTCCACAAAAACCGACTTCAAAAGATCTGAAAAAATAGAATAACTCATCAAAATAAATTTGAATCACAACAAATAGCCGGTTAAATGTATTAAAGTGAAGAAAAGGGAAGTAAAGACCCACATCCAATAAAAACTGTTTACTTCAGATAACCTAATCATGTGTTGGGAACGTTACTTAAAAAAAGTAATTAGTTATCATTACTCACTAAGTAATTGAGTTAGTAACTGAATTAATCTACAAAAAAGTAACTAGTTACCTGTGAAAGTAACTGACTGCGTTACTTAAAAAAATATTTATTTTATTTATGCAAAGCTGATTATGCATCACTGGGGATCGAACCTTGTCCTCTGCACATGAGTGAGCACACTGCCGCTAGACAACGGTGACCAGCTTATCAGCCATGCCACCCATATAACCATGTGTTTGTGTTTCTAGTCACATTACGCAGTTTGTTTTATTTATTATTGGTTTATGGTAACGCACTACATTTTACGCTCAGTAATGATAACGGCATTGTAACATTGGAAATTGTAATTAGCTAATTAGTTATTCCGTTACTGAAAATCCAACCACGTTGCGTAACGCCGTTACTTTAAACCGCATTATTTCAAACACTGCTAATCAGTAATATTCAGTTTGTCTTTGTTTACTCTTTTTAAGACTTTAAAGGTGAGATGACATCACTGTTTAAACTGGCGTAAAGCTATTTCATGTAGTAGATATGCCCGCATATGTCAACTCACAAAAGAATTTGATTAAAAAACTAACACGGCGGGGGTGTACGGGCAGGTCAGAATCCTCTTCTCAGCAACACGGTTCCTTTCATTAATGATATGTGGGTCTCCCTGGCTGACTTCGCTCTGATTGGCTACAACCATTGCCCGCAGCAAGCCTTTCTTCTCGGCTCCGTCAACAGTCCAGTAACACGGCGAGTGGACGTTTACAACCGTATATGTTCGAGCCTGAAACGTCTTCTGAGGAAGACGGAGGGGTGAACACATAAAACTCAACTAATCACATGAGCGAATAAACAGTGCTGTCAGATGTTATCAATGAAAATAGATTCACAATATGGTATGATAAACCTGTTGCTCACGGACATTGTTGCTAGAGCGGCTATCACATGCTAGCATCATGGACTCTTCAGACCACGAACAAACGTTTATCAGGCAAGGCAGCATTTTATTAAATAAATAAACTTACGGGTATTGACGATGTGGTCGCCTCCTTCAGGGTTGGTAAAGAATTTTTAATTAAAATCAGTTTCTTTGACAATCCCAACTTGAATTCACCCAAGTTATGGAAGCAGTCCTCCGTGAAGTGAGCTGAACATATTTTCTAATTGAGGTTATAACTGCGTGGCACTTCTCCATAAATGAACTTCAGCCACTCTTCTCTAGTTTTTTCATCCTTCGGGGGTGAGTGGAAACTTCCAGCATGGGTTGAGCATCCTTGGACACAACAGGTCCCCGTTTGCGTAGCCATCTCTTCTCAAGAGCAGCAGCACAAGCTAGCGCAACGCAGCTACCGGTGTATGGGCTGGGGGGGTTGGACTGTTTACTTTACTGTGCACTGTTATTGGACGCTATGAAATACGTAGGATAAAATGCCACGTAGGAAAAAATGGTGCTTTCCGATTGAACCGTTTTTTAAATATGAAACAAAGCGGACCGCCCACAAACGGGAACTTTGATACTCGCTTTGGACGTTCACACGGCCTCATCAGTGCACAACACATCATGATATACCCCAAAAACCTCAAAAAAGTGCATTTTGATGTCATAACCCCTTTAAGCAGCAACTTCAGGCTTGAATTTTGTTTGTTTTTTTCCTCTTTTTCTTCACAAATAAGAGAAACACTGAAATGGTTTAGCCGATTTAAGAGGAAGAACTTTTCGTTTTCTCATGGAGAATTAGAAAGTTGATGTTTTCCTGAATATAAACTGTCAACAGTTTTTTTTTGTAAGTGTTTGATTGATTTAATTCCACTTCACCAAGTCTTTATGCGTGTTTCATGGAACTTTTCAGACTGTTATCTTGTGACTCTTGTAGGAGAGACGGGTCATGATGGTGTTTTTAACTATAAAGTTTGCAACAAACTACCATTAAACGGTCAATACGTTTGAATTATTTGTCTTTAACTGTTTGTTTTTGTCTTCCTGTCGTAGGTCATCACCTGTTTCGGCCTCTCCGTGCTCTCCGGTCGCTACATTGGTTTTGCTGTGGTGGCCTTGTTGGTGGAGATAAACTCCGTGTTCCTCCACCTCAGGCAGGTCCTGCGTATGGCCAACATGGTGGCGGTCACGTTTTACCGTGTCAACAGCATGATCAACCTGGGGACCTACGTGGTGTTTCGGATCAACACGCTGGCCTGGATGACCCGCTGGCTGGTGCTCAACAGAGACAAGGTACCTCTCCTGGCGTACACGCTGGGCAGCGTGGGGTTGGCCATCATGACGGCCATGAACATCGTACTCTTTTGTCGGCTGCTCAGGAGCGACTTTCTAAAAAGTAGCACACGGGAGGCAAAGAAGGAGAAGGAGATGTAGAGCTCTCTGCTCCACATGAAGACTCAGTGGAAGAGACGTGGTACAATATCAGCTGTGTGTAACGCAGCTGGGAGAAGCCGTGCAGCCACGTGTAATCCGTGTAGAACATCCGCCTGTCAGCTGCGTGCACGTGATTCTAAACAAGGCCTTTTATTGATAACACCAAACGCCTTATTGCCCCACTGGGTGTTTCAGCTAAAACTGTTGTGAAATGTAGCTTCAGGACTCACTCCTCAGAAATCAAACCTTTCTGCATTAATACAGTCATCACAAACTGATAGAAAATATCTTTAACTAATAATAAAACTGTATAAATATACCTATATGTTATGGATATAAGATACTGTTATTTTTTATTATTTACCACTGAAAATGTATTTATAACAAAAAAAAAAAAAAAATCAGTGGAACTTTTTTTAACACTGGCACTACACAGGTGTTTTCGACCAAATCGCCTCAACTAAAGACATTTAAAACCATTTTTTAAAGCCGTCTACCTCAGAACTCGTTTCAGTTCTTTGCCTTTTCCTCAACTCCTGCTTTGCTCTTACAAACATTTGGCACCTTTTTGCATCCTAGCAATGAAAAAAAAAATCGTAAATTAAATTGAAGAAAAAGCCACACGAGTATGAAATTACTGTATGTTTTGATGAGTAGTACTTTGAAGAAGTCTTAAAATAATGCAGAACAGATTTTAATTTGGTGTCAGCACTTGTTGAATATTTAAGAACAAAATTAAAAATTAATTATCAACTACAATTACAAGTTTTCTGAAATGTGGGAATTTGCAGTTGCCCGTATGACCGCTAGAGGGCAGCACATCCCTTAGTATCACCTCAATGACCTTAACGCAGCAAAAATCCTAAAACTGTATTTTTTATTTAAATTCTGTGCCATCCTGCCTTTCACCTTAAAGGATAATAATAAATTTGCACGGATTTTTCTGAGGAAGAACAAACTGGTCTGAGACCTGTGAACACAACAAGCTGACAGCTCTTCCAACATTTGATGCATTTGTTTTTGTTTGTGTTTATGTTTGTAATTTATTTGTGCTAAGAACAAACTGTTGATTAAAGATGAAAAGAAAATTAGATTTATTGAGTTTTACTGTAAAAATGTTTATTGTAAAGACGATGTTGTTGTTGTTTTTCACTTGGTGACTGTAATGTTGATCCCTAAAACTTAAAATCATCTTGTTTATATACAAACACAGCAGCACAGAATCATTTAATGTGTAAAAGCTCTTCTAAACATGCAATCACAATATTAAAGGGGAATATTGTGATATTATTTTGGATAAACCGATATCTTCTATTACTCCCATTTCTCTCAGTATGGGTATTTCCAAAATTGCAATCTTGGAACTCAGTTTGTGTCTCCGACATAAATAGATATTCAGTACATCACCTTCACAACAAACTCCAAGCATCAACATTAACGGGTCATTGTGTTTTACTGATTCAAGCCTTTTTGTTTAAAAAAAAAAAAAAAAGAAAAAAATTCCCTTTTTGAATAGTGAATCTGATCTGATGTTTTTATTTTCCATCTGAATTTTTTTGGGCAGCTTTTGTGTTTGTAGTGAAGATAACTGGTGAAAACTGAAGTTGTTCTTAACAAAATTTCAATGTAATGTTCTGTTTTTTTGAGGCTACAGTTAACTTGAAATTGTGTATATCTGTGATCTGTGATAAAATCTCATTAACATCATCACAACTTTCACCAAAAACAAGCGTCTGTTCGGTGCTTTTTGCCAAGTTGTACTTTTGTCTCAACCTTTAAATTTCTCATTAAACTGCATTTTTTTTAACAGTTTTATTGTTAAGAATTTTCCACAACCAACAAAAGCATTATGAACTGTTGTATAAACATTTGTGGTTTTTCAGTTTGGTGAAATAAGAGTAAATAATATAGATATTGTTCTTTTTTTATTTTTCAAATGAAAAACCCTGAAATTTTGAAGCAGTCGAGACGTCTGAGCTCATCTTTCAGATCGCTTGCTTCGTATTGTCACATTGAAACAGTGTACCAATAACCAGTTTTATTTGTTATTGTTTTCTAATAAAATTTGTTTAACCTTGCTGTTTAACATGAGAATAAAGATGAAATTAATAAAATGATCTGCCTCTTTTTTCATTACAGCTTTTAGAAAGTTTTATCTCAGAGCTTTGAGCCCACATGAAGCAGTAACCCATCACTATAAATACTCTGCTTATTTCAGTTAATTATCATTTCACCTTTTTGTATTAAAAAAAAAACAAAAAAACCTGTAAACCCACAGGATTATCGGAACCTGTTTTACTTCATGGAACTTTGTATTCAATACTCTTATTTTTGTCATTTCCCATCTGAACCTGTGTGTTTAAATCAGAGAAGAAAACAAGATCTTCATAATTCATTCAACTCTGCCCATAAAAGATTTGACATGTAGCCACAAATATTAGTGTTGTTTAAATGAGAAAATGTGTTAAGTATTTTAGAAAAACCCTTTTTCTTGGTTTACGCTACAATTTTTGGATGAAAACAGAAATATGAAACCCGGGTTGATCAAACATAAACTAGATTTAAACTCTAGAGTGTGATGATTAATAAAACCTCTTTCAACAATTACATTATGAAGGATTTTCTTTTCTCTTCGTTTCTGCATTTATCTAATTTTTTCCCTTTAGTTTATTATTTACCATCATTAACAGGGACATTATTTCTGATTGGCTAAAAGAAACTTCTTAAATGTGTGGAAAAAACATTAAATTATCTTTAAAGAAATTGTAAGTATTATAAGTCATGTATTTTGTTTTAGTATTTCAGGAAAGTATATATTTTTTACTTTGTAATTAAATGAGACATTATTTGCTTTTGACTCGGAATTCACATTTTTTGGACTTGATTTAAGTTGAAAGACTTGAAACTTGTAACTTGCAAAACAATGAATTTTCCATGAGAGGGCAGTAAAATACAAACACAAACCCTCAGCCAGATATCCTCTTCAGCCAAAGGCCTCAGAAGGTGCTATAAATTAGTATGCTAAGATTGCTGTCAAAAAAGACACTCATCCACAACCACAACTCATGCATTAACTAGCATTTAGTAAACTTTTGTTTTACTAGTTGGGCATACATCTTTTAACCAAATGAATAAAACCAACTAACTAACCAACAATGATTAATGTTGTTGTAGGAAGTAAACAAACTGTTTTAATAGTGATACATAGAAACTATTAAACATGAGCTGATTTTGTTTTGTTGTTTATTTGTTGATTATCTTTGTAAAGTAGAAACTGTATGTTTAGACTTTGTGAATTTGTTGAATTGTAACTTGTTAACTTGTG
This sequence comes from Pachypanchax playfairii, assembly GCA_006937955.1. Lineage (NCBI taxonomy): Eukaryota > Metazoa > Chordata > Actinopteri > Cyprinodontiformes > Aplocheilidae > Pachypanchax > Pachypanchax playfairii. The sequence goes on along the minus strand of SSNP01000010.1, from coordinate 2,121,565 downwards.
TTCTCATACAGAACAGATATTCTACATGTTTGTATATGATGTGACAGAAACAAGAGTTTACTCTGGATGATTAATACACGTCTTTTTGACAGTAAATATACCCCACAGTTTTAATCCACCCCCTGCTCACCCACGTGACCGTCCTCCCATCGCGTCCACGTGCGATTGTTTTCATACAGACGCCGCTGCTGCAGAGGCTTTTGCGTCATGACGTCACCGAACCAGCAGGCGGCTCGGCTGTTTGAAGCGCAGTTTTCACGAGTGTGGAGTATTTCAACAGCTGCCGCCACACAAACGGGACCTGTGACGGGCTGCGTGGCGGTGGACAGGGCTAACCCACAACACACCGCGCAGGCAGACTTACATCTTCACATCGGTTTCTTCACGTTTCGAGAGGAAATATCGAAGACGGACGGCCGTTGGTGCTAACTGAAAGTTTCAGATGGAAAATTCGTCCAGCAGTAACCGGTTTCGGTCCGTAATGTTCAACCACGGTGAGTGTCTTTACCTCCGCTTGTAGGTTGTTGTGTCTCTTCTCGTCACCTGTAAGAATTTGCCTGCCTCTGAATGAATCATGTTTTTTGTTGTTTATCGGTTAAAACACAGAGATAAAGTGTCTCGTTAAAAGGCCCACTTATCTGCAGGTCGTATTTCATTCTGTCTTAATTAAAAGTCGACGATGAGATGCAGCTCGTGCTGAAACTGCCCTGTGTGACAGAATACCGCAGGTACGGCGTCTGGTTCTGTTAAATGAAAATCCGCAGAAAGCATGGCAGCTGGATCCCGGGACATTAACAGCACACTGTTATTCTGCAGCTATGCAAAAATGGGACCCAAATCTGGCCGCATTAAACTGTCCCGGACCACTGAGATGGAACTGGGTTGGACTGGTTGTGCTCCAGCGAGCTGTTTCTCTCACAATACTTGTTAAAACAAGACATTTGGTTTGACAGATGCTCGTGTAGAAGGATTCTACATCCATTTTAACCCCCTTATGTCCCTGTATGCTGACATCAAGGAGATCCAGTTCCCCATTCAAGTCTGAAAAGTGATACCTGAACAGCTACAGAACAGAGCATCTCAGGTAGCTACTCAAGCCAGCTGATTATTACTAAGAAGTGATTCCTTTCAGTGGTGTTTGACAGCAGCACACAAGAGTCTGCTCTGGTCTGGTTGTGGATGTTTTAGCTGCTCAGTCTTGACCTGGATCAAAGGTCACGAAACAAGCTCAGCAGAGATGCAGGCTAAGAGTTTAAGAACACGCCAGATGAGTGTGTGTTTCAGTAGAATGCTGCTCCAAGGTCAACTAAACCATACACCAAGAACTGATTAATCTTACCAACCAGGACCCACCAGAACCTTCATGCAGTCATTTAGAACTGACTGGATTTCTTTATAGACTTGATTTACCTTGAGTTTTGTCTGTCAAAACATCAATACTAAACTTATTTCTTTCTTCTTTGCCTAAAAAACATTGCAACACTCTTCATGATACAAAACATGGAACCAGCTGCCCAAGAATTCACCTTTAGCATCTATGTTAAATGATTTTTGTAAAGTTCCTTCAGATTTGACATCAAAGTGATAAATTCAAATATTAGTTTCTCCTTCTTGTTACTTGCGCCTCACTGGGAAACGTGCACATCTCTGGTGATTCTACAGTTGTTGAATTATAAGTTCATTCATTTAAAAACTGCTCAGTGGACATCATGAAATGAAACACCCATCTTTCCAGATGAGTTTAATTTTGAACAGATATTTTAACGGGAGATTAAAATATTTTACGATCCCAAATAAACATCTGCAGACATCAGCATATAGTTGGGAAGGTAAAGCACAGCGAGCAGGACAATGTGTGGTGGGAATGGGTGGTACTGTGGTTTACATTCCTTAGAAAGCCCTGTGGAGAGATGCTGCCATCCTCGCTGCCATCTGTGGCTGCGCTGACACCAACACTGGACCTGAGATGGCAGCCATTAAACCATGTGGGTTTTACGTCTGACCTGTCGAAATCAGCATCTGTGGTTGTTTGTGTTGTATTTATCTTTTCCTTTAGTCAAGAGGGATCATATTTGTCACATTCATTGGTTGATTCGGAGTGAAGCACACTGGTGTCCGATGTGCTTTAAGGAGCACCAGCAGTAATGTGCAGCTCATATATTATACATTATCTGTATGCAGTGAGGACTAAACCGCTGCCTGTGACTGCTGCTGCTCCTTAAGTGATTGCAAATGGTGGCAGAGGCCATAATAAAACAAACATTTTCTGTTTTGTGTCCCAGAACAATCTCCTCTGTAAGCTCACAGATACTGATGGTCCTGAGATTAAACAAGCAGATCAATATTTGTAATTCTGCTGACAGGTCTGTCGGAGCTGGTTTCAAGCAGTAAATAACTTCATTCTGTTTATTCTTTTTTATCAGTTTTACAAACTGATAGAATCTGTAAATGACAAACATAAAGACTGTCTCAATTTCTTCTATTAAAAATGATTTGAGGGACGAAATAATCTAAAAGTGCCAGGGTTCGAGGTTTGTGTAATATTTATTGAGGTGGTGACTGTTTTTATTATGTATTTTACATTATTTTCCTATTTTTCTGGAGGAAAACAACATTCTTTAGAATTTACTGATTTTTTTTAACATTTACAACATTATAATGTCTTTAAACAAATACTGGTGCTTTCACGTCATCGTCACTCAAGTTTTATCAAACAGAACATGCTGGTGTTGTACTGCATCCTGATTAAAAGTAATGTCCATATTGGGTTAAAACACTTGCAGAAATTTAGATTTATATAAATATTATATTATAAAAATGCCAGATGTTTGAAATACCTTGTAGTTTTCTGATTGAAATCTATATGTTTTGGGAGAACATCTGTAATCTGTATAAAAACTCCAGGTTAATGAGAAAATCCTTTTTAAATGGATGGCGAGAGAGAGAAAGAAAGATACTCATTTGACCTCAAATAGAAAAGAGGTCAGAACCCATCAGAGAGAACCTCAGAATGTCAACATCAGATCTTTGGAAGCATTTTCTTTTCATGAATATCTGTTTAACCTGATTTTTTTTTTACCCTGTTGATTTTATCATCATGTTAACAAGAATTTGTTCCTGTTTCTTCCACATGATCCTGACTTCTGATGAACTTCTGGTGCTGCTGATCACTCGCCCTTCTCTGACCAGACGATGAGGTAAGAAACCTGCAGCTGAAGACAGAATATCCTACATGATAGCGGAGCTCTGACGTCCACTGTGTCTCTACAATGAGGACAGTGTTGTTTGTTGTCCAGACTGTTTTATATCAGATGCTCGTTGCTGTTCATTCAGGTTTGTGGAGTCTCTGCATCAGTTTTACATTGTTAGACTCTGGTTTTGGCTGTGAGTGGTTTGAGCGTGTGCACCTGACCCTTACGTGCTTTTACCTGACAGTATTTTTACATGAGAAAAGGTGTGTTTCCTAAGACCAGATTTTCTCGTTCTCTGTCTTACAGGGTGTCGGCTGACAATCTGCTGCGTGCGTCAGCTTTCACTCTGTGTTATGAGTTATTTATTTGTCTGTACCAGTTTTAGTGATGGCGAGCTGTCATCATGTCTCTGGTGGACAGAGGAGTCACACCTTATAGTTGAAACTCACCTTTTTCCCCCTTGCTTTTCTATCTCCGTCTTCATTGTAACGTCTTGCAGCTGTGCTTAAGCCCAGCTGATTGGGTTTTAACAGGGTGTTTGTTTTTAGGCCCAAACAGTTCAGTCTGGAGGACTGGATCTCTGTGGGTGTGACAAACCCTGGTTCCTTCCTCAACAACATTCCAGGGCTATGTGACATGTGACAAAGCTGCCATGCCTGTTGACAGAAGCAACACCTGGTGCTGAAATGTTCCGCATCTGTCCAAATCTCAGTGGTTGCTGTTGGCCTCTGGCAGCATGACAGGATGGAGTCTTCACACTCATAATGTCTTGCAGATGTCCAGATCTTCATGACTTTGGTTTCTGCTTTTGAGACTCCATCAATCTGTTGATTTTGATGTATCTCTCTTGTGAAAGTCATCTCAAGGTTTAGATTGACATAACAGAAGTGCCCTTCCTCAGCTGCACCCACGCTCGTGGCTGAAAACCACACGGGACTCTGGGTTGTGGTGCAGGAAAGGGTTGACTGTAGCGTTCTTTTGTTAGCTTAAAAATATAACTTAATGTCCCACTCTCTCACACACAAACACAATGATGTCACTCAGCATGGGCAGTGCCAGAAGAAGATGGTTGTCTTCTGAGAGAACTTCCCCACAAACACAATCCACAATGTTGCATTCCTCTGTGGCTTTTACTCAACTAGCCATTAGCTTCTGGTGCTTTAATTTGCTGCTTCTCTCTGCAGCCAAAGTGAAGGCAGTCTATACTTGAACTTTATTAGCCCATTAGCTTGCTAGCGTCTACAGATGATGCTGGCTTCCCTTTTCCTCGTCTTTCCACTTAGCCATGTCTGGTTTTTTCATTGTTGTCTACGTGTGCACTCTCATTGCATTCATTTAAAAACTGGATTAACACAATCTGCAAATATGCAGCACCACACCCACTGATCCATTGACTGATGTGTCTTTGTTGAATAAACACATCAGCTAGGCCGAAGATCATCAATCACACTAGTAGAATGACAACAATGGATGTGAGCCTTGATGCTGTAAAATGTAATTATACTAAGTTAATTTCCTCATTCAACAGTGTTCAGTTAAGAGGAATCAACAAACTCAGATGTTTGAATGACAGAAGAATGATTTAAAACCACTTTCCTTCTTGAGATTTTCTTTGACTTTAAAAGAAAGTTGTTCAGTCTTTCTTCTCCTTGAGCATCATCAGTTTAATCAGTAAGACTTTCCTCCCAGTAACATGTTGTAGTATAATAAGGTGTTGAAGTTTGGTTTTATGTTAAGAACCTTGTAGTGACGGGAGAAACGGCTGCATCAAGACAGACGACGTGTATGTTTCTCTTTCGTTGTACTTCTGGCCTTGTTGGCCAGACATTATGAGTAGAATCCCTCAATTTAACGTCTCAATAGCTACGTTTACATGGGCACATTTAATCGGAATAAACGCCCAATCGGATAAAAAATGCGTCATGTAAACGAATGTTTTGATCCGATGCAGCCTGATCAGAATGAAATTTACTTCCGATCGAGAGGGGTGGTTTTGTCCGATCTTCATTCGGATAGACGTGCATGTATACGCCCATTCGGAAAGAAAGGGTGGAAAAAAGCCCTTTGCGCACGCGTACAACTTCAGCGTGACGTCTTTCCGCTTTCGCAGACCCAAGTAGAAAACATAGCGGGAAGTAAACAGAAGTGGTCTGCTTGTGCAGTCATCCTGTCATCCTGCTCTCCTCTCCTGTGGTGGAGGAGCAGTAGCAATATGTATTCAGCCGCTAGCTTGGTTAATGCGACCAGTAAAAACCCAAACAAAGGTAATCACCCGCAGAGGGTCCATATTGGGAAAAACGTGAGTCAGCTCGAGCACACGATGGGGCGGGAAAGACGTGCAGAAAGGACGGAGTTTGTTTACGTTTTTTTCTTCCCCCGAAAGACAACTCGCTGTGCGCATGCTCAACTCATTTAACCTGATCGAGTGCTTGGTGCATGTGTACTCATGGCATGATCAGATCATTTCAGTTAGTGTCCATGTAAACAGGGATTTGGGAATTCCGATCGACCAAGATTTTAATCAGATTGGGGAAATTTGGCGCATGTAAACGTAGCTAATGAATCTACATGGCAACGGCTTTTTATTTACAGCCATCAGTGAAAACGTCCCCGCCACTTCATGTGTTCCATCACTAGATGAAGCACGTGGGTCTCTGATCTTTCAGCCTGTGGGTTTGGCTGTGACTGTCAGCCCTCTGGCTCTGCGGAGTTTGATGTGAGGTCATACAATCGGGTTAGGGAGCAGACACGCAACACTTCACTGAATACAAGGCCACTGTGAGGGACGAGTGTTTCAAGAGGGATTTGTTGTTTATGTCAGACGTCATCATGTGTTCAGTATTCTTTTGTACGTAGTTTTTTTTATTCAACAGGAAGAGAAGAAATTCAAAATCTCTTCCTTTTATAGACCATGTAAGCAAATGTTTTCTCATTTATCATGTGTGTTTCACTCATTCAGAATCATTTAACCTCTTTTTAAAAAATGCTGATCCAAACATCAGAACATGCGTTGGTGTTGGAACAGTGCAGTGTGTTAGTCCAGTTCTCAGATACCAAGTGGTCTGTTAGAGGAATGTTAACGAGTGGGACAAGCAGAAGGGTGAGGAACATAATGAAGAATGTTTATCTGTACAGAAGAGAGGGAGACACATTAAAGTGTGTTCAGATAGTTTATCTCACTAAGATCTTTGTGGTAAAATAAAGATTAAAATAAAAAAAAAATTGTGATCAGTGAGATCTGAATTCATTTGGCTGCTTCAGATTGGAGTTTGCAGGATTGTGTTGAACGTTACACTCGGATTTAAAGGTGTTTATCATTCTGAGAGATGTTGTTTTCCTGGTTGCCGTGTTTTTGCACCCGTTTAACAGTGACAGGTAAAATATTTTACATTTCTGCTCTGATGTTGAGTTGCATCAGTATTTTGCTCAGTGAATGCAGAATTTGCTGTTTAAATAATGTTCATTAAAGGTGTTGATGCTCCCAAAAACCGCCTGCTTTAACAGACCGAACCCTTCGCTTGTAACATGTTACACATGGGTTCTGGAAATGACCGTAACTCTGGTGATGTTTGTGTTAAAGAGAAAATCCAAACACTTTCAGAAACAGGTTTTATGGGGATATTCATTCTGTTACTGTCACGCAAAAAAACTTCAAAATGTACCACTGTCTAAAAAAAACATACAGATAAATAAGCTCCACCTCAATTTTATCATGTGTGCTTCACATTAGTGTAACTTTTCAAACATCTGAACATTTAGATCGTTGCTAAAAGATGAGGAAAAGAGCTTTACAGGATTTTCTGTACATCAGATTGAGAGTAAATATGTAAAATACTGGCCTGTATGATATTTGGGTGTTAAAGGATTAAACTATCCCTTTGATTTGCCCTGATAATAACCTCTGTTCACCACTTCCTTCCTGTGGCTGAACAGACTCTCAAACCAAGTGACTAAAATCTTTATTTCTGCAGATGTCCTGCCTCAGTTTTCAAGCCTCCATCCTCAGCACTCTGCAGACGTTTTGGTAGGAGGGTGACCTTAAACATTCCTTTAGCGTTGGGGGGATTGGCCCCTGCCAGTCCCCCTATTGCTATAAATAATCTCAGCCCAGTTCCCATGGCCCCCACCGCAGTGCTGTCAGTCAGATAGCAATGTAGGATTTGCTGCACCAGAGAGACCAAAACAAGGATGATTCATTTCCATGTTGGAATTAGGGCAGGTGTTGAGACCTTTTTAGTTTTTGTCAAAGTGATCAGATACCATGACTTCAGTTAGTTAAAGGAGGAGTTCTTTATTAGGAAGGAGTTAAAAAAAGCTTGAGTTCTGTTTCCTGTTGCCGTCTTCATTTTCTGTATCTTTCAGAGTGATAAAATCTTTATACCAGCTGCCTGGATTTTATATTCATATCTCCATTATAACACAATGAATTTGAAATTCACATTGCACAATTTCTTTTATTAGTGATCTCTGTTTTAAATATCTGAACTGTGTGGAACAAATCTTTGATTATTCTAGTATTTTTCCAGTATGTGGTTTAAAGTGCAGTCATCTCTAATCCTTCTAAAACCAGCCCATTAAAAATAGATTAATCTGCCTGCTGGAAATGTGGGAATATTTTACCATTTGTTTCTAAACTACAGTTTATTACTCTACAATGTGTAACAACAAAAATGGGTTTAAAATCACCCACTGTAGCTCAGTTAAAGCTGTTATATTAATATCAATATTTTTAACTTTAGGACATGATATCGCGACTCATTTGTTTTATTCATGCTGCAGTCCAAGAGAAGGGAAATCTCAGTGGATCTCAGTGGTAGCTTCTGTTGGTCTGGACCAAAAAAACGCTTAATGAAAATGTTTTTGCTCCATTCAACAAAGATCAATAAGCATATGGTCAAACAATCTATTAAATAAAATATGTAGAAATGAACTTCTCCACGTGCAGCATGGAATAATTTAAGATGACCTTTAAACATATTGGATATACTATCCAACATTCATCAGCAGCCACTTGGTTCTGTTAAGAACTTTTGTTCTCAAGAACAGATTATTTTTTTCTTGACATTCTTGCATTTCTGTGAGAATCTGTCAAAAAGCATTCTGTCATGAGTGAAGGTGGTTTTAAGCTAACACACAGAGACGAGCACGTTCCTCGGCTGCAGCAGCCTCTGTTCCCTTTAAAGAAAACATTCACAGATGATCCCTCCGTCCTGCGGCATCGTGAGAGGAAATTCCATCCAACCCAAAAGGAAGAGCCTGGAGAGATGGTGGAGATCTTCATCAGGATAGAGGATGTAGCAGAAGATGATGTTTCTAAACAACAAAATCTTAATCTTGTAATTGTCTTGCAGTTGATGCATTCCAGAGAAACAAATGTGTTGTCTTTAAAAAGCGCCACATTTCATATAGGTGAGGTCTGTGCCGTGCTTTGTAGAAACATACACGCTAGAAAAGATTCATCCAAACATGTTTTTACAGGCTTGACATAGTTGTAAAGATTAGCACAAAGTGCTTAAATAAAAACACAACTTGTGATAAAACTCACAGTGGGATCATTGAGCCCCAGCTATGAGTGGCAGATCTTATCAGATTTACTTTCAAGAATTCTTCAGAGGAAACCTTTTTTATAGTATTTTACCATATTATCTCTCTCACACACAGACAGATTCTTAAACTACTGATGGCATCAGATTGAAGCTTGTGAGTGTTTGAATGCTGTTGAATCTTTTAACCTGCTTTGACATGACGGTAAAAGGGAAGTAAAGTCACCTTTTTGGTGAGACTTCTGTTTAAAATCTTAAACATCCTGACTGACGTGCAGGAGATGCTGATTATATCTGATTAACGCAGTTTTAAAGTAGCTGCTCCCTCAGTTTAAGTAAACTGCATCAGAATTAAACCCAAATGTAGTCAAAGGAGGAGGAGAGAAGTTTTATTGTGAAAGGTTTTATTGTTTTCCTGTCGTTTGTGTGAGTTCTTCATTTGACAGCCAGCTCATCTGAAACCAGACACTGAAGCCATAACCACAGCAGCGGTGCGCCACCGTTCAGTAAATATTTACAGCTCTCACCACAGTTTTATAGAAATAGTTTTGGAGTAAAAAGAAAAACTATTTTTTGCTTTGAAAACTGATTTCATATATCGGGTTTCCACTTGGGTTTGGTTGTGTGAACAAACAGTGGCAGCAACACATGTTGAGAAGTTTCAGTGATCTGACATGATTTCCACGATCAAAATATTCAGAGAGAAATATGTTTCTCATAGAAAAAACATGAGATTATTTTGTCACTACAAGGGTGGAAACATAGTTTTCATACTTTCTGCGCCCATGCAGGTGAATTATTTTAGTTTTTTATTGCACGGACACACGTTTTCAGATATTTCTTACCAGGAATTTGACATAGATTTTCTTCTCTGGGTGATAATTTATCCAAATCACAACATTTTTTGTTATTTTTCTTTGACTGCTGTCCACGGTTTTAGATGGATGTAGTATGTACTGCAGCTCACAGTCACAGTTTGTCTGCTGAGGGTCCCGTTGGACCGGTAAGATGACAGAATTTACACCACAGACAGAGCAGATGTAGAAAGTATGAACATCGATGTGCCCACCGTAACAGTCATGTGAAGGTGGAGAACATTTCCATCATGCCATGACCTGATGTGCCGCAGTATTGACTGTTTTTTCTGTGGCTTTTCTTCTGTTCAATACACTTTAGATACTCAGACCACTCTGAATGTTGCCTGTATTTGTGTTATGATTCTGTTCGGGTCTTTTGTGCAGTCATTGTTTTGATAAAATGAAATGTTTTGGGAACCAGCAGATGAAAGCAGACGTGTTATAATGACTGGGGGTTTGGATTGAAGGTTCTGTAGTGAGAACTGGGGTTGTATAAACGCAGTGAATGTAACATGTGTGTCTCATTGAAGGATCAAAGATGAAACACGTGGCTCATGGTTCCCCCATAATGTCCTGAAGCTGTTCCAGTTAACCCCCTCGCCTTTCTTTTCAAACTTTTTGCTTCCTGCTCTCAGTCTTCTGGAGTTGCACGTGTCACCTCCACAAACTTTCAATCTCCTTTTTTATCCTTCATAAAACATACTTTATACCTTCATGTTCCCCACATACCAGAGAGGTTTATGAAACCTAAATGTAGCCCCTGGAAACTTGAATAAAATGGTTTCTTCTGTTCTTGAAATGCTCTGGAAATAATATTTTTAATTAAAAGTCGCCCCTAAAAGAATTTACAAATATCCCTCACTGAAATATAGTATTTGAAAAGCCCTGATTGGTGTGGCCCAGCAGAAAACCATCAATTCAATCACTGCTCCTCTCTGTGGGGTAACTTTAATTAAAGATGTCCATTTTATCACGTGTGTTTGTGTTTAAGTCAACCTGTAATCTTTAGAAGTTAAAAGTAGGCAGAGGGAAACTCATTACTGTCTGCTTTATGGAGCTGACCTTTATGAGCAGCTAATAACCTTCTTATTTTACTGTTAAAAACCGCTTCAAGTCTCATTTTAGACTCCAGGTCACTAAAAAAAAAAACAGAAAAACATCCGGCACTTCCAGCAGATTAACAGCCTGCCAAGGAGAACTACTTATTGGGTGATAAACAATTCCTGTACAGACTTGAATTATTTTCACAAGAACAGAAGAGAAAAAAAACACATTACTTCAAATGAACTGTTGAATAAATATTTTTATTTTTAAGTTAAATCTGTTTTCTCTCAAACGCTGCGCTCTGACATAAAGACAATCCGTAAACTAAAGTTCAAGATAATCTCCTTACTGCCCTTCTTTTGGCTCGTCTACCTGCTGACAGACTTCGCTCAAACGTCTGTTATTATATATTAAAGCCAGTCTCTCGTTTAACAGTGTTTTAAATGTCCTCATTCGCCTGTAAATCAGTGTGTGATAAAAAGATTTTGATGTTTTATTTCTGGTGAAATATTTCTTACTTGCTTTCAATCCAGAATCATCTGAAGAAATATGAACAGATTTATTACATACTGAATTGTTCAGAGTACCTCCTCGGGCCCTTGAAGTCTCCCACCACACAGAAGACCCCCCCCCCAGCAGAAATATCCTCAGCCCCACCTGTTGACCACAGCAGACCAACAGCCAGCCTCCTGTGAAGCTTGCTGTCTTATTTATATTTACTAAGAATGTAAAAAATGTTTAGAAGCACTTGGAAGAATGCAACATGCCGTTTGATTTTTGATTTACAGGATTGAATTACACAAAGCAAACTAAAACACGTGACACGGTCTGAACCTGATGTTTGAAACTCCGGCTAATGAGAAGGAAGAAAACTCCTTTTCATTGAAGCAAGTTTTATTTGGTCTCACTCAATGGAGCAGTAGTTCTTTGGTAATGATGCCGAAAAGAATGTGCACGTTTCTGGCATTGATTTAAAGGTCCCATATTATGAAAACCTACTTTTTCTGGGATTTAGGGTGTTATTGTGTGTCTGTGGTGCACATACACACATACAAAGTTGAAAAAAAAAACAAACATCTGTGTTGTTTCGATTTAGTTAGGGGTTTCTGAATTCATTCTAATAAGTGTGCAGTTCAAAAATGTCCCGGCTTTCGATGTCACAGGCCGGTGGGGGGTTGTGCTCTGTGGGGGTTTACACACCCTCCGAGAACTTTCTCCACCCACCAGGTGCAGCAGTAACTTCCTCAGACACCTGCAATTCTGTTACCGGTTCAAAACCACTGGTCCAGATTAGGAAACTCACCACTCAAAATGCTGTTGTTTTTTGCTGCTCAAAATAACACAAAACATTTAGTTAGGTCCCAGATGAACAGGACAGAAGAGCAGCATGGATTGAATTTATTTATGATGTCCCTGCTACCGTTCGCAAGCTGAGCTGTAGCTAATGAAGAGCTAACAGTGTTACCGGAGCCGATCTGCTGCTAAGAAGAACCGGAGCCAAGGTGTGGCTGAGCCGAGCTGCTGTTATTGAAGAGCTACCACCGTTACATTACTTTCTGGGTCAAACTGATAGACTTGAAGAACCGCATCTCGCAGCAAAACAACACAGATACATGAATAAACGTCAGACTAACCTTTTAATAATGGTTCGAGTCTTCAGGCTCAAAGTTCCTCAGTCCAAAGTTTTTAGTCACATTTTCTGTCCATTTCTTGGCACTGAAACGCTTGTTTATCATTAATTTCAGTGTAATCAGCTGTTTGTTTACCAGCACTGCTGAAATCTCCGGTGTCTCACAAACAAGTAGAGAACATAAATGGGCGGGGCTTAGAGGTGCTAGGCTGCCGAAGAGCCGTGCCCCCATGAAACAGAGCATTTCAAAATGAGGAGAGATGAAACAAGATTGGGAACAACAGCTAAACTTTCAAAAAGGGCCAATTTGAACAATACATGATATTTACATGTCATTGAGATGTAAACGAAGGATTAGGAGTGTGTGAAAAGTGCATAATATGGGAGTTTTAAGATCAGGATGTGACAGTAGTTTAAAAATGCCCTGTCACTCAAATTTCATGACTTTGTGGTTATTTCTGAAGTATTAACCTCTGATCTGAAATATTTTAAATCTAAAGAGTGTTAGGAGAAACTAATTTCCAGACTTTCAAGCTCAGAGGAATCTGACTGTTTAAAAATTGACCTGGATTAGGGCCTCTATTCTTTAATATTCATTATGCTAATTCTCTGGATTCAGATTGGCTAACAGCTAGCCTGTGAGAGCACAGCTTCCTGTACCCTCCCACTCTGCACATGCGCAACAGCGCTATAACTGTCTGACTATCCTCCTGTTTGATATATGGTGTTTATGCTAACAACAGTTAGACACGCAGCTGCGATGAAACAGAATGACGAGACAGTATCACGCAGCACCGGAGGATCACAAACATGAATCCAAAAGACTTTTAGATATTTTAACATGCAGAGTGACTGTCGGCTGGAGTTTTACAGATATTGATTTTATTATGGAATGGATTATTGCACTAGAAAACTCACTAAGACCCGTGTGTAAACATTAAACGCTGCTCCGTAAGCACTCAGCAACATGGCAGCCGCACGACTTGTATTTCAGACTTTGTCGGGTTCCAGAGTCTCTGAGTGTAAAAAAAGCATAAAATAAAGGAAGTTGTTTCCAGGTTGTCAGAAACGGTTGGAGTGACTGATGTTTAACAGACAAACACATGAAGAAACCGTGCCGAAAAGCGGAACCCCCCTCAGACCCCACCACCGTGTTAAAAATAAGTCTCTCCAAAAATAAACTGAAGCCATTTGTCCTGCACATCTGGATTTTTGGGTAATATGTACGTGGTGGAAGTCCAGCAAGAGCAGTAGCACAAAAAACACTGATGGTCAACCATGTTTGCTACTAAACAGCTGCCCCAACTTAGCAGGCGTGGTCTCAACTGTGCGAGCCGATGAATGTTAATGAGCAAAATCATTGTGATGTCACAATAATAGGATTTTTAAACTCAGCTGATTCCTGCACCTGCCATCTTTAAGTGGGAAAAAAACCAGAATGTACCTACTGTGCAATTTTCACACCCAGCATGAAACTAAGATTACCTGTGGGCCTAAAATATTCAACATAAAACTCAGAAAAAAGTTTATTTTATGGCAGGGCACCTTTAAAGCTGAAATCCAGAGTTTTCTCCTTTTTCAGGAGTTATTTCAGATTTTTTCTGAAATTCCATGGAAGTGATAGTCTGACCCAGTTCTGAAATATAATGTAGGAAAAACATATATTTTTTTCTTTCTCAAAGCCCCTCTCCCAGCTGTTCCATAGGGGTGCATTTAATTTTCACTGAGCGCCACTTAGCATTAGCCATTAGCGATCCGCATCCATACACCTCTCAATCAACCAAGCATATGTTCGCACGTATCCTGAAGAACTGTGGCCGGCCTGCGTTAATGAGTTGCTTACAACGCTGCAAAGACACGTGAATCATGGAGCAGCAACTGCCCTAAATAAACATTAGGGGTGTAATGGTACAAAAAAATCACGGTTTGGTACATATCTCGGTTTTGAAGTCACAGTTTGGTTCATTTTCAGTACAGTAAGTGGAAAAAAAAAACATAAAAATTGCTTTTTTGTTAAATTTTCAACTTTTGCAAACAACGGTTTATATTTTCTTATGAAAATGAAAAATTAAAAAAATTAAAAAAACATGAAAATCTGAATGAAAAATAGAATAATGCTTAACTTACCAAACAGGAGACCTTAAAGATAAAGGAGGGTCTTCAAGCTCCGGCTTCTTGTTTACATCAGCCATGACTGCTAGAGGAAAAAAAACCTCACATGGGAGTCCGGGGCTGACAACAAACTTCCAGTTTGCCACTGAAGATGCTTCACGCACAAAACAAGCCCTTTTTAACTAGCTGTAATCAGATCGGTAAACATCTGCACAGTACGAAACAGTTTGTATGAATGCGTGTTCTGTTACACCCCTCAGCTCATGTATTTACTTCAATGTGTTTGTGCAGCGCCACTTTGCGTCACTCAGTGCAGCGTCCATGTGGAAAATCGCCTGGAAACTTGCCTGGAAACTGCTGCGCTTAATATCACACTAATAAAACATTTATGAAAAATAATGCACCGAAACAGTACGCAAGTGGACCGAGCCTAACGGGCCGAACCGCATGGGCCGAACCATGGTTCAACACATACCCACGAACCATTACACCCCTAATAAACATAAATTGTTTAAATGTAGCTTACCCATGAAGTGTTCATCGTAACAAAGGTGGCATCCGTGCACAGATGCGAGCAGACGCTGACTAGCGTACCATGGACACAGAGGGGCGGGACTTAAAGATGCAACACATTTTTTCACCTCAGTGATGCCTTCTGAGAAGAAACTCCAGACCACAGCTTTAAATGCATCATTTCAAAATTTGGGTTGCCAAATAAATCTTAAATTAATGTCCAAAATGGAGGGTGGAGGTTTTTAAATTCAGTTCTGACTGAGCGTAAACTCTTAGATGGTGCTGTTGTCTCTTTGTCTTGGACAGATTGAAGTCTGTAGCTTTTGTTTATCAAAATTATGTTTGTGGTCTTTTCCACTTGGTGGTTTTGCTTATGACATTGTTTTCACTCTGAGAACCACCACATTAGTGGCTCTGGAAATTATATCTTTATATTGCGTAACATCCCAAGACATTGCAGACCGGTCTCTGGTGCTTTAAAGAAACCGTCCGTGGGAATTCCTGGGAGACACATTGAAGCTGAAACAGTAGATTTCTGTCTTTCATGTTGTTATCATGGTGTTTTTTTCTGAACTTCTCTCTGAAGCAGAAACCTGGTCGGTGGATTTGAGAAGACAGCGTTACATCACAGCCACTTACTACCACTTAGGAAATTTGAGCTTTTTTAGTCAGTATTCCAAGCTGCATTGCTTTTTTTAATGACTGCTATAGAATCACCATCATATGAAGGAGGCTTGTTTTTCTTTTGAATCAGAAGTTTGGTTCGGTCTGAGCTAACCTAAACCACTGTTCAGCAAACAAGCTCAGGCTGCTGACTTAGGAGTCTGGTGTTCACTGGCGTCTGAGCTATTAATAGAGCTTGCCTGAGAATTTGGTTTTAAGGTCAGCAATCAGATTCCTGCCCTCTAACTAAAGAAGAAGAAAAGGGGGGGAAAAATGTTTCTCCCCCAAAAAAATTGGCATTTCTCACATTTTTAAACACGTATGTAAACCTTCATCCACATGCTGTTTCAGATTTTCCTCCTGAAAGTGCCAGCTGCTTGTCCTACAGCACGGATTTTACTCTCTGCTTTTTATTTGACTCCAATAAGAGGCAACATCAAAAATTAGAAACATTTTTTTTTGTATCTAAACTCTTCAATGTCTTCTGTTCCAACAGTTCAGTGTGTTGTAAGTGTAACCAGGGTGGGGATTTAGGAAAGGTGTTTGATCTAGATGGTCCACTTGTGTGTGTTTGGATGAGTTTGTTTGTAATTGGTAAGAAAATGTCAAATATCAAGTCCAAGTGACAGAAATGTGTTGTGCAGGTGTTCTAACTAAACTCCACCTACTAGTGGATCACTGTGTGAATTAGGTGGCTTTTTGTGTCGTAAAAAATGATCATATTTGTAATGTGATGATTTGATTTTGACTGGACCTGAAATGCAGCAGACACAGATGGTGATAGTAAAATAAAGAGTTTATTTAATGAGCACGCAGTGGCAAAATAAACAATGGCACAAACAGGTTCTCGGGGTAGAGCAGAACCGGGGTTTGTCTATGAGCCCGAGCAAAAACGACCGTTTGGACTGCAGATGTCATTCACTCACACTTTGTAAAATAATCAAATCTTTGCTGAGATAGATGGACTCTCACAAGCTTAAACACCTTCCTTTGATTCAGTGTGCTGCGAGTATCACCATGAAAGGAGCAAAAATACCAGTAACAATAATCCTGCTCAATCCCATTAAAACACTGTTGAAATTCCACTGACACATTTCTCTTTAAAATGCTGCTGCTTGTCTTTACATTTCCAACGTGGCTCATAAAGTTATTGTAACTACAGCACAGCTGCAGACGGAACATCAGCAGCTTTGTCGACAATCTGTCCACTGACTCAGATGATACAGAGACACACACATCGGGAGATTCTGGTTTATAATCCAGAGACAGATGTGCAGCAAGAACCCAACATGACCCAACTGGAGCCACTGACACTCAGTACATTAGGAATGTTCATGTTTTAGATTCAATATTAAATGAACACAGAATTTTTCCTCTTTCTGTATTGGGATTAAGCCTGAAGTGTATTATGTTGTATCAGTTTTTGCAGCTCTTGAGCTCCTAACTATCAAATCTCTGGCAACATATCGAGGTACCAGTCACATATCAGAGATGCACAACTCCAGTGTAGATGTATGTAACTTCAAGTGAATTTTTATAACGTCATTTTTGTCAAGCTAAGGATTTTTGTCTATTTTGGGTCAAGCTAGAAAGGATGGAGGGAAGCAAACCAAAAGAAGAAACAAGAAAACTTAACAACAATCCCAGTGGGTGTTAATACAAAGCCTGTAATCTCTGAATCTCTGCTTTGGGGTCTCTGTTGCTTTCAGCTCTTTCTCTCCTTCCTTGTCATGTTGCTGTTGTCCCTCCAAACTTGCTCCACATCCTTCTCTGCACATCACCATCACATTCTGCCATGATGGCTCTAACAATGGTGTTCCCAGCAGCCACAGGGAAGTTCATCACATCAACTGCAGCGTCTTCAGTAACCAAAAAGCTTAGTATTGTGTTGGCGTTTGTCCAAACCAGATCAAAACATATTTATTAAAATAAGGATTCTCTACAACCACGCCCAGCATTTTGCTACCAAACACCAGAATGTAATGACTAAAAAATATACATATATTATTATTTAAAAATTAAAGGAACTTAAGGCAGCTTTACAAAATCTGACTCAGTGCTGCCGCGACAGGCGCTGTGGCTAACTGCAGCCACCAGCCAAGCCGGCACGGGAGCGCGCACAGACACTTTACAGACTGTTCGTCTTCACAGCACTGCACCGGGGAGGCTAACATACTTCACGTCAGGTCTCTCCACTCTGTTATTTGATTTGATCTCATCATTTTCATACTGTATCAGGCTCTAAACACGACCTATAATGTTTTCTCACCTGGTCACAAGGAAATGAGCCATGTCAGCATCCGTTTTCACTCCCAAATGCAGCTGAAGTTCCCTCCATGAACCGAACGCATATCCAATATTTATGCGGGTGCCTGCCCGGCTTCGGTCATATTTTTTTTTGACTCACGAGATGCCGCTGATAAAGTCTTTTTTTTCTTCGTGGTGCCACTTTTTTGGGGGGTGAGAGTGGATGCAGGTCGTTTGCTGGCTGCAGAAACATCCATAAGTATACCTTCAGTGTTTGAATCCAAGTCCACGGCGGCCATGTTCTTCCTGTTCAAGAGTTGTCGGCAACGCGCATGCAGCGTCAATTTACGTCACATCACTACAACTGCGCGGGAAATTCGAACGTCGAACTGCAGCGCATTATGTAGCACACAGCGTTTCCAAGGCAACAGACATATATGCGGATGGCCTCGTTATTTTGGGTTTTTAATGCTTCATGACCCATTAGCATTGAATAAACTGGAAATGCATGTGTAGTTTTTCACAAATCTTGCCTTATGTCCCTTTAACAAAACATATACAGATGTGAATAATATTCCCCTTCTTTTGTTAAGTTTGATGGATCAGATTCAACTCCTGGTTATTATCCTGTTGTTTGCATCCTTCCATTATTTATCCTTCCTGCTCAGTTTTTCAAAAAGGTTTTTTTTTTGGCACAAAGACCAAGTTATGTGGTTTTGTGGAATTCTAATATTGTTTTTTCAGCTTTTCACAAATGTTTCCACATAAACCTTTGCAATGAGAGTTGTAGAGTTCCAGTTGGCAGCCAGTCTGTCTTGTGTCAGTTTTTTATAGCTCAAGTGTTTTCACATCTGCAGGAATCCCAATATAAAACTAGTTCTTGCCACAATCACACCCTCAATCAAATAGTTGATTTTGAAACACAGTTCTCCCAAATTAGAAGTAGATTTCCCCTGCAGTGTAATAAACGAAGCCGACAAATTGAATTAAGTGGACTTTATATTATAATCATAGTTTAATATATTGGCCCATGGTTTCCAGTTAAACTCATCACTGTGTTGGACTGAATATTTGTCACACTGAATCATTTCTTTTGGTTGGGCTGTGTTTGCTGTTGACATGCACCATGTGCTATATTAATATAGGTTTAAGGATCATACAGAAAACTTCACTAATACTCATTTATTAACTGCATTTGTCGCTCTAATGTGGTTTATAGACGAGTGGTATTCCAAAAACACCAGAGTTACCTGTATTGCTCAGTGTTTTTGTCTGTTTTCAGTTAAAGATACCGTATGTACAGTGGGGCAAAAAAGTATTTAGTCAGCCACCAACTGTGTAAGTTCCCCCACTTAAAAAGATCAGAGAGGCCTGTAATTTTCATCATAGGTATACCTTAACTATGAGAGACAAAATGAGGAAAAAAAATCCAGAAAATCACATTGTCTGATTTTTAAAGAATTTATTTGCAAATTATGGTGGAAAATAAGTATTTGGTCAATAACAAAAGTGAATCTCAATACTTTGTTATATAGCCTTTGTTGGCAATGACAGAGGTCAAACGTTTTCTGTAAGTCTTCACAAAGGTTTTCACACACTGTTGCTGGTATTTTGGCCCATTCCTCCATGCAGATCTCCTCTAGAGCAGTGATGTTTTGGGGCTGACGCTGGGCAACACGGACTTTCAACTCCCTCCAGAGATTTTCTATGGGGTTGAGATCTGGAGACTGGCTAGGCCACTCCAGGACCTTGAAATGCTTCTTATGTAGCCACTCCTTCGTTGCCCGGGCGGTGTGTTTGGGATCATTGTCATGCTGAAAGACCCAGCCACGTCTCATTTTCAATGCCCTTGCTGATGGAAGGAGGTTTTCACTCAAAATCTTACGATACATGGCCCCATTCATTCTTTCCTTTACACGGATCAGTCGTTCTGGTCCCCTTGCAGAAAAACAGCCCCAAAGCATGATGTTTCCACCCCCATGCTTTACAGTAGGTATGGTGTTCTTTGGATCCAACTCAGCATTCTTTCCCCTCCAAACACGACAAGTTGAGTTTCTACCAAAAAGTTCTATTTTGGTTTCATCTGACCATATGATGTTCTCCCAATCCTCTTCTGGATCATCCAAATGCTCTCTAGCAAACTGCAGACGGGCCTGGACGTGTCCTGGCTTCAGCAGGGGGACACGTCTGGCACTGCAGGATTTGAGTCCCTGGCGGCGTAGTGTGTTACTGATGGTAGCCTTTGTTACTTTGGTCCCAGCTCTCTGCAGGTCATTCACTAGGTCCCTCCGTGTGGTTCTGGGATTTTTGCTCACCGTTCTTGTGATCATTTTGACCCCACGGGGTGAGATCTTGCGTGGAGCCCCAGATCGAGGGAGATTATCAGTGGTCTTGTATGTCTTCCATTTTCTAATAATTGCTCCCACAGTTGATTTCTTCACACCAAGCTGCTTACCTATTGCAGATTCAGTCTTCCCAGCCTGGTGAAGGTCTACAATTTTGTTTCTGGTGTCCTTTGACAGCTCTTTGGTCTTGGCCATAGTGGAGTTTGGAGCGTGACTGTTTGAGGTTGTGGACAGGTGTCTTTTATACTGATAACGAGTTCACACAGGTGCCATTAATACAGGTAACGAGTGGAGGACCGAGGAGCCTCTTAAAGAAGTTACAGGTCTGTGAAAGCCAGAAATCTTACTTGTTTGTAGGTGACCAAATACTTATTTTCCACCATAATTTGCAAATAAATTCTTTAAAAATCAGACAATGTGATTTTCTGGATTTTTTTTCCTCATTTTGTCTCTCATAGTTAAGGTATACCTATGATGAAAATTACAGGCCTCTCTGATCTTTTTAAGTGGGGGAACTTACACAGTTGGTGGCTGACTAAATACTTTTTTGCCCCACTGTACATACGGTATCTTTAACTGAAAACAGACAAAAACACTGAGCAATACAGGTAACTCTGGTGTTTTTGGAATACCACTCGTCTATAAACCACATTAGAGCGACAAATGCAGTTAATAAATGAGTATTAGTGAAGTTTTCTGTATGATCCTTAAACCTATATTAATATAGCACATGGTGCATGTCAACAGCAAACACAGCCCAACCAAAAGAAATGATTCAGTGTGACAAATATTCAGTCCAACACAGTGATGAGTTTAACTGGAAACCATGGGCCAATATATTAAACTATGATTATAATATAAAGTCCACTTAATTCAATTTGTCGGCTTCGTTTATTACACTGCAGGGGAAATCTACTTCTAATTTGGGAGAACTGTGTTTCAAAATCAACTATTTGATTGAGGGTGTGATTGTGGCAAGAACTAGTTTTATATTGGGATTCCTGCAGATGTGAAAACACTTGAGCTATAAAAAACTGACACAAGACAGACTGGCTGCCAACTGGAACTCTACAACTCTCATTGCAAAGGTTTATGTGGAAACATTTGTGAAAAGCTGAAAAAACAATATTAGAATTCCACAAAACCACATAACTTGGTC
>SSNP01000010.1:2068604-2100251 GCA_006937955.1 Pachypanchax playfairii | reverse complement strand
TTTTTTCTTCTGGAAATATTTTCTAAATACTTTTCTTCTGATTTGGGTGCTGTGCTGATCGAGTTTTTTGCTGGATTTGTCACTTTTTTGCCACTTGTTATGATGCGTAACCATGGCAACAAGAGACTTGTTTACAAGTAAGAGCAGCTAACTGACATTTCTAAGGCTGAAATAATCCTCAAA
This sequence comes from Pachypanchax playfairii, assembly GCA_006937955.1. NCBI lineage: Eukaryota > Metazoa > Chordata > Actinopteri > Cyprinodontiformes > Aplocheilidae > Pachypanchax > Pachypanchax playfairii. Next base: position 2,100,068 of record SSNP01000010.1, on the reverse strand, counting down.
TTGAAAGTCTGGATCCCTGATGAGCTCAAAAGAAGAAGACGTGGATGCAGAGCAGGAGCAAAGTGAAGAGAGAGAAAGAGGAAGTTTAAACCTTCACTTCCATCAGTCATATTGACAAATGTGAGATCTCTTTGCTAACAAAATGGATGAACTTGAAACTCTGTTGAAATGCAGCATCATGTGTTTCACTGAGACATGGCTAAAGGGACATATCCTGGACTCCAGTGTGTCTCTGTCTGGCTTTCAAACAATACGGACAGACAGAGATTTGAAGAGGAGCGAAAAAAGAAGAGGAGTTTGTCAGCTGATCACATCTGCAGTTACCTGTTGGGGGCAGAGCATCAGAGTATGTGACACGAGGAAGCTGAACAGATTGATAAGGAGGGCTGGTTCTGTCCTGGAGACTGAACTGGAGTCTCTTGAGTTGATTGTCCAAAGGAGGATGAAGAACATGATTGAAAACCCTCATTATCCTCTTCAGAACACAGTAACTCAACAACAGAGTGTCTCAGTCAGAAGATTCTTCATAATCCGCTGCAGCACAGACCGCTACAGGAGATCCTTCCTGTCCACAGCTAGAACTCTCTATGGCTCCCTGAAGAATAACTGAGCTACAACAACACTTGAATTTCCCTTCGGGGATTAATAAAGTATTTTTGATTGATTTGATTTGATGTAAGAATTAGACCTTGTGGTCAAATCGGAGTGCTGCAGTTTATGTAAAAAAACAAACCCGTCCACTCTCAGCCACTCACCCTCACCTCCTCCTCATTTTTCTACTGGGTTGCCAGTTTCCGAACAATCATGATGACTAGCAAAGATGAGTTGTACACAGTAAGTTGCTAAGTAGATAAATGTATTTCACTATAATATTTAGTTGATGGTGTCTTGGAAAAAACACCAAAGCTTGACACATTTTTGGAGTCGATTATTTTTTCTAATTTACTGCTAGCATTGTTAGCTCAACCTTGGCTTCTAGCCCTCTTGACCACATATTACAGAAAAACATAAAATCCATAAATTATTAAGTATGTTTTCACACTGTTAAACTTATCAGACATCCCATTTTAGCTACATTTACATATTTGTGTTGGAACTGCTTGTGTTGAAGACATGGCAACCTTGCAGACTCACATGTGGTTTGAAATAGAACCAGGAAATCTGGACGTGGAATAGTTATTGTAAACAATAATTCGGTCCCAGAACAGTTTTAAAATGATAAAAACTGACGACCACCCAGCCGGCTGAGTTGGAAATCTGTTAGAATGCAACTTTACTTTCAACATCAGTGAAACATTAGAGTGTTCTGTGATTATTTCACTGAAAAATTCTTACATATTACACCTTTAATCACAGCAATGTGAGCTGTGCATTGAGTTAACTTCTTGAACAAATGAACTTTGCCTGCTATTCAGGTTCCAGTTTCCACTGCATTTAATTATGTTTCGCTGAAAACACATTGAATAGAAGACTAGCAGCATGTCTGTGAATTGTCAGGCTAAAAAAATAATTTCATACTAAATTCTTTACTAGTTCTAAACGTCTAAGTCCCAAAGTCTCTGTTTATTTACAGACTGACACGCTCAGATTTGTTTGGACTCTTCCAAAATAAATACAAAAACAAAACTAACTCTGGCCTGAAAATGTTCATTTTATCTCATCAGTTCAAAGGATGTTCTCCCAGTAACTTCGGGACTTTTCAACACTCCGTTTAGAGAATTCCAGTCTGTTTTTAGTGTTTTTCTGTCATCAGCAGAGCCTCCTGGGTCTTCTTTCGGAGCCCATTATGGTTCAAAATAGAATGGATGGTGCGTTCAGAAACCCTGGACCCAAGGTTCTCTCTCTGGTTCTGGTTCTGTTTGCAATTTCAGTTCGGAACACTTTGATCAACCACAAACTTATCAGGTCAAATTGTTCGACATCATTTGAACCTGAATCATTTTTACGGGGCGGCTGTGGCTCGGTGGTTAGAGCGGTTGTCCTCCAATTTGAAGGTTGGTGGATCGATCCCGGCTTCCACCGCCACATGTCGAAGTGTCCTTGGGCAAGACACTGAACCCTATGTTGCCCCCCGATCTGCGTATCGGGTTGTGTGAGTGTTAGCCCCTACCCTCTCCCCCCGGTTTACATATCGGGTTGTGTGAATGGGTGAATGCAAAACTTTGTAGTGTGAAAGCGCTTTGAGCGGTCCGAATGACTAGAAAAGTGCTATACAAATACAGGACATTTACCATTTGCCATTTACCAATTTGGACAGAGAAGTTTAAGGATATGTTCTACAGACTGTAACGATCAGAGCCAGATGCACAGATGTCTCATTTTTAGTCACAATAGAGTGCATCCATTTTTAAATCCCCTTCATTGTGTTGAGCATTCTTCAGTAACAAGCAGTAATCTCTACTAACAAGCACTGGATTTAACTGGCCAAGTGTTTTACTAATTGTTTCCCCTGATGTTGATACATCTAAAAGTAGAAGAACAGACTGTTTGTTCTTTAACACTGGCTGAAGAGTAGAAGTAAGATTATACATGTTTGTCATTTTCACTGCAAATACAGGATAACAAACATATACAACTAAAATAGAAAACATAAGCTGGATTCTCAAATAGTACTTCCTGTTGAGTGAAGGTAGACCTGTGGAATTAAACTCTGTTTATGTGTTATCAGTGCACACAGGCCAGCTCCCTCCCACACACCCCACTGTTACACCTCACAGTGTTTTTTTTAGAAACAGACTTTTGCACTGTTACACAAATGGTTTTTGTAAATTTTGCTGGTTTCTTGTGTTTATGTTATTCTGACTTTATTCTCTGTGTAATTTCACCCAAGAAAAAACCCTTATAGTGTACAAATAATACTTGTCAATGAACCTATTCAGATTCTAAAAATAAGCTTCTTTTACACATGCACTGTTTACACTGTTAAACAACACGTTTGTGTCATGTCTCTTCTGCTCCTTCATGTTTTTCTTACGTATTTTGTGATAAAAATCTGATTTTAACAGTTCGGTCAGTGTGGGACTCCACCGTATTTTCATTCATCACAATAATGGAAGTAATTATGTTGCTAATAAAAGGAATCTACACATCTTACCTTATGAAACCAGGGATGTCTAGACTTTATTCCATGGTTTTACCTTCAGTGATGTAGTGTAGTTATTTTCTGCCATAACAACATGTTATAAACTTTAAAAGGACTTTGTGAGGAGTGAGTTCGGTGTTCTCAGGATCTTGTTTTTCTGCAGTGTAATTAAACTCTAATGAATGAAACACTGACTGATCTACTGTAGAAAAGAAGACCGTCAGCAGCTTCTGTCCACAGCTTTGTTCTCAGGTAAGCTTGTAAAGAGTCTGGACAGACTCGCTCCTGAGCAAGTCTTAAACATGTAAAATGGAAAATGCGATGAGAAATCAAATGGGCTCAGCATCACGACACAACGCCACGTCACCCTGGAATATAACAAGCTTTATCTTAATGATTGCGACCTCAAACATTTTGCACGTCATGCTGAAGAGGTGAAGTTGGAGGTCATGGTGATGTAAAGTTGTGTTTGCTGGAATTTTATTACTTCCTGGAAGGTGGATGTACAGTAGTCTCATCTCAGCTGTACAGTAGACAGGACAAACAGCTGTTAGCCAGAGGAGTGTGTTTGTGTGAGACCCGTGACATGTTTGTTAGTTAACACATGTTTGAGACGCTGTCACTGGCTTCACATGAGTCTGCTGGTATCTCATTTGTTCTAGTGTAGAGCTTTCAAATCTTTGTGTGTGTGTTTGGGCATTAAGATTAAAGAAGTGGATTACATCAAGGAGGATAACAGATGGAGAGAGGAGGAGACTATTATGTGTGGTTCATGTTAGATCTCTGGTCAGTTCAGTGTCATTACCAGTGGGTTATGTTGGGAAAAACAAGTCACAAACTGGTGACATTCTGTTAAAAAAAAAAAAAGCAGAAATCATTTAATTTTTCTGTCATTGCCCTAAAAAAAGGCCTGTTTTAAAAAGAAATGTTTAACTTTCGATGTTTCCAGGCCTGTTTGGTTGTGGGTCTTTTGTACGTTTTATAGAAGCTGAGATTTCTGATTCAGATCCGATCGCACAACTCTGAAACATCAGAGAAGCTTTTAGCCCTGTTAGAAATAATTTAGGTCAGGCTGAGTCAAGAGAGATCGTCTGCTTGTTCTGAAAGAACCTCCTGGTCCTCTGAAGTTCCTCATGTGTTCTCTCAGTTTGCAAAATCTGTCAAATGGCTTCATTTGAAGTGCACATGTACACTAATTATCCACTTTAAAGACCTGTACGGTTCTGTCATTTATTTTGAAAAATTATGAAACCTCTTTTTAACAAGTGGATATAAATTTCCCATTTAATAGAAAGATTTTATACAATTTTCAACACAAATAACATATAAATTGTTAATTAAGTTTGGACTTCATCATGCCAAGTTTCCAGAAATGCTGCTTCAGTGTTTGTTGCTTTAAATCCAGCTGAGCTGTTGCTGATCTCGCCTCTTATTTGACACATCATAAAAAAGGACTAATTAAATATTTAGCACCTTCAGATATAACTTAATTTTTACAGACTAAATGTGTTTTAATCAAAACTGATATTATCATCTCAATAGTCAGCAACAACATAACCAGTGGTAGTTTATGTAATAGTGCAGCTTTAGTTGTGTTATACACACCTGGAAACGTGTGGAGCCCCTAAAGGGAAAATAAATAACATTAAATCTTGTGTGAAGCAGATATTTTCACATGTGCACAAGAAGCCAATAAAATAAACATTTTTCTGCAGTGTCCTTTCAGAAGTATTGCAGTAACATACAGGAATTAGTTTATAACCAAGTGGTCACATACTAATTAAACTTCATTTTCTACTGGATCACATGAACCAAACACAGGCAGCGCTGCTACGGGAGCCCGAGTGTCCAATGGAGACCTATTTATTGATGCCCATCTCACTTTGCTGGTGTGTTTCATGCCTGTTGTGCCATCTTTTTTTGTGCTGACTTGTTCAAACATCAAGGCAAGATGCCTGAGAGTTAAACCCTCTGATAGGATGCATCAAACAGAAGGGATGATAAAGTACAAACATTAACCAGGTCTTTTATTTTCAGTTATTTTAGTGATCATTCAGGCTTATTTAAATTCAACATTTCTAGTGTCTGTGCAGCACTGCTGTATATGTAAATGTTACTTGTTTTTACAGTAAGACAAACTTTATTAGAAATGAACATATAATTTAATTAAATTAAAAATGAAAATTATTAAGGGGATTTGAGTCCATCACATTGGCTGAGGTAATTTCAAATAGTTAAAAAGCTTCCTGGTGGCAAGACACTGGGGTGGATGAGAGTCGCCTTGAGAGGCTGAAGGCTCTGGATGTTGTGAAGATGTCCTGGATGACACGCCTCTTCAGTGTCACATGGAGGGACTGGGACAGTGCCCCTGGAGTGGCAGACTGGGGTGGTGGTCCCTTGGGAATGTTGACTCCTGGTTGTTGGAAAGGAGGATCTGACTGATGTTGAACCTCAGATTCAGGAGGATCAGTGTGGCTTTCGCCCTGGCCGTGGAACAGTGGACCAGATCTTTACCCTCATGGAGCTGCTGAGGGCGTCTTTGGTCCATGTGTATTTACTGAACTTGGAAAAGACTTCAGACCGTGTCCCCTGAGGCACATTGTGGAGGGTGCTGCAGGAGTTTGAGATCTCTGGCCCACTATGAACTGTTCAGTCCTTGTACAGCCAAATCAAGAGCTGTGTCCACATTCTCAGCAGTATGTCGAGCTTCTTCCCGGTGCAGGTTGGACTTCATCAGAGATGTCCCTTGTCACCAATCCTGTTTGTGGTGTCCTTGAACAGGATCTCAAGGTGCAGCTGTGGCAAGGAGGGTGTCTGGTTTGGGAACCTCAGGATCTCATCTCTGCTCCAACTAAAAAAAATCTTGTTTACTAAAAATCCAACAAAGAAGTTTCATGTCCAGTTCCCGTTCTGCCAGGCGTAGATTAGTTTGGCCAGATCTACAATATGCTCATTTTTACTTTGACATGTTCTACTTTCAGAAAATCAAATCTTAAAATAATGTATTTGTGGAAATGTTTTGTTTTGGCACCATTTTCAAAACAGCAGATGGGGTCATTTTTTTCACATATACACAGATACATTTTTGGATTACTTTCAAAGACTTTGCCTTTAGTGCTGAGCAGTAAGGTAAGATGCAGGTTGTTTTATGGTGCGTTCACACCGGCCCAACCGTAAACGTTAAAAACGTCAATTTTACATGTAAAGTCTATGGTGGAGTCCGTTAGACCAGCGTCAGAGTCTCTGCAGCGCTTTGAGAGCGTTAGAAGCTTCAGCTTTCAAAACTTTTCAAGCGTTTCAGGTGTTGAAGCTTGAAACGTGAGCAACGCAGAAGTTCGGCTAGCTGAACTTTTAACGCTCTTGATGCTCATGAAGCGACATGTCAACCAATCAGAGCGTCTCATCGTAGTGACGTAGTGATGTCACTGCATGTAACCTGAATGAAGCAGGAAGTCATCAAACAGGGCGCAGGACAGACGGAAGTAGCACTGGAAGCGAAATGGTTTAACTCCTCGAACTCAGAACGCATCTGAAGAATGGGATGTATCCACAAAAAAAAAAGCCAAGCCACTCCCTCTATATGATCCGCCATAGCTCAGAACATCCAATAACAAAGGAAACCCCGCCTACGCGTTCTTTTTAACGGTCTAGCATTACGAGCTTCAACTTTCAAGCTTCAAACTTGAAGCGTTGTGAACGTTGCTTGACGCTGACAAAGCGGCCGGTGTGAACGCACCATTAGTTTTTCATTTAAAGGCCATGTGAACAGTTGGTGACATCGATTTACGTACCAGTTCTTCCTGTTTGAAAACTAAACAGTCTTTTATTTTGTTACCTAACGAAGTTATGGAAGAGAATCCCCTCCATTAAGCTTAATAAATAATAACAGTTTGTAAAAGTTTTAGAGTTAATAAACACATTGATAGACAAACAACAGTAAAAACATGCATATATAAAAATGCACAACAAATTAAACTTTTTAAACTATTAACAGTTTTACATAGTGAGCTGTAATATTTACCACCACAGAGCTTTAAGTGTTTCTCTAACCTTCAGGTTGTTTATTAATAATATTTTCTAGCAGTGTGTTTTGCCTAAAACATTAATTTGCACTTTAGAATAAATGTTTTATCCATAAAGCACGTGATCTAATAAATATTCAGCGTCTCACGCTGACAGTCGTTGGGGCTTCAGTCTGTGTTTCTCAGTATGTTGTTAAAAAAGTAGAAACTTGAATGTTGTGTGTTTGTTTCCATGATGCTGGCACCTTTTGGGAAACACAGGAAACCCAGTCCAGACACTGATGTAATTTCTCTTATTGAATAAGTTTAAGACACAATGCAGCTGTGTTTCAGCAGATCTGTGGCTCCCACTTCAGACTTGAGCAGTGTTGTGATAAGACACAGCAGGAGCCAAAAATCACACAAAGTGGTTTTGTGTTTGTGTAATGTGGGAGCTGGACAGGCTGGAATTCACCGTAACAACACCAGGGCCACACACCAACCCACCACTTCCTTTCACCAGGGCAAATGGAGTGCACCACCCACATGTTGGGTTTGTTTGTTGCCTTTTGTCTCACAGGTGTTTGCTTGTGTGCAACGTACCAGTCCAAATAAATATTCCAGTCTTTAGTTTCTACATGACTCAGCAGCTTTTTATGGGCTATTTGGGAACAAGTTTCTGGATCTTGTTTGTAATAATGACTGTAATCTCACTAAAAAGAGAAGATGGATCATAGTTATACTAAGTTTGTAAAAAGAATTTCAACGATTTTACTGAGTTAAATGTTCGAGACTTGGAGATCTGAGTGTAAATAAACTAATTCTCTGCCAATTGGAGTAGGATAAGGGACAGTGATTGAGTTCAGGGACATTTTATGTGATATACTAGATTTTGTCTCTGTTCTTTCATTGTTCATCCAGGTTACATTATCATTAAGGGGGATGACTCAAGTGATCTGAAGAGATATGTTGAGGCAGTTACACACTGTACTAGGGCTGGGTTTAAAAAATCGATTCATCGATTTAAATCGATTTAAGAATAAAAAATCGATAATCGATTCATAAAGCACTAAATCGATTTAAAAAAAAAAAAAGGAAAAATTGATAAACATGATGTGTCTGCGTCGGAATTAAACTGGACTCCAAACAGTCCGCCTCCTTATATTGTTTCCTTCTCTTTGATTTCTTGCTTGTATGTTCTCTCAATGTAAGTCGCTTTGGATAAAAGCGTCTGCTAAATGACAGTAGTAGTAGTAGTAGTAGTAGTAGTAGTAGTAAAATATACATTTCCTTTTGTTACAGTTATGCCACATGCCACTGCTTCTGGATATTTTTAATGAAAACATGAATATTAAATGTATATAAAATACGCACTGTTGAAAGGCTGCTTCAGCATTTCATAAAAATTGCCATCTACAAATGTCTGATATTCAAGAAATACTAATGTGACAGAAATATCTGAAAAAAGAATCGATATTGAATCGAATCGAAATTAATCGAAATCGAATCAATTTTTGCTCTTGTGAATCGAATCGAATCGATTCAGGAAATTAGGAGTGATACCCAGCCCTACACTGTACATGTGTTAGTTAAACCGCAGGTGACCATGTTTCATTGTACTAAACTTTCAGTGTTGAGAGATTCTGCCTTTGTCCCTCCTAAAACAGTTTAAACCTTTAATTGACTGTAATATACAGTATAATTATAATCAACCAAACAACGGAATTCTTTGCTTGTGAATTGAGAAAGCCGTTTCCTTCTTCCACTTCTCTAGTGGAAACCACCCCCCACCCCCACACCTCCCTTTACAAGAGCTTTACAAAAACCTTTGTTGAAAAATAGCACCTTTTTAGAAATACGGGACAGAAAACAAAGAGAAAATATTTGAACTTGCTTCCAACAGGAATCTCAGCATCAGATAAAGATCCTTAACTAAATGGAGGAGGAAGTGTAGGAAGTGTAAGTTCAGCAAATCTAGCGTCTCTTGGTTCCTCGCTATTGTGGAACAATATTTATGTTCCTGCTGGGATGGTGGTGTCTGCTTTAAATGGCATCAGTGCACACTGAGAGTTACTGTACTGTTGGGATGTTTGATCCAGTTTATTAGACAGCACAAGAGATATTGTGTCACAATCAAAGTTTCTGTGTACTTATTACAGATTTCCTTTTGTACTCGAGCAGCACGGGTCAGCATTGTTTCTTCTGGATTGTTTGGATGTATGAAGTGCTTTGCTTTCCTTCTGGGCTTGAGATGAATGAATGTTGATGTTAAATGTTGTGTTGCATGATGTACAGAGACTCTTGTACCACATACAGTAGTTGTTATTGTTAATACTAGTGTTATACATGCTTTTAGAGGTAAAATGTCATCTGCCAAAGAGCCTAATCTATATACTTCACTATGTATGAGTTCACTGTATGAGTCCAGTTGCACTCATATGCAGCAGGTGGCACTGTCCTGCCTCTGTCCACATGGTAACCTCTGCAAAAATATTTGGAGAATCTCTGAACATGACAGCCAAAAAATCTTGTTATAATTTCCGGTTTGATTCTCCTGTTGGTCCTTTGCTGCTCGACATGTTTGTGCATTCATGTTATTGTAGTCTGTGGACACAACTTCATACAGGTTAGTGCAGACTGATATATTTCTCTAGCTGTTCATCTGTCTCTGTTCTTTCAGACAGTCAGTGCAGTGATGTGATCCATGATCAGGAGATGAAAGCAGACCAGCAGCTGTCTCCCCAGACACCATCTTTCCTTACAGGAAGTAAATGTCTCGTTCCCGTTAGTCGACGCTTTCCTTCTCCCTCTCATCCAGGCCAATTCTGAACATGTGTCCTATTAAATGGGGATTTGCCTACTGTGTGGTTTGTTAAACTGCCATGTGTGTTGACCTGACGCTATTTCTGTTGCTCCCTGTCTACTACTTATGGTACCCATTACAGTGGTAGAAGCTGGCACACTTGTGTTAGGAACTATTACGATTAGGATCATGTAACATTTAGTTCTCCTCCCACAGGCAGAAAATGAATCCTCTGCTGACTTCAGCCCTCGTTTATCCTCACGTTAAGATTAGATCTCCGCCCAGACACAAGCTGAGCTTTGCAGCCTGCATTGTCCTTCTTTGTTGCCAAGTCTCGGATGTTGCTTCATCTCTGGATCTGTCACACCGTTAAACCCAGAAACACAGTGCATGTGTACACTTCACTGGTCATAAGCTTTTTACAAAAGAAACTCAAATTATAGTTTGTAGTTTTAGACTCACAAGCTCATTTACAAAAACCACTGCAGTGACTTAATCACAAAATCCTAATTCTTTAAGAATGAATGAAGACTTGCAAAGCTCAGATATTCTCTAAGATTAATGTAAAAGCTTTGTGCGTTGGCCTACTTAAGTGTGTCGGTGTGTGTGTGTGTGTGTGTGTGTGTGTGTGTGTGTGTGTGTGTGTGTGTGTGTGTGTGTGTGTGTGTGTGTGTGTGTGTGTGTGTGTGTGGGTTTGTATTTCTGACCTCCTGGGGACCCGTTTCCTGACTTTTACTATCTTTCTGGGGTCCGAGGGTTCTTGTGGGGACCGAAGCCTGGTCCCCATGGGGGGGAATCCCCTTTTTAGGGTTAGGGGTTAGGTTTATAGGTATGGTGTGAATAGAGTTTTAGTTAGTCTTAGGGTTAGTTATAGATCAGTAATGGTTAAGGTTAGGAAAAGGGTTTGGGTTAGGTATAAATCTAGTTACTAAAATCAATGGAAGTCAATGGACGGTCCCCATAAGGATACCAAAACACACTTGTGTGTTTGTGTGTGTGTGTGTGTGTGTGTGTGTGTGTGTGTGTGTGTGTGTGTGTGTGTGTGTGTGTGTGTGTGTGTGTGTGTGTGTGTGTGTGTGTGTGTTTGTATTTCTGACCTCCTGGGGACCCGTTTCCTGACTTTTACTATCTTTCTGGGGTCCGAGGGTTCTTGTGGGGACCGAAGCCTGGTCCCCATGGGGGGGAATCCCCTTTTTAGGGTTAGGGGTTAGGTTTATAGGTATGGTGTGAATAGAGTTTTAGTTAGTCTTAGGGTTAGTTATAGATCAGTAATGGTTAAGGTTAGGAAAAGGGTTTGGGTTAGGTATAAATCTAGTTACTAAAATCAATGGAAGTCAATGGACGGTCCCCATAAGGATACCAAAACACACTGTGTGTGTGTGTGTGTGTGTGTGGGTTTGTATTTCTGACCTCCTGGGGACCCGTTTCCTGACTTTTACTATCTTTCTGGGGTCCGAGGGTTCTTGTGGGGACCGAAGCCTGGTCCCCATGGGGGGGAATCCCCTTTTTAGGGTTAGGGGTTAGGTTTATAGGTATGGTGTGAATAGAGTTTTAGTTAGTCTTAGGGTTAGTTATAGATCAGTAATGGTTAAGGTTAGGAAAAGGGTTTGGGTTAGGTATAAATCTAGTTACTAAAATCAATGGAAGTCAATGGACGGTCCCCATAAGGATACCAAAACACACTTGTGTGTGTGTGTGTGTGTGTGTGTGTGTGTGTGTGTGTGTGTGTGTGTGTGTGTGAGAGACTGACTGAGAGAAAGTGTGTTAGATAAAAAGATTATTTGTAGTGTGTTGGCTACAGACACACACACACACTCTTGTGCTGCTCTGATCCTGGTACTGTCAGCTGAGGGTCTGGCTCTGATGTGACGGTCATTGTGAGATTTTATCTTCAAACTGTCTCCTTGTCCTTTTTAAAAAATTATTTTATTTAAACCTGTTTTTTTTCCAGGCTGTTCTAATTTTGGTAAAATTATAATTTTCTTTCACTCAAATATTTCAATCATTGAAGCATTTTCCGTAACAAACATCTGATACATCAAAGATTTTGTTGATGTTCCATCACTTTGTCTTGACGTGTGTGACTTTAGGAATGAAGTCACAAGAAGCTTGTATTCAGATGATGGGACAGATGTTGTAAGACTCCCTCTGCAGAGCAGTGCTGCTTCTGCTGCATAGATGCTGCAGATTGGTCAGACTGGAGTGTAGGGTGGAGCTTTTACAACCATCCAGATTCAGAGTGACAGAAACTGAAGCTGTACCTGTTTTAGGAAAAATAAAGTCCTCAAACTAAGTGTGGGGATGTTTAGGAAGTAACAGGACCCCACTGAATGTTGAGGACAGGAAGATAGATGTGCTGCTTTATGTGGAGTTCCTGAAGCAACTCTCAGAGTTGTAAAATACCTTATTTCATGTTTTTTTGTTATAAATCTGCTGTGGGGTGAAACTGAAGGACTTTCAGCTGTTCTGAAGTGATAATATGGCAACAAACTCAGAAACATACAGTGATTCAGAGGTATGTGCTGCTTATTCCTTTGCTGACATGATACAGTATGATGTAATAGCTGCAGGATTTTTTATTAATATTATTTTGAATTGCAGAAGTTTAGATGACCTTTACTGAAGCAACACACACAGTCAAAGAGAAACAAGAATGTGTGTTCTTTAGATGTCTGAGGTTTTTCTCTAAGGAGTTAAAACACAGAGATACTGATTGGCTTTGACATCTTGAAGGAATATTTCAAACATTTAGAACTGTGTTTCTGTGTAAAAGGTATAAATGATTAATACTATCAGTAAAGTTAATTTCCTGAACAGCCTCAGTGCAAAGAAATAGATCTGATGTCTTATAAGAGTGAGGAGCTAACAGCTAGTCTGAATGCAGTGAAGACTGAAGTGGATCACAGCCGTCATTTCAGATTAAATGTTATTTTGGCAGAAACATCGAAACTACTGCCTAATTTTAACCTTGAATGCAACAACAATTCTACATTTTGCAGCTTTTTTACATTGGTTTATGGCCAGAAAAACTAGGTGTAAATAACATTGTAATCTCAGTGTGAAATTTTATAAAACATAATCATGACATTTAGAAAGTTGGAGCTGTTCTTAGACTGAAACAATCCACTTTGGATTTGGATGTTAATTTTTCAGTCCTGTTGGAAATAAACTTTTTTTCTCTTTTTTTCCAAACTGGGGTAGTTTACTCTCTCTCTTTCTCTCTCTACAACAGGTTAGATATTAATTATTTATGCCTTTTAGACACACACACAAAAAAATCATTTCAAAATGGCTGAAATATTCTTTTAATTCATTTTTAAAGTTTTGTTAAATTGTTGCCTGAGTATTATTTTACTTTCTTTTGGTTTACAGTGAATTGCAGATTTGAATATTTAGGAATATGTGGCATTGTGACCATGTGAACATTTGCATGTGCTCTATAGCTGTGGGATGATGTTTTGAAGAGGAATTATTTCTGTCCTCTGAGCCAGCATCACACAGAGCGCTGCTATAACTATCCAAACAAACACAGCATTCACACAGAGCGCACATGGCTCCCTCCACCACCTGCGGTTGGCCTCATCACAAAGGGAAGCCTTACTGGTATTCAGTAGTCACGTTTTCAAAGAGTAATACACATTGGATTTGTGTATAATATGAATGTTTTTCAGAAAATGACAGTATCACGGCATTACGTTGCTGTGGATGTGAAGATATTCTCCCACACGGTCCAGCCTTTATATCAGGTTTAGTAACAACGGGAGTGAAACAGGCTTTGTGCAGTGATCTGAGGCTCCAATAGGTAATCATTGTGGCGCAGTTATAAATGACTGTGTCAAATACATTTCCTCCCAAGCTTTCATCATAATAGATCAATAACAGCATGCTGTATAGTTTCTTTATGACTTCTGGCAGCCTCTGATTGCATTTCCCATGTCGTACAGGGTGCATTTGAAGAGGGCTTTCCCCTGAGAGCTGCGTTTAATGCAACAAATCACCATCCGTCAGCAGCATTTCAGCCAAACACACTGCTGCGATCCAACAGTAACAAAGCTGCATATTCAACTGCACAACTTGTTTATGTTCTGCTGGGTTTCACGTCCTCCAATTGTTTCTCATGGACGGCATGTGTTAGCAATGAAGGTTTTGGCCTCATTAAAAGACACACATCCCATTTCTGACAAACTTCAGGTTATTTTTCTTACAATAATCTCTTTGATAAACTGTGACTACTCAGGCTTTTTGTCTTAGTAGCTGTACAGCAGCTTATTAAATCTTATTATAATCACTAGAGTCAATGATCTGAACTGTATACACAATAAACTGCACTGTGGTCAGATTGTTGCTTCAGCTTTACTTTGTTTTTGTATGTATGACAAACGGGTCATGATCCCGACCAACTTTCTCCAGAACAGACGAAAAAGTTCTGCTGTCCCCATTTGTGAAGCTTTAAAGCAGCATAAATGGGTTTTTATCAGTTTGCAGGAAATGCCATAGAAGCCAGTGCTGAAGTGAGATATGTCATTGCCAAAGATTGAATGTTTTTGTTCACATACCATTGTTTCATTTTCTCTGTCTAATTTATTTTGCAGTGTGGGGAAAAATGAAGAAGTGGTTTAAATAATATGAGGGAAGTCTTTAAGGCATTTTAAAGTAATGTGAGGAAGTCTTTAAGGCCAAATGAGCATGATTTGACTTATTGCATATAAAAACGAATTTGTCACAAAGTAATTCCAAGGCTGTTTTTTCTTTAGGGACGTTTCATGTCATGTGTTTCACAGCCAGACCTGATGTCTTTGAACTTTAAGTCACTGCATGTGGTCACCTGATCAGAAGTGTGTTCAGGATTTATCTCTCCAGCTAGTTTTTATTAGATGCTTTACACTTTGTAAGTTTGTTTTAGAAATGAAAGTTAAGTCCAGATTTGATGGAATACCCTTAAACTTGCCCTTCACTTTAAGCAGATTTAGATTTTTGTAGTTTTTTTGTCAGTGTGAGGTTGGAGCACAGATTGACATTTGTTTGTTTGTTTGACTGATTCTTTCACTCTGAAGTGGTTGATTTATGAGAAACCTGCGTATTAGGCGGGCTGCTCGGTGGCGTAGTGGGTAGCCTTGCAGCGAGAAGGTTTAAAACCGTTTGGGGACTTTTCTGTGTGGAATTTGCATGTTTTCCTTGTGCATGTTTTCTGGTTTTCTCCAGAAATATGCTTGAGGTTAATTATCATTTCTAAATTGTCCCAAGGTGTCAGTGTTTGAGTAATTGTTTGTTTGTATGTGATGGACTGGCGACCTGTTCAGGTGTAACCCGGCCTCTCGTCTGATGAGAGCTGGAGACAGACACCAGCTCCCCGTGACCCTGAGTTGGAATAAGTCAGTAAATATAACACATGGATGTTTGTTAAGCTTCTTAAAAGGAGTTTTACACAACTTCACAACATTAACTCATATTTAAACTGTTCCACTTGTTGCTTTTAGTCATCATATCCTTTGTTTGTGGTTTTAGAGAGATGAATTTGGATGAGATGTAAAAGTTTTACAGTCAGTACTTTGTAGAATCACTCTTTAATGGTTATAGTTCCAGCTAGTATTTATTGTCTCTATCAGATTTACACATCTGCAGAGTGACATTTTTACCCAACAATGGCTTTTTTCTCATAACTCTTCCATAAAGAGCAGATTTATGGAATACATGACTGATAGTATTCCTGTTAGAGTCTCCCAGCTGAGGTGAGGATCTCTGCTGCTCCTCCAGAGTTACCTCAGGACTCTCGGATGCTTCTCATGTGAAAGCTCTCCTTGCTCAACCTGCCAGCTTAGATGGACAACCATGTCTTAGTAGGTTTGCAGTTGCAGCTCCTCTTACTTTTAGATGAACTGAACAGTGCTCCATGAGAAGATCCAACCTGGGTTTTATTAAAACCTAACCCAGCTAAACTTCTCAACAGCTCTATGTCTGACCTGTCTGGTGACTGTCTGTCGGGTTGTTGGGTCCTCATGATGCTGTTTGATCCCTAATGTTCTGTAACAAACCGCAGAACCCTTCACAGAACAGCTGTGTTTAGAATTAGACTAAATTACACACCATTTACTAATTATCTGACTTCACTGTGGACATTTCAACTTGAAAGTGTAGTGAAGGTGTATTAATGAGGACCGCATTCCGTTTCTGCTGCTTCACATGCTTGTTGTTCTGTACAACAACAGGGTCAAGTCCTGCTCTTAAAGGGGCCACGTTCCCACATGGCTCAGATGAGTCTCGGCTCCAACACACCTGATTTGAATTGAGTGATGATTAAAAACCTTCTACAGGAGCTGAGTGCATGATAAACTCAACCACAGAATCAGGTGTGTTGGAGCAGCTTTTACAAGGCTCTGTAGATGGAAAGGATCATGTGGTACTGTGCTGCTGGTGAAACTCAAATATATAAAAATACAGTTAAAAGATGAAAACGTTTACATGTTGAACTTCTTAGATTGTTGAATCTTTTGTGTTTTTCTGATGAGAGATTTGTGCTTTAAACCTTCTGATTTACACAGCTGTTCACCAAGAACAGGAAGTAAGTACTGTAGCTCTGAATGGTCTCAAGTTTTAATGTTTACTCCTTTGATTTAAATAGTTTTTATGATTCAGACTGATTAAATGAAGGAGGCTTTTAGAAAACATATGCAGTAATTTCAATTTAAAAATAGAGATTGTTTTTCCAAATATATTTTAATCGATAACTTGTCTGTAAAGGATCAAAGCTGATGTTACAGATGTTTGAGTCAGAGGTTTCTTCTAGTTTTCACTTCATCAGCTTTAGTTTTGAAGCTGCTTTGTAGAAAATAAATGTACTGGCTGCACACGGTTAATGGCTGCCCCATCATTAAGTTTTTAAAGGGGATGTAACCTGAGAGAAGGGTAATGTTCAGGAATGTCATCAAGGGAAAGTGCAGAATATAAAAGGTAAACTTAGTCACAATCCATAACTGTCTAATGTAGAACACAATACAAACATTCTCATGATCGGCAGATCGTCTTGATATCAGAATGTTATTTACATAAAACAAGATGTTATTTTGATTTGTTTGTTCTCATCAATCATCTGTCAGAAATAAATATAATTTATTTTTCATCCGATTAAATTAGGAAATGCTCAGCAGTGTGAAGTTTTTCATAGATTCAGTTTCATGGTCAGTGTGTAGCCTTTGAATGGTGTCATGGGGTTGATCAATGATGCTGATCAGTTCCCCGGGGCGTCCAGTGGTTCAGTGAAGTTGAAGGACACTGTGTCCTTTGGGATGGACCTGTATAAATACTGGAGCTGCTGCTCTGTGGTCTCATCTGCCTGCTGGAGTCTGTGTGAAGAGCAACCAGGGAAGCACAGAGAGGAAGATTTACGTTCCCATAACAGACTCAACAGGTGAGGAAACGGTAGCTAAAGCTCTGCATGCCCAGGTGTAGAGGGAACACACTGAGCCACTTCTCTGGTTTGTATCTGTAGTTTGTCTTGTGATTTTTTTTTTTTAGAAGAGCACTTAAATGAAGTTATTTCTCTTCAGTTCTACTTTCAGCATCATATTCAAGCAGAAATGTAGAAAAATAGTAGTCAAAGCTGTGATTGATCATCTGTGTCTCTTTGTAGGTCACAGAACCGTCCATGTTAGACATTGATGTGAGGGTTAGAGCGCAGGAAGCTGCCCTTGAGCTGTAAATCTGTCTAAATGAATCTTTTTGTTCTGAAAGACGGATGTCCACTGTTAGAAAAATGTGTTTGTAATTTTACAATAAAACTGTTTTTAAGAAATCAAATAGACAATATCGATGGACTTTCCATTTTAAACATGACTAAACTGTTTAAAATGTTTGGTGCCAGTAACATCAAATCATATATGAAGTTTGGCAGGTTTTCATGGTCTAATGATCACTGATGATGTTTGGAGGTTTCTGTTCAGAGACTGAACAGGATGAAACTACAGTCAGCATTTCTTTCTTATATTCATACATTTATCTAATGAATGGCATGTTGTCATTTGATGTTTCTTTATTCATTGATTTTCATAATTTTTTTTTCTGGATGTATTCTGTCTTGTCACATCGCTCCTTCCTCTTGAACCTTTTGCTCCTGCGTTTCTCTCTGTGGCGGGTCGTTTTCATCCTTCTCTGTTTGTGTGTGATTCTTTTTGTGGAGATATCAGAGTGCAGTGTAGCTCCAGTTGCAATGGAGGACAGTGACCCTGAACCTTCCTCTTCAACAGATGAGCAAGACTCCTGCCCATCATCCCCTAATCACAGCATGAATCACAATGACATACAGGTATCACAGCAAGTGATCTAAACACGGCGGCTTCTTTTGGATCAAATACATTTTAAACTTTACTCATTGAACTTTGATTTTTTTTTTAAAGTTATATTTAGATTAAAGTAAAATGAAATATTTTACCTGCAGGGTAGATCATCAGTTTAAAGCTGGTATTATTTTTACAAGTGTTTGTTCTGGATCTCCAAATCTTCCCTGCTTCATTGGCACTTTTCCCCTCCGAAATCTTCCTTCTCTATATTTTTTACTTTCCTCCCCGTCCTCCGATGTAACCCCTGCCCCCCCCCCCACATCCCCTCTGGCCTCTGTGTTTCTAGCACTCGAGCCATTCAGACGACTCAGAAGTGGAAAACATATTACATGAACCGACACATCAGCCCCCCCACGAAGCTCTCGATGCAGACGGAGAGACTGAGGGTCCAGACGGCCCTCACTCTCATCTGCGGCCCCCCGTGGCGGGCCGGGCACAATCAGATTCAGGTTCAGACAGCAGCCTGCCACAGAGCAGAAGTGTGGAGTTTGAGTTGCCGTCCCCCGTCAGTCTGTCCAGACCCAGGAGTCCCTGGACTCTGTTTGACCCTTACGACAATAATGAGGTAAACTAGTAGAACCTGGACTGGAGAGAACGAGCTGTGGGATTTGGTTCTGCTTTTAAAGCCGTGAGCGCTAACGTCTTCATACTTTATAGAGTTTGTGCTTCGTTGCATTGAGGTTCTAAACAAATGAGGCATTTTTTGCATTTTTCATAGCGGCACATAATAAAAGCATCATTTGATGCTCGTGTTGTCTTTCTGACTTTATCTTGCAGCAACATTCTTGTGGGATCTTGAAGCTATTTGGATCTTTTCTAACAGTCTCACAGTATTAATCGGTCAGTTCGTTCTTGTTCTGATGGGTTTTTCTTTATTTTCTTTTAGGACCAGGACAAGGAATATGTGGGCTTTGCTACGCTGCCAAACCAGGTACATCGCAAATCAGTCAAGAAGGGATTTGACTTTACACTCATGGTTGCAGGTAAGTCCTCGTCTGCATGTCTCAGGACATTTGATCCTAAGCCCTCACTTTTCCTTTGAAGCGAGTTAATCACGGGGTTTGAAGCCTTGCTGTTTTTGTCTTTGTTGTTCTTTGTTTGAAGGTGAGTCTGGCCTGGGAAAGTCCACCCTGGTCAACAGCCTCTTTCTCACAGATCTTTACAAAGATAGGAAACTGCTCAACGCTGAAGGTGAGGAACCCTCTCTTTGCAAAATCTTTTACAGCACAACAAACAAAAAAGTTCAAACTAAAGTTTGATTCTGTTTGTCCAGAGAGAATCACACAAACAGTTGAAATCACCAAACACACTGTGGATATAGAGGAGAAAGGTGTGAAGCTTAAGCTCACCATCGTAGACACCCCTGGATTTGGTGATGCCGTAAACAACACTGAATGGTACACGTGCACCATCTTTTATGAGTAAATGAACCTCAAGCCACGCTGATCTGTGAATAATTGTCCTTCTGTGGTTAAAAGCAACATGCAGCAGCTGAGCTGTGTTCAGTCTGCATCGCCTGAGAGGCTGAACGTCCCTGTGTGTTTCTGTTCCAGCTGGAAGTCAGTGGCTGATTACATCGACCAGCAGTTTGAGCAATACTTCAGGGACGAGAGTGGCCTCAACCGCAAAAACATCCAGGACAACCGCGTGCACTGCTGCCTCTATTTCATTTCACCCCTCGGTCATGGGTATGAGAACGCTGCCTGACCTCACTTCTGAAACTCAAGCTAACCATTTACAAGCTAACCATTTACAGCCTCTGTTCTCCCAGATTCATCACTTAAATCTGGTGTAATATTCTACTGCAGCACACTGATCCTCAGACATCGTCCACCTCTTAATGCAGCAGCTGAAACAGTTCAGCTACTCTTCAATCTGATGCAAAGCTAATCGATTTTGCTGAGTTGGTGCTTTTTAAAAGCGTGCGTGCACGTACTGTTACACATCGCTGTGCTCGTCACTGAACAAATTCACCGTAACACACCAGTGAACCTGCAGCAAATGTGAAGAAACTGCGTCACCTGTTGGTTGTTCTCAGTAATTACACACTGTTAACATAAACATCAGTCACTGATTACTGATCAGTACAAACACTGTGTTCCAACTGAAGGATTTATCTATTCACTGCATAAATAAACATCTATTTCTGTAATAGTAAAATGTAATTAAAAAAATAGTATTTATTTTATTTCATATACTTTTTGGTGATAATTATTTACACTTTATCCTTAAAGCCACATGTTACCAACAGATTTACAGTAAAACAAAATAATGTAATAAAACTTAGCAGCATCAGATCATAACAAGATGTTTCTAAAATAATAAGAAGTTTAAACAGTCTTTAAATCTGTTCCAGTCACACGGTGTGTTTCAGAGCTGCAGGTTGTTGATGCTCCACAAACTATCTCTCTTATTCACTTCCAGTATCATTTATTTTTTAATAACACAATATCTAAACTAAACTAAACATGTGAGTCAGGCTGTTTTTACTGGTAGTTACACTTTATAGATTGATGGTCCTGTAGGTCACATGGCATCAGCAGCACTGTGCTGTTCGAGGATGGTGCCTGTTTATAAATCAGCAAAGCATGTGCAGACAGAAACATCAATCAGTTAATCAGCCAGCCTCTAAACGAGATGTGTGTCCTAGTGTTGCTGAGTATTTTGTTTCTTCTTCCAGCCTTCGACCACTGGATGTTGAGTTTATGAAGGCTCTGCATGAAAAGGTCAACATTGTCCCCGTGTTGGCTAAAGCAGACATACTCACCCCGACCGAGGTCGAGAAAAAGAAACTCAAGGTAAGACAATCGATACTGAGCGTTTAAAATAAAAGAAACTTGTAGTTGCGTCACACGAACATCAGAGTTCGATTTCCTCTTCATCACCTGTGAAGATCAACATGCTAATTATTTGTTGTCATCGTCTGTCCCTGCAGATCAGACAGGAGATCGAGCAGTACGGCATCAAGATCTATCAGTTCCCCGACTGCGACTCGGATGAAGATGAAGACTTCAAGCAGCAGGACCTCGAGCTGAAAGTGAGATTTGATTGGAGGGATTTTAAAACGGCTCAAACTTGTGAATAACAAACCAGGTTAAAAGGTTTGACACCAAAATGTTTTCTGAAGTTTAAAATGTCCAGGAGTGAGTAAATCTCCAGCTTATCATCTTATTTATTAATTATATAATAATTTCTATAAACATGAACAGGAGGAGCTTCAGTTTATCGTTCAGTGTTTGTCTTTTTTAATCAAAGCTGGAAAAACTCTAGAAATTATGAATTAATTTATTTATTTCTGAGAGTTGAAACGTGTTTTTGACGAGGCAGACGAGTGAAAAGATGAAAACTTAAACACTCTAACGATCCACTGTCCTGATGATGCTGATGATATTTTAACTCGAGGAACTTTTGTTTTGAAGGGGAGCATTCCCTTCGCTGTAATCGGCAGCAACATGGTGGTGGAGGCTAAAGGGAAGCGGGTTCGAGGTCGTCTCTACCCCTGGGGCATCGTAGAAGGTATTACAAACATAATCCAATAAGTTTTTCACTTACAGACTGTACAAACAACAACATGAACCAAACCAAACCATATCTTCTGTGTTTCAGTGGAGAACCCGGCACACTGCGACTTCATTAAGCTGAGGAACATGCTGGTTCGCACCCACATGCAGGACCTGAAAGACGTGACCCGGGAGGTCCACTACGAGAACTACCGAGCTCAGTGCATCCAGAGCATGACCCGCATGGTCGTTAAGGAACGCAATCGCAAGTATGTCCACGCCAACGGAGTCACGTGTACGGTGTATGAAGAAATACTGATCTGAACAAACTGGAGTCAAATAGATTTTATTCAAACTGTCTGTTAATTCAATTTTTAATTTAACATTCAGTTATTAATATTTCTGTTTGAATGTGTTTAAAAGCTGTAAATACAACACGTTTCTCCTCCTCGTCCATCTCTGCAGTAAACTAACCAGAGAGAGCGGCACCGACTTCCCCATCCCCGTGATCCCCGGAGTGGCGGAGAGCGAGACGGAGAAGCTCATCCGAGAGAAAGACGAGGAGGTACGGCACGCTGACTGCGAACCGGAGCCCGACCGAAAGCACGAGTCTCACAGTGACTCCGAGCAACACGAGCACTCGAGTCCACAGCCCAGCAGAGAAACACACTGGCATCAGAGAAACGACACAGACGTCTGAGTGTCTTTAACTCACAGAGAAGCTCATTTAAAAGAGTTCAAATATGTTCCTGAAAGCTTGAAACCATGAAGAGTTCCACCGTATTTACAGCCGTGTTTAAATCCTACGCTTTGACGAGGTGAAGACGTTTGTAGTTTATCTGTTCATGAGTCATTAGATTTACCTGCTTCTTCCTGTTCAGGGTCACGGGGAGCTGGTTACTATCAACAGCTGTCAGTGGGTGAGAGGCGGGGTCACATCTGGACAGGTCATCTGTCCATCACAGAGCCACATAGAGACAAACAACCACACAGGGACAATTAACAGTAACTATGTTTTTGTTCTGTGAGAGGAAGCAGGAGAAAACCCACACATGCACAAGTAGAACATGCAGAAAGGTTCTGTCTGGTTTCAAACCCAGGACTTTCTCAGTAAAAGGCAACAGCACCACCCACTACACCACCGTGCAGCTCGAGTCCAAATAATTAAAAAAAAAAAAAAAAAGTATTTTGAACAAGTTTTAAAACATTTCGCATCAGTTTTCCCTCAATAAGTGTTGACTGCAGGTTCAGCACCAACAACGTGGTCCAGTCCGGTTTAAGTTCTGATCTAATCCAGTAGAAGTTCTGTCAGTATAAAACAAGACGTCCCCCTCCACCCAACCAAATAGCTGGTGTTGGATTTGTTTTTATTAGCTGATGGTTTTGTGGTGTTGATTATTCAGTAGTTGTGTAAAAACCTGCAGACTGACTCCATTAAAGACTCTCAACATTTCATCGTTCACACACACGAGCCTGAAGTTTGGAGAGTTTAAACGTCAGTGTGACGCAGATCTCTACACGTTTTTATTATGTTCTCTGCTGTGTTGTTAGTAGAACTCCAAACAGCTGATAATGTATCAACAATGTGTTTCATTTTTCTTCCTCCTCCCCAATTTAATCCTGCAAAGTCTCTTAATTTAAATAAACATCTTTTCCCCAGTTGTTATTTTTTATTTTTGGTGTGTTTAAAGAAAACAAATGTTCATGTAAGAACCAATTAAACAGGAACAAGTTCTAGTAAGAAGGACGTGCTGATACAACATAAAGCACAACAATCCAGTCATCATGAAAAGATTCAGCTCGTCGACGAGTCACTCCAAATGTCCGCATGTCACATGATCGTCACAGATCACATGACCTGCGTTGAATTATTGATCCGTTTGTGCAGTCGTGTGTAAACAGCTCGATTAAACCTCCAGCTGGTGGGCTTGTTCATTGTGGGCGTGTTCACGGTGTTTATGTTACTGAACTCTCTTCTCTCTCATCACAGCTGCGGCGGATGCAGGAGATGCTGCAGAGGATCCAGGATCACATGATCACTCAGAACGATGGCCATTAATGAAGGACCCTGAACGCACCGCACATTAAAAGTATATACACGCCACCCTGTCCTGAACATCAAGATGACCTCACAAGCAAAACACGGACCGCGTGAGGAGGTTGGTAAGATGTGACATTTACCGTTGGATCACATGATCGTCCACTCTGCTGTTTAGAACATATCAAAACTTTAAACACATCGTCACACGTTTGTTTGAAGGTCAATGAGATTGACATCAGTAACTGTTTATGTTTATATATCGATCAGACTGTTTGTTTATTTTTAATCACCCTCGAGCTGTTTTTATGTTTCCGCTTTTATTTAACTGTTTTCTTTCTGTGGATTCTTCACTCGTCGTTTGGATCTCTGATATTTTCTTGACAAGTTTCTGCATGTTTGTTTGTGGAAGAATTACAACCTCTGATGCCTGATTCTGATGTCAGAGTCTCTTAACGTCGCCGTGACGTCTCGCGTACCGTCACGTACAGAGTGACACAACGACAGGAACCTTCTTCCACAGCAGAGTTGTAGCAAAGTTGATTTAAAGCTAAACGCCGGTGCGCCGGGAGGAGCAGGTCACACAGCTTTGATTTCTGCATGTTTCTTTTTTTACGGTAACAGATTCATTTAATGAAAACAAAGATGTTTGTATGTCTGAGAAATGTTGTTGAGAACAGGTGGAGTTTTATTACTTTCAATCTTCTTTTGATGAGAACTTATTTACTACAGATGATAAACCTGAAAGTCCAAATTATTGGATTTATCCTAAACAGTTTCTTTTTTTTTAATATACTGATCGTATGATTTTGATTTAAGGTTTAAGAATTTTGTTCACAAAAAGGATAAAAAACATTCCTGGAGCTTCTATCAGTCAGGTATACTTCTGTTTCTGAAACGTTTTATACTATATTTGATTTCTTTTGTTTTTTTGGGTGAATACTATTTATGTCTGGAATTTATAAACTGAGTGGTTATGAAGAGGAAATCATACAGATTATGATGTTACAGTTCTATGAATATATTGTAATAAAATCTAACTATAATTTCATCCTCAATTAAATATTGGTCTTTATCTCATTGTGTTATTTTCTCCATTTAAAACCAGGATTTCTCATCAGGGTCGTTAGCAGCAACAGATTAACGTTTCTCCAGTCGCAGAGATGGTATGTGATTGTTTACATTTAACATGTACAGAGCAGACGGGAGGAAACTGTTCCTGTAGCAGGAGGTCCTGGTTCTGGTGGACTGAAGTCTTCTTCCATAGGGGACAGTCTGAAGATTTTGTTTTATGGAAGTGTACCAGGTCCTGGACATGTAAGGTGGACTCGATGATGGAGGAGGTGAGGATGGACTCGATGATGGAGGAGGTGA
Organism: Pachypanchax playfairii; assembly: GCA_006937955.1. Lineage (NCBI taxonomy): Eukaryota > Metazoa > Chordata > Actinopteri > Cyprinodontiformes > Aplocheilidae > Pachypanchax > Pachypanchax playfairii. The sequence continues at coordinate 2,074,937 of SSNP01000010.1, read as the reverse complement.
GGATGGACTCGATGGTGGAGGAGGTGAGGATGGACTCGAGGATGGAGGAGGTGAGGATGGACTCGATGATGGAGGAGGTGAGGATGGACTCGAGGATGGAGGAGGTGAGGATGGACTCGATGATGGAGGAGGTGAGGATGGACTCGATGGTGGAGGAGGTGAGGATGGACTCGATGGTGGAGGAGGTGAGGATGGACTCGAGGATGGAGGAGGCGAGGGTGGACTCGATGGTGGAGGAGGCGAGGGTGGACTCGAGGGTGGACTCAAGGGTGGAGGAGGCGAGGGTGGACTCGAGGGTGGACTCGAGGGTGGAGGAGGCGAGGGTGGACTCGATGGTGGGGGAGGTGAGGATGGACTCGATGGTGGAGGAGGTGAGGATGGACTCGAGGATGGAGGAGGTGAGGATGGACTCGAGGGTGGAGGAGGTGAGGATGGACTCGAGGATGGAGGAGGTGAGGATGGACTCGATGGTGGAGGAGGTGAGGATGGACTCGAGGATGGAGGAGGCGAGGGTGGACTCGATGGTGGAGGAGGCGAGGGTGGACTCGAGGGTGGACTCGAGGATGGAGGAGGCGAGGGTGGACTCGAGGTGGACTCGATGGTGGAGGAGGGGAGGGTGGACTCGATGGTGGAGGAGGTGAGGATGGACTCGAGGATGGAGGAGGTGAGGATGGACTCGATGATGGAGGAGGTGAGGATGGACTCGATGGTGGAGGAGGTGAGGATGGACTCGATGGTGGAGGAGGTGAGGATGGACTCGAGGATGGAGGAGGTGAGGATGGACTCGAGGGTGGAGGAGGTGAGGGTGGACTCGATGGTGGAGGAGGTGAGGATGGACGCGAGGGTGGAGGAGGTGAGGATGGACTCGAGGATGGAGGAGGTGAGGATGGACTCGATGGTGGAGGAGGCGAGGATGGACTCGAGGACGGAGGAGGCGAGGATGGACTCGAGGATGGAGGAGGCGAGGGTGGACTCGAGGGTGGAGGAGGCGAGGGTGGACTCGAGGGTGGACTCGAGGATGGAGGAGGCGAGGGTGGACTCGAGGGTGGACTCGAGGGTGGAGGAGGCGAGGGTGGACTCGAGGGTGGAGGAGGCGAGGGTGGACTCGAGGGTGGAGGAGGCGATGATGGTGTAGAAATGTCAGGTGATTTAACCTCCTCAGTCGTTACAGGAAGTACATCCTTTGGTGAGGGAGCTGATGTTCATTTCCCACTTGAGGTCCTGAGCGATGACGGTACCCAGGAAGCAGAAGGACTCCACTGTGTCCACTAGAGACTCTCTAAGGATGATGGAGGTGGGGTTCTTCCTAAAGTCCACAACCGTCTCCACTGTTTTAGCTGCATTGAGCTCCATGTTGTCGAGCTCACATCAGGACACCAGACGGTCGATCTCCCGCCTGTAGACGGACTCGTCACCCTCAGAGATGAGACCGATGAGGGTGGGGTCATCCACAAACTTCAGGAGCTTGACAGACTGACGAGTGGAGGTGCAGCTGGGGGTGAACTGAGAGAAGAGAACGAATGCAGCTTTGAGAGGATCCAGTGCTGATGGTCTGGGGGTCTGAGACAAGTGTTCCAGCCTCACATGCTGCTTCCTGTTGGACAGGAAGTCTGAGAGCTACTTGCAGGTGGAGTTGGACACATGCAGCTGGGAGAGCTCGTCCTGCAGAAGATCTGGTTGGAAAGGAACTTCCAGAATCATTTACATTGTGTTCTGGTTGTTCTTCAACATGAAACAAGATGTTCTGGATTCACATCTGAAAGATGATGTCAGTCATGCAGCAGCGTCTCCTCAAGGTTGGCGGTTTGATCCCAGACCCCCTCCCCCCCCCTCCCCCGTGTGTCAAAGTGTCCTTAGGCAAGACACTGAACCTCATAACCACCGATTTGCAAATCAGAGTGAGAACTCTTACCATAATCAGTCTCAGAGCCACACAGCATGATTCAACTCTTCAGCTCTGCTGGTTCAGAGACGAGCTGGAAGTCTGTTCTGATTTCATAAAGTTTCTTCTGTCCACAACATGCTTGAAACATCATCTCAGTTTAATAGCCATTAAACTCAAGGATGGAAAAGTCTGAATTATTCAACCTTCTGGAAACTTTCAATTTTGGCAAAATTAAAGGAACTTAAAGGAACCTAAGGCAGCTTTACAAAATCTGACTCAGTGCTGCCGCGACAGGCGCTGTGGCTAACTGCAGCCACCAGCCAAGCCGGCACGGGAGCGCGCACAGACACTTTACAGACGGTTCGTCTTCACAGCACTTCACCGGGGAGGCTAACATACTTCACGTCAGGTCTCTCCACTCTGTTATTTGATTTGATCTCATCATTTTCATACTGTATCAGGCTCTAAACACGACCTATAATGTTTTCTCACCTGGTCACAAGGAAATGAGCCATGTCAGCATCCGTTTTCACTCCCAAATGCAGCTGAAGTTCCCTCCATGAACCGAACGCATATCCAATATTTATGCGGGTGCCTGCCCGGCTTCGGTCATGGTTTTTTTTAGACTCACGAGATGCCGCTGATAAAGTCTTTTTTTTCTTCGTGGTGCCACTTTTTTTGGGGGTGAGAGTGGATGCAGGTCGTTTGCTGGCTGCAGAAACATCCATAAGTATACCTTCAGTGTTTGAATCCAAGTCCACGGCGGCCATGTTCTTCCTGTTCAAGAGCTGTCGGCAACGCGCATGCAGCGTCAATTTACGTCACATCACTACAACTGCGCGGGAAATTCGGACGTCGAACTGCAGCGCATTATGTGGCACACAGCGTTTCCAAGGCAACAGACATATATGCGGATGGCCTCGTTATTTTGGGTTTTTAATGCTTCATGACCCGTTAGCATTGAATAAACTGGAAATGCATGTGTAGTTTTTCACAAATCTTGCCTTAAGTCCCTTTAAACAAACAGAAATGAACATTTCTGTAAGAAAATGTTTACAAAACATTTGTAAACATAAATTTATTGTCTTTTATGATTTGCAGGAAACATTTTCTTCAATAATACATTTATTTCTATATGCAGTTCAACATTTACAGGCAAAAAACTTTCATCTGTGAAACTTCTAGTTTACTGTTGCTTCTTAAAGTTTTACCCTGGTAACGTTTCACAATGATTTGGCTAAAACAATAAAAATAACATTTCTTACAGACTGTGTGAATAAAGCACAAGGAAAAGTTCTTGCATAAATAATTTAACATAAGGAATATATTAAAATAGCCAAATGATGCTTGTGGTTGTTAAACTCAAACATCTTTGCATGTGGTCCCAGAGCGGGTTGTAAAACCTCCATCTAATGAACAGTTAACGTCTCACTCCCGTTTACCTGAAAGGTGTGACTGAAAAGAGTAAAAGTTCCAGATCAATGTGTTCTGATTGATTTAGAACAGCTGATTTAAACGCTGGTTCTTAAATGTTCACAGTGCAGCTTTTATTAAAGGATGATCTGAATTTCTGCCTGCAGTTAAAGTCTCGTCGAAACAAATCAGCTGCTTGTTCACGCAGGACGAACGCAGTCACATGACCTGCAGTCAGCTGTGTTAATGAAAACAGAGGTCATCAATCGTCTGTATGTCTGATGGTGAAAATAAAAAGATTTGATTGAAATCCATCCAGCAGGAGTCGTGACAGAAATGAACAGATTTCTACTTCATAGTGTAAAATCAGTGTATTTTAGGAACAAACATGAGTTACAGGTAACAGAAACTTGATTTTTAAACTAAAAACTCGTCTTCATCCTGCTGCGTCTCCCCGTCAGCAAAACTATTTGTTTATTAAACGGGCAGAAGAGGGCGCCGTTGCTGCGTCTTCTCTGAGGACTGCAGTTCGGTCCAGGATTTCGCTCCGACCCGACAGCACGTGCTGCTGTGAGAGGAGGAGCTGCTCGGTGCTGTTTGAAACAGGAAGCAGGATCTGCAGCTGGAGCCAAAGTGTTTCTCCTGCTTCATTATCTGGAGCGCAAGCGACATGATGACTGTCCACCACGTGGGGCCAGAGTTGTCCCCGGGTTTTCGAGACGCTGCAGTGGGACACATTGTGTCTGATCAGCTGCATCACCCTTGCTGTGGTCTGATTCCTGCTCTATAGTTTTTCCTACTTCTGCTCAGAAGTCCTTGTGGAAAAGTTCAGGCCAGCTTGAGGGTGCTGATGGGGAAGGAGGGCATGGTTACCATGGTAACGGGGTTAAGCACCGCCTGACCCATCAGCTGCGGGGAGTGTGTAATCATTTGAGTGCCAATCGCTCCGTGCTTACTGACGAGGGTGGCAGCCGCCTGCGTCGGAGAGGTGCTGTTTACGTGAGGGTGGGCGTGGTTTAACGTGTGAGTAATATGACCCACCACAGGTTGGGAGTACAGGGCAGGTATGTGCTGGCTCAGGTTAGCCATGGGATGCACGGTGAAGTGGCTGATGGCCTGGTGACTGGAGGGAGTCAGGTGTTTGGGGACGGTTCTGTGGATGACGTGGTTCACTGCCTGAATGACTGAAGGGTGGGACACTGAGGCGTGTGCGATGACTGTGGGGTGCAGATTGGGGGCGGCTGCTGGCTGAGTGGGCGTGGCGGCTGTCTGAGCTGCAGGTTTAGAAAGGAGTGGAGGTGCTGGATGCAGCACGGGGGGTTTGTTTTGAGCGGAGACGTGCTGAGTGACGATGGAGGCGGCGGCCGACGCGGCTGGAGGCTGACTGTGCGTCTCCGTCTTGTGCTGCTCGGGTTTCCTGTTGTGAGGTGCAGTGGGCGTGGCGGTCGTCTCTCTGTCTGCTTCATCCTCCATAGCATCTTCCCCCTCTGCAGTAAATAATGAAATGATGAGCTGCAGTCTGGAGCTGCTTGATCACAGAAGACGAGATCCGCAGCATCACCTACCTGAAGCCGTGGAGGTCGAAGCTTGGTCGTCCTCCGGCTGCACCGTCTGCCGGAGGATTCGCTCGATCTCCATCACGTCCATCCACTGACTCAGATCGTTCTTCAGCTCCGCCAGTCGCTGCTGGGTGGCGATCTTCTCTCTGGCCAGTCGTTCCATGTCGTGCTCGTACTCCTTCTCTTTACGCTTTAACGTCTGAAACAAACAGAAGACGGTTTCGTTTATCTGTAGCAGACGGATCTGAGTGATGAGGAGTAAAACTACAACAAATACTACATAAAGTACATTTCCTGATAGTTTTCTGTAGAGATGCAGATAAATGGGCACAAAATCAGATCATTTAGTTTAATGAAAAATGGTGTCTTATTCTTTTATAACATGATCAAAGTCACTCAAAACTCTGAATCTCCTGTAAGTTTGAGTTTAACTGAGTTTAACAGATTTACATAGAAACTTTCTTTAATGTTTCTGTTTTCACATTTTACTGCAGATCAAATAGAAATTGATCCAAAAACAGCTGATTCCAGCTTGTGCAGGAGGGTGAAGTCGGGGGGTGGGGGTGGGGTATGGAAAGGGGGAGGTCTTTCTTGGAAGTGGCTCTGTGTGACCCAGTTTGCCGTTGCCAGCTGACTGAGCTGGACTTCCTGGTCTGCAGGAGAAAAACACAGACAGACGCTGGGCGACAGCTTCTCTACCTGCTGAGTGACAGTCACCATTTGGAAACGAAATACTCTGATTGTACACGTTATTTACTACGTGTCACACACGGCGTTGGCGGGAAACGCAGAGTGAAACCACGACGGCTCAAGGTCATAAAATCCTGATCCCAAAAGAATCACTTCCTGTCGGGTTCATGTGTCCGTGATTAAAGGAAGTGTTTGTATGTTTTGGTTGTTGCTTTCAGCTCCGAGTACACCGAGGGCTCGAGTTTCTTCTGCAACGCGGACGTAAATAGAAAAGAAGGACAAAAGGCGGGTCGTGTGCGATTTGGCACCTGTCTCTGTTTAGTCCTGATCCTGGATTAGAAACGCATGGGGGCAAAGCTCCCGGTGCTTCAGCTGCTTCCCCCTGAGGGCGCCGTGAGCCGCAGCAGCACACATACTGACACCAAACAACAACAACACAACACTGATAATCAACCCTGAAACATAAATCCAGATTCTTCTGTAACTCGGACGGATGCGGGCGGCGTCTTAGTGGTTCGGACTGACTGTGAAACAAACAGCACGTTCTCGACATCAGCTGAGAGCTTCACACATCACCCGGAACACCAACAGTCTCAAACCACCATGTGTCCAGATGTAAACACTGAGTGTAAAGTCAGACACGATCCGGCCGTCAAAACGGCTCCGTGTAAACCAGATGGACCACACGACTTCATCAACGTGTTAATCATGTCACCAGGTTGGTAGGACACAAGGTGCCAACAACCTTTGGATTCCTTGCACATGACTACCCCCCCCCACGCCGCC
>SSNP01000010.1:2023805-2067948 GCA_006937955.1 Pachypanchax playfairii | reverse complement strand
TGGGGGGGGGGGGGTAAACTGAGCCTTGTTTTTACTGCTCCACACTACCTCCCTGCTGCTGGCTGCTAAGCCTGTTGGTACAACGAGTCCTGCGTGTTGCAGAGCTGGGCGGGGCCCCTGCACAGAAGGGAGGGGGGGGTGACGTCTCACGGCTCAGGCTAGCCATGTGCTTGCTGCTCATGTGGCCTTCAAAAGCTCAGGGGGGGGGGCAGTAGAGTGGTGGCGCGCTAATGCATCAGCTTACTTTCCAGTCTTGGCTTACGCGGCTGCGTGTTGATGAGAGGAGAGCGTTCAGGATGCTCCGTGTTTAAAGTTAAAGAGACGAACATGTGATCAAGTTGTAGAAGAATCTGGCAGCTTGTTTTAGTTTCTGTAACAAGATGGACGATTACGAGTTGTTTCATCTGAGAACATGCAGAATAAATGAAACAAGACGCTGAGCCCAAAGCCTCTTATGTGTCACCGCTCGCTGACTGAGCTGCTCCGCCCACGTCCTCGTTGTCCCGCTGGCAGCCAGGAGGACGGGGAGAAGCGTGGTCAGCCGGGACACACGTCTACACCAGCTGCATCTAAACACGCGTTTCTTGTTTCTCTTTGACACTAAAATAATAAAAAACAACTCAGAGACAAACAGACTGGGTGTAGGAGGCTGCAGTGACCTACAATACATGAACTATTTACAACTAAACACTACGTGTCACCAGGAGGGAACGGCGGGCGGGTCAGTGTGCCAGGTGAACGCAACACAAAGCAGGTCGCATCACGTCAGCAGCACGCCGTCCTCTTCCATTTTTACTGGTCACGAACTGGGCCAGAGTTGGAGTCAGACACATGGTGAGTCATGTGCTGATCATTTCACAGCCTACAGGAAACCAATAAAAACGCTGCCAGGGATTCAAACCGTCACACGCCTCCGTGTTCAGATCACCAGGTTTTTATTAAAGTATCTCGAAACGATGATCAGCATAGACCCCGCCCTCTTTACCTGTCAGACTCGTAAGAATGCAGATGACGTAGTTTTGTGGTGATTCTGACACACCTGTACAAACATCAACATGAAACTGTGATGACCTGAAACCCGCCTGCTCACTAACCTGGATGTATCTCAGGGCGCTTCGCAGCACGCTCAGGTTGGAGGTTTTCTTCTCGTCGATGTTCGGGATGTTCTTCTTCAGCATCTCGAAGCACTCCTTCAGGTGAGCTCGTCTGACGAGGACAAAGACACAAATCACTCACCTGAATCAAAATCATAACGAGGGAAACGGCGCCATGGCTGAATCAGCTCACCTGTGTTTCTCCAGCTTGTTGTGTACTTCTCTTGTCCCGGCCCTGCAGGACGACACAAACTACTGTCATGATCAAACTAACGATCTGTGGTGCAAACAGTTTGTAGCAGGTTTAGAAATATTTATAGTTTATTTGCTCTTTAATGGTTCATTAGTATAAACTGATCAGCTGATTACATCAGCTGACTGCAGGTTGGTGGTATGGACGTACCCTCCAGGCCTCTTCTTGTTGTCCAGCTGGCGGCCGTCATCAGGAGGACTGTCCAGGCTGACGGGGCCGTTCGGTGGAGCAGCGGGCTGCAGCACAGGGAGAACTGGACCAGGATAACACTGGATCAGCTGCTGGAGCGGCTTAGTGTTGCTGGTCGGGTCGGTTGGCGGTGAGTGGTGGTAGTGGTTCTGTCTGTGGTTGGTGGTCACTGTAGCGGTGGCGTGGTCAGTTTTAGGTGGTGGAGAACACAGAGTGGAGGCGGAGCTTCGCTCCAGAGGGGAGGCCAGAGAAGGAACAGCAGGAGGTGAACGTGCAGTAACCGGCAGGGCGGGTGACAGCGATGGGTTGGGGGTGACTGTGAGAGGCGTGGACGGGGGAGGCAGGGGGGGCGGTACGGGTGCTGGGCAGACCCTCAAACCGTCACCGACATCCTGGTAAATAAACTCTGTCTTCTGCAGCAGACGCAGTTTTTCCTTCAACTCATCTTCTGAAGAAGAAACAAGACGAGTGAGTGGAACATCCCGACCTCCAGGTTCTAACACCTCATCACCTTCACGCTGTTCCTCCTTTAAATCAGCTGCTTACACAAAGTTAAAAATCTGTTTCTAACTAAACGATTCGTTTATGACAAAAAACTCTTTATGATCCCGTGAAAAGAAGAAAAAACGTCTGTTTGTAACATCAAACACTTGAATCAGAACATCATGTAAATGATCTGATTTAGAATCACAAATCAACAAGAATTCACCTGAAAACAGCTTCAGATGTAACGATGAATTTAGTCTGAAACTTTCCAACATCAGCAGCAGGTGAGTGAGGCTTCGATGGGTGATGTAATACACCCCCACATTCTGAGGCTGGAGGGTCTGTCACAATCTAACTAAAGGATTTAGCTGGTTCCAATGGAGGAACATGTTTCTGTATCTCAGTCACAGTTTACTGAGAGAGAGAAAACGCTGCATTTACTGCTTCATTTAACAGCTTTAAATCTATTTATTTATAGAATAAGATCCTCAAAACACCAAATTCAACAGCTCAAAATTTAAATGTGAAATTAGTCCTTTTAATAAATGAATTTAACTTCAGTTTTGATTATTTTTCTGTCCTAAGATAAAAAACGCTTTATGCCTCGGGAGGTTCACTTCAGGAAATTGAGATCTATAAAACAACAACATTCAGCTTGACGTAAAACGATTCAACGCCTCCATCAAACGTTTATTTGTGTCCAACAAACTGGCAGCTGAGCAACAACACGACATACACGCTGGTCTCTGGTCATTCTGCTTAGAGTCAAGATGTTCTGAGATTTCTTTGATTTTTGTCTCAAAAATTGCCTTTCTAAAAGAATTATTATTGCCTGAATGAAAACTGAAAGAAATCAAAGTTCAGAGAAGTTTAAAAAACTCTTATAGCTGAGAAAACTCTTCTGTTAAATTAAGCAAATATTTTTAGGAACTGAGTGAACAAGTGAACTGCTGACTGTGTTTCTCATTGTGGGAAGAAAAAAACATGAAGGAATGAAAGATTTAAATGGTTATAGTGAAGAATTCATACTGTCACACCCACCAGTCTGTCATGTGATTTATTTAAGGTTAAATGTGGCTCGTCTCACTGACAAACACAAAGAACAAAATGTTCGGTGGACTTTACGAGTCCTCTTTATGATGATTAGTCACATTGTTCCTCTGCAGAGGGAGTTTACTGTTGTGATGTGAACAAACACACAGCTGAAATCCACAAAAACCCTGAAAACTGAAGGTTTTCTATAAACGTTATATAACTGCATAGAGAGACACTGGCCTACTTTCCTCTGCACAGTGACCTGCTCTACAGCAGCAGAGAGGAGGAAGAGGAGGAAGAGGGGGGCTGGATCTCTCCAATGCAGCAAAGCAGTAGATGCAGATAGGAGGATATAAACAGGAGTTCCCACTCTGAGCTTTTTGTGAGTCCTGCTGCCAATTCCATGCATGACAGAATAAACAGCAGCCAACAGATTTTAAAAGATGAGAGATTTGGGGGACATGAGTAACATCAACAGAAGAGCTGGACCTCCATGACTTCTCTGTTTCTGTTGTATTCTGAGTCTAACAGAAACATTACTACTTACTTACTACTATTACTACTCTATCATTACTGTTTAGTCAGTAGTAATAGTCCATAGACACTGTTAAGTGTGATACTCGGATTTCTTCACACTTACATCTAACAGTCAGTCAAGGTGTTTTGGTTTTCCTCCTCTGGGACCAGCTGGTGATTCAGGGATCTCCTTAAGTGTTTCATCTTTTATTCTACAGATAAATCTTTCTGTGTTAAACTGGGAAACGTCTCCTCTGTCTGCTGTGGAGTTCCACAGGGCTCCATGTTGGGGTTCATTTTATTGATGTTATATATTGTTTACATATGACACCCTGATCTTTATGTCACTGAAGTCAAAAGAAGTAAAATGCTGAATTTTAAGTAACTGTCTTAATTTATCAGTGAGTCTGAGTTCAAACACCTCTTAGCAAGCTACATAGGGCAGTAACAATTAAAGCTAATGTAACTAACCTAGATGTCTTTGTTGTAGTATTTTGATATTTGATTGATACTTCTGATTAAATAATTGTTCTCTACAACTTTGACATTTCTCAGCTGAAATCAAACCTCTTTAATGACTTGAAGACGGTTACAGATGGACAAAATCGTTGACACTTTTCCATTAAAAACAAGACAAAAATAAGAAAATAATGAAAATCAATTGAGGAAATGGTATTTATACTAAACTTTGGTTCAACAGGATCATTTTAACCACCTAATAAAAATAATAACTGGTTTCTGTAACTATTAACTGAGACTTCTGCACCAGGTGTTCTGATCCACTTCTTATGAACTAATCCAGCTGTCTCACGTGTGAGGGTTCCTTCTACACAGTGTCAGCTCCTTCTACAGATGTTCAAATTGGTTTAGATCAGGGCTCTTTTCCCCCTTTAAAACTCCGGATGTTTTACATTTACTTTGGAATTAAATTTGACGTAATAAATATTTTTGGTTGAAGTTAATCTGGCTTGTTTTTTCAGCTTTAAGATATAATTTATTAAGCTGCAGGTCGCACACAGTAATAACTCATCTTCATTATAGACGATCTCTGGAAGGGTTACCCAGCACGCACGTGGCGAAAGGGGTGGGGCCAGACTAATATTAACACATTAGGGCGTGGTTTGTTGATAGTGCGTCATCGACAGACATTCAAAGACCCCCAACAGAGGAAAATGAGTTTGTTGTTTTTAGTTTTAAACGAGGAAGAAGTTGTCAGAAAGATGTCGTCACACCCTGTAAAAGTTGAAAACATTAAATGTCTTTGACCACGGGAGCTGACTGTCGCGCGCACGTGCATGTCAAGCTGTCACTTGATCAGGTATATAAAAAGGAGCTTGGCATTCCGAGCGCCACCGCCCTTCATCTCTCCATGTTTTGGTTGTTCTACATTCTAACATCCTTTATATTAAACAGAACGAGCGGGTTTAAACCTGCAGCACGTTTCTTTATTAACGCAGTGACGCTGCAGCAAAATCATTATCAACGTTACACTGCTGTCACTTTCATTAAAGCCCAAACTTTAACCGGAAACGAAACGAGTTCAATAGTTGTCACATACAAAACGAATATGAAAGTACAATTAAATATCTGACAACTGTTGCGCCACAGGTGAATTTTCACTGAACAGTTGAACCATTGTTACATTTCAATTTAGCTTGATGTTAATATCTAAAATAAGTATAAAGATAAAGAGATAAACCAAGAATTAATTATAAACTTACCACGTGCTTTCTGTTGTTGCTGCGCTTGTAATTCTAAAAACTTGGCGGCTTCTAGGAGCGTTTCGATGCTCATTTCTGTGTGTGAGCGGGAACGGCAGCACCGTGAATGTGAGAGGCGCCTGTGTGCCTCCGTACGAGGAGAAGTTCCCGGTCTAAAGCTGGAACAAACGGTAATCGGATCCCCTCCCGCCCCCAAACACGAAAAAAACTAGCAACTTACGTAGAGGAGTTACAAACAAGATGGCGCTCAAAGTAGTACGGTTTGTGAATCACGCAGCGTTTGGACCCGCCCACTAATAGACGCCACGCCCCTCTGAGGGGGCGGGGAGAGAGACAAAACACGGAACATGGACTAGGGTTTGATGATCCACGCCCAAAAGAGTTGCTTAAAAATACAACAAAAAGTACCTCTTAAACACCCAAAGCACGTGCAAAGATTATTGTAAAATGCATTACAACCTCTTTAATAATGAAACTTTTAGACAAGAAATTTTCTTCACAGCCAGTAAAAATTTTAATGATTCAAATTTAACATTTAAACACTCTTTTAAGGGACCTTGATTCTAAATGGGCTGTTAAAAAAAACACAGAAATTGATATTATAAAAGAAATAAACTGCTCATGAACTAAATCATTGATAGATGAGAACAGTAAACAGAGGTCTGACAACATTTACACATGAGAAACTGATGATTTATATTCAAGTGAATTGAAGGAGAAAGTACCTCATCCTGTTACTTTGTGTTAGAAAAGAGACTGTTATGTTTTTGTTAATTAATGGTCAAATATATACAAACCCCAAACTAATTTCTACAGTATTTTTCATTCATTCATAAAGTCTGACACCTTTTTAAAGTCACATTACTCAGTGGATCCTGAAGACTGTTAAACTTCTAAAAAATGTCTGAGAAGCAGAAATTAGTGAGTGAAACAGAAAAAAGCCAGATATCGTTAATATTAGATAAATCACTGGAAAATCTTAGACCTGCAACCCTAATCAACAACCACGCTAAAAGCCAAAAATCTGAAATGATAAAAGACATTTTTTATTAAAAAATTATGGTTAAAGATCACAAGGAAATACACCTTTAAACTATCAATGTGCTCTAAAGGCAGAGTAAAAACAGCCAAATCAACTCGTCAACTGAAATGAGCCGACGTCAACTTGACATTGGGATGAAATTATAATTTCATCAAGTATTTTTCTCCAGGAAAATAATATTCTGTCATAACTTTAGTCCCACTGTGCAGCTGCAGGTCTTAATGGGGCTTATTTTTGTTATTTGGATTAAAAAACATCTTTAGAGCTGGGATCAACTTGTCAATGACAAGCTCTAAATAAATGAGCTGCATTCACAACATGAAGGATTATTTTTTGAACCACACAGTTAAAAACAGCCGAGTCCAGCTGGGCTGATATTCACAGAGCAAACATCCTCCTGAAGTTAAAGAATAACCTCACGGTGAGCTGATAAATAAAAAGCATCAAATTATCTGTTATTTTCTGACATCTTCCTCTTTCACACACAAACACCAGAAGAGTCAAAGTCCAGCGATGAGCGTGGGACACCAGCAGGAACTGAGTTTGTTTACGACTGCTGATCTACGTGTATAAGAGTCTGGATGTTTCAACCTTTTCCTGGTATTCACTGACTTACTGAGGAAGTATGTCAGCAACAGCAGAGTGATAATAGTGTCATTTAACAGGAAAAGCTGAGGAACTCCAGGAACTACAACAACAAACACAATATTGTGTACATTTAATTTTTGGTGTGTAAGACGGGGTTTGAATAAACCTAACGGGATACATTTACACCCTCTTGTGTTCAGATAAACTTCCTGCAACAATGAAAAACAGAAAACCTGTTAAAAAATAACACATTTATTATAAATGTTTAAGCAGCTCTGAGAACAAGTTTTACATGTATAGTACCTTAAAAGGTAGAAAATCAGATGTGATACTGATAATAACTGAAATAGTTTATAAAAACACTTCAAAATGAGTTCTAAAAGTAATAACTTCCTGTTCAATGTCAGAAAATACATTTTTTTAAAGCAGGTCATTAAACTTTGGCCACAGATTTTAAAAGTGTGTTCCTCAGGTAGGTGCGCAGCTGATTCATCAGATCTTTGTTCTGACCTTCAACCCAGTGCATCTCGACCACCACGTCTCTCTCCTCTGGGATCACGTTCAGTAAACATTTGAACAGGAAGTGTTCAGCAGGACCCTGGACTCGAGGTTTCAGGGTGGCGGTGGAGGACTCCATGTTTGCATCTGGACCTGCTGCATCTTCTGACGGCCAGTCTTCTTCTCCAGTCGGGTTTCTTGTTTCTTCTTTGCTTGATTCATTTGATGACGCAGTCTTTTCCTCCTGGCTGCTGCTGGCCGGTTGGTTGAGGAGGGACGTGGATGTTCCTGCTGGAGGCGTCGTGGTCATGCTGGTTTGAGGAGCTCTGGGAAGTTCTCTCAGTTGACGGTTCTGTTCGCGTCGCTTCTGTCGTCCGTGGATCCAGGTGTTCTCCACCGCGGTCAGAAAGAGACTCTGCTGCTGTTTTATACACGGGATGCGCTTATGCAGCACCTGTGTAGAACCAGACAGGACCATCAGAGTCCAGATAATAAAAACACAACCAGAACACGAGACCCACAAACACAGTGTCTGTTAGGCTCACCTTCAGCTCAGTGAGCGTCTTCTCCAGCAGAACTGTAACGATGTCCACAGAGCTGGCGGTGGCGCCGCCTGCAGCAGAGGCCTTCACCTGCAGCTCTTTCACTCCCGCCTCTGGAAGCGTGAAGGACAGCGGCTTCTGAGGCTTCTCCAGTTTCCTCTTCTTACTGGGAGGAGACTAGAACAACACGACAACATCGTACACATTCAGAACTTCCATCCAGGGTTCTAAACATTCTCTGTATCCAGTTTACACACTTCTACCAAAGTTCACTTTAGATTTATATGAATCAGTTGTATAGTTGTCATGCTACTCCATGCTTAATGAAAAAAATAACAAATTTACCCACAACACTATAATCAAAGTCCATCAATTTCAAAACTTTAAAACGGAAAAACATCAAAAAGTGAAAACAAAAAACTTCCATCTAAAATGAAACCAAACGAACCCTGAAGAGTGAAGACTGGAGGGGAAACAGCTGCAGATGATACATGACGAGTCTAAACCAGTTATTTTGTCACAAGGAAACTTTTCACCACCTGATCAGGTCACAATGTAACTTATGCTTCAGCAGCTTATGATCAGAAATATTAATCTTAAAAAGCTCCATTATTTATCTATGAGCGATGTGAAACTTGATAAAAAAGCTATTTTGTTGAATATTTAGTTCCTTATCAAGGTTGTATTTTTAATTAGTTAATTGACATTAATGTGATAAATATCTGTCAATATAAATTCTCTCAGTTTGTAACAGAAGTAATTTGAGGAGCAGAGATCAACATGTAAAACTTTGTTCTGCAGCTTAACAAACGGGTCTATCAGAGACATGTCGTGTTCAGTGATGCTGGTTATTCACCACAGGAGGGCGCTCCAGCACTACGAGCTCCACATGAACCTGCAGTAAAACTAAAGGCTTCTTTTGTTTCTTATTTTATTGCTGTGATGACGGTGGAGGTGAAACCTCAGCTGTATCTGAAGGCAGATGTGCTGCAGCGGTGGGGGGGGTCCTGCAGCAGAGACAGCATGGCCAACTGACCTATAAACAGCTGAGAGGAGGAGCGGGCTGCAACCTTCACACTGGTCTCAAGTGAGGATTCAGTTACTGTTTCAGGTTATTAAACAGAAAAAAAAACATTTTGTTTGTGATTTTAAATATTAATAATTGGATTTCTCTGGAGTTGCTGCTTTGTTAGGACTAATCACTGTAGACGTGTGATGAGAGATGGACTCCTCTCATACTATACGCTGCTCGATACAGCTTCTTGTTTCATTTCTTATTGTTTGTCCCAGACGTCTCCCACACCGTGAGCTCTGCAGCTCACTGCGCAAGAAATCAATAAAACCCATCAAGCTGAACCTGTAGCTCACATCCTTGACACAAATAATTTAACCAATACAGACACAGATTCAAAACAAAGCACTGAACCCACAGACAGCTCTACATACAAACATCTGCAGTGAATCACATCCTGCTCTTTCACTCTATTATTCATCCCACTCTCACCTCACGGCACTCACACTGTAGCAGGACGACAACCTTTCACCAAAAACCCAATTTATTATAACCAGATGCTTTCAAATCCTAAAAGTCCAAATGCTGCTCTGATTTCTGGAGCCGTAACACCGTGACTCATATTCCAGCAGATTTTATCTCCAGGCAAACATCTCCCCCCCACTCGTTTGCTTTTCACTCCCAAACCTCCACATGGACGTCCCTGATCCGACCTCCACCCAGAGGCCCGTTTGAGCAGCCGTGATAAAACCAGACAGTTTTTTCTTTTGTCTGTATCATTTTGATTTTTTCTGTTTGTTTTCTTTGATGTTCATTTTAAGGTCAACACAACAAAAATAACACTATTATATTATTTCACTTTTCAACCTGGACAGTTGGAACAGAAACACCTGAGAATCAGATGTCTGCGGTTTCATTTGGCCTCAAAGAGCTGGTTCATATTCAGTTCCAGACGGGAGAAGAAGCTGATGCTTAAACAGGAAAACACCATAAGGCAAACTGCCGATTGTTTTAAAGTTGTTTTTTAATCACAACAGATGAAGATTTAAGAGGCTAATTCACCTTTACTGGACCAACCACAACATGAATGAGTGAAAACAACAAAATGTTGACGTGACTTGAACTGAATAATTGTTTATAGTTCTGACTTGGTTTACATCAAACCTTAGAACTGGTTTGTTTCATTCCTGCAGCATCTGTTACATGTGGAGTCCTCCAAGGATGTGTCTTTGGTCCTCTGAGACTCATTTTGGACATGCTGCCCTTGATATCAGTTTTTTCTGAAGTGTAACAGCAGTCATCAACTGAAACCACTTTTAAATTTGCATTGGGACTGATAAGGACATTATTCAGAATACCTTAAAAAGACGGATATTTAAAAAAAAAAAGATTTTGCAAGTTGAGATTTTGGTGTAAACAGGAGATACATTATTCTCTGAAACGATGACGTAACAACAGACATCAGTGTTTCTTTGAGCCCCTGAAAGGAATGATTGATGTTTTTCAACATCTGGCTCACTTTAACCAGATTCTGTTGCCATTAAACTTTGATCACATGCAGAAATTATTAATAAGAGAGAAAATTATCAGCCGCATAAAGGAGAATCTAAGGTGAATCTGTTATTATGTTCATGTGGTCATTCTCGCCATGTAGTGATGTGGTTATGATAATTCAGTATTTTTATTAGAATAATGTGGAAGGAGATACTGTTTAACTGTAAATAGAGAAAAATACATTTCTATAAATCTGTAGGAATGTAGATAGAACCAAAACAAGACCACTGTCCTTTAGGTTCTCACAGTCACTCTGCTGTCAAGAACCTGTTTATTTTATTGTATTATTTAGCTTCAACTAGTAATATTTGGTTTAGTAGTGTTGCTGGTAACTATGACTAGTAGAATGGAGAGGTAAAAGGTGGTTAAGTAGGTCACAGCTGTCACATATGTTATAGCCTGTTTGTAAGATTAATGAGGAAACACACACACATTTAACAAGCAACTACAGCAGCATGTCGGCAGAATCAGGAAGTGAACCATGCAAAGAATCAGATGTGCAGAAACTTCCATCATGTAAGCATTTATACCACACCATCAACATGCATGTGGGGGGGGGGGGCAAAGCCTCTACTCAGCGTGAATCACGGTGGATGTGTGTGACCCTGGGCGAGGATGAGGAGGAGTGTGAATGTAGGCCAATCATTCTGCTCTGCTGCTTTAAAGGCCAAAACAGCATCATCTCCTCCACCCAACACCGCAGCTCCATCTCTGTCCTGCTTATTTTATTTATCTGTGACTTTTTTTCTGTTCCAGATGAGTCAGTGCCCTGGCAACTGTTGCCAGGCTACTGCATGGTAGAAATCCCAAACCCATCTTCCCCGAGGAGACGAGTAAAGTGCACATAATGGAGCAGAGCTGGGAGTGGAGGATCCAGGACAGACAGAGTTCATTATTGAAGAACTGAAAGTCCATCAGGCTACTTACTGTAACGTAGATACTTTTAATTAATCAGCAGGTTTAAATTATTACAGGTTAATAAAAAGAATAAAAGTTAATGGAGCTTCTCAGGATTCAAACTTTTATGAATATCCATCAGACTGATCAAATATTATTAGAGTTTAGAACTTTTATTTAATCTGTAAAATGCTGCTGTCAGAGTTCAACAGATCATAGCTCTTTAATGTTGCTTGTCTCAATAGTGTCGTATTCAAATTAAAATAAGATGAAAGTGTATAAATGTTCTCCTCACAAATAAAAGTCTTAATGACCAAGTTCCATCAGATCCTGTTACATTTTAGCTGCTTCACTCAGGAAGCAGCTTTGGTCCGTTTCTGATCAGATCCAATGAAATCGCTTCTACAGTTAAAGGATGAACCAGTGACGTGTCGACACATAACAGACAGCGAAGGACATACTGTGAATAGGACATCGTGACATGTCTTTAACTGAATCTAACAAAAAGCTACAAAAAAATTCAGTGTTTTACAGACAGGAAAAAAGCTTGTTAGCAGTTAGATGCAGGAAGGAGGAAATAAAGTGTTGGATCTAACACACATCAGTAAGTCATGTGATTTGTGTCTCTAAAAAGCCACAAAAAACAATCCTGTAAAGACCTGAATACGTGCAGGTGGACAAAACACAGAGACCAGCCATGTTGTCTGATTTGGAGACACTGAGGACGGGACAGGAGACACAGCTAGAGGTAGAAGAAACGAACATAGTGAGGTTCTTTGGGAGGGACGAGGATGGACAGGATCAGGAATGAGTCCATCAGAGGGACAAGGATGGACAGGATCAGGGATGAGTCCATCAGAGGGACGAAGATGGACAGGATCAGGAATGAGTCCATCAGAGGGACGAAGATGGACAGGATCAGGAATGAGTCCATGAGAGGGACGAGGATGGACAGGATCAGGAATGAGTCCATCAGAGGGACGAGGATGGACAGGATCAGGAATGAGTCCATCAGAGGGACGAGGATGGACAGGATCAGGAATGAGTCCATCAGAGGGACGAGGATGGACAGAGGATCAGGAATGAGTCCATCAGAGGGACGAGGATGGACAGGATCAGGAATGAGTCCATCAGAGGGACGAGGATGGACAGGATCAGGAATGAGTCCATCAGAGGGACGAGGATGGACAGGATCAGTAATGAGTCCATCAGAGGGACGACACATGTTAGATGTTTTGGAGTTAAAATCAGAGAGACGGAGATGGTTTGGACATGTCCAGAGGATGTTTAATGGAAAAAGGATGCTGAGGAGGGAACTGTCAGACAGGAGGTCTAGAGGAGGACAAAAGAGGAGACATATGGATGTAGTGAAGGAGGACATGAGGTTGATTGGTGTTAAAGAGAAGAAGATTTAGAGGACAGATGGAGACGCCTGAAGGGAGCAGGTGAAAGGAAAAGACAGACCTGATGGACAGCATGAGAGACGTCGACCTCCAGTAGATCCTTTACTGAACAAGTCCTGGTTTCTAATTTATCTTCTGCATGTTGAATCAACTCTAAATGTAAAAACTAAATTCAAAAAGGATTTAAGAAGCGCGTGTATCATCGTAACTTAACGGTGACCGCTCGTGATTTCACTTGTGTGACTGAAACTTACAGGAACGTTCACGTCTTCATAGAAACTCCAGGCCAGCGCCCACCTCATGGTCCGGCCCTGGTAGAACTCAGTGTGGGTCACTTTGGGCACCTGAGACAGAAACAAAATAAAAAAAAACTGTATGTGGACGTCACGGTGATTTTTACAATATTTAAACTATTTAAAGCATCTACTTGTGGACAAATTCTTCCAAGTCTGACCCCCCCGATTCTACTAAAACACATTCTGTCATCATTTAGCAGGATGAACGTCGGACCAACACGAGAGACAAAAAATCTTGTTGAGCTGCAGCAAAGATTTATTAAGATTAACTGGACCATTTGTTGCTCTTTTGTGAAACACCTCCAGCAAATTTAAAAGAATTTTACCAGTTTTTTTGTTCTTTTAACATCTGAACCATAAAGTTTTTTTGGCCAGCTGTTATTAACTCATTTGATACACACGAAAACATTTTTACAGGTTAAAGAAGTTGTTCATTTATTTTGGTTTTAGAATAAACATGTTTTAGAGTGAAAGCAGGACACTTCCTGTTTCTGGTCATGTGACGTGTAACAGGAGGTTACAGAATCACAGCAAATTGTTTAAAATGTACTAGTTAATAACTAGTTTACAGGCTGCAGACCATTTGCTTCCAGATGTTCCTGATTTAACACGACTTCTTAAATCCGTCCTATATTATCACTTATTGACCGTCACTATTATCTCTGGCTGTTCGCTCAAAACATGAAATTAAACCTGAAGCTGATTTTGTTCTCTGAGACTGGCGACGCCTCTGGGTTAGAGACCATGTGCGTATTAACTGGAGGGGCGAATGTTTACTACCCTCTGTTGTTAAGACCCTTCTGAACCACATGCCGTCCCAAATCCTACTTAGATGAGGTTAAAATGGAAGATGAATGAGTAAAATGGTTCTTTGACTGCAGAGTTTTTATGTGTTTGTTTCTTTGTTGTGACTCTCAGTGGAAACTCACCCCTTGCTTCCTCAGCTCTTCTTTCAAAGGTGCCAGGCTACATTTCTTCCCCAACATGCAACTGTACCACCTGCAGGAAAACAATCCACAGCAACCAGCCGTTAGTGTGAGACCGAGTTAGCAGCCGTGACCTGGACTACAGAAGACCAGATCAAACAAGATGCAACAAAAAGACAAAGAGAACACAAGACAAGCAGGAGACATCCCGTGTGCTCGTCCTGCAGTGCAGAACAATATGTTTGGAAGTCGCCCCGAGGTGCAGCACAGATCAATAATCTCAGCTGCACAAGAAAGACGTGAGTTTGGTTGATCAATGAGCAGCAGAGTCCAGATGAGGGAGAACAGATGAACACATGATGAACACATGATGAACACATGAGGGAATCTGGAATCGNNNNAGGCGGGTTACAGTATGCAGCATCCTCCAGGCTAAAGAGGAGCCACGCCGCTCATCGCTGTTCGTCTGTTCAAAGAAACGTTTGTGATGGGATGAAGGCGCAGCTTCAACATCTGTGAAAGATTCAACAACTGCTGCGTGAACAACATATGTAGAGATCTGGACATTTTTAGGGACTGATCTTGTTTATTTCGGCGGAAAAATTCCAGACAAGATTCTATGTGACATGCTTCTATTTTAAATGTTCAATCGTTATAAAACAACTGAAGTCGACCAAAATGCTCTAAAATGAAACCAAACGACGAAATATATTGAAGTAAATAATATAATAAATTGATGTGAGATTTGCTGTGATCAGTCTGCATCAGCATCAGGAAGGAGGTTGACTCCACATGTTTAATCAGTTGTAGCTGTTCATGATTACGTTGTAAGATTTGTATTAAAATTTATCATCAAATATTTTGCTAAAGCTAAATGGAATTCAATTTAACGCTGAGCATCAGGTGAAAAATCCCAAAACAACCTGTAATCTGAAACATTTTAATCACTGTAAGAGTTAGTTTTGGTACTTCCTGTTATGATCTCTAGGAATTTTCAAAGCTCTCAAAAAAAAAAATTCAATTTTTGCATAAAATAACCTGAACAAAATTAGCATGACAGATGAGTAACGCTAAAAAAATACATTGCAAACAATTAAATTTGTTAAAAATAGAGAAATCCATGTAGGTTTGAGGACGCCCTGAAGCTGAAGGTTTGTTAGGGCGATCAATGTGTCAGCTGACATCATGAAAGATTGATTATCTATAATATTCACAGATGTTTGGCACTTTTCATCCCACCGAGGAGGAGGCGGAGCTCGAGCATGATCTGATCCACCAGCAGCTCGTTAAAGAATGAAAGCGTGCAGCTGCAGCAGCTTTCAGTCTTCCCTCTTCACATGTGGAAAACTCAGGCATGTAATTAAAGTCTTGATGTGAGAAATAATCATTTTCATATCAATAACATGATGAATCAGTTCTAACTGCAGCTCTGAGCTTTTATCTGACAGTCATTAGTCTGGGGTGGAAGGAGGAGCAGATCAGAGTGGTGGGGTGTCTCACTGGACCAAATGTTAATGTCTGGCACTGTTACCATGGACACCTGGTAGCTCTGAGGTCTCAGCATGCTTCAAGAAGTGACAGTCAGCTCTGGTTGGTTTGTCTGGTGCTTTGAAGTTGTTAAATAAATCTGGACCGTCTCGCTGCATCAGTTCAACACAGAGGCGCATGAGAGCAGCACTCCATTCTCAATCGCAGCATCACACACACTTCACTCCCTGTAAGAGGCGGCGCCAGGTGTTTTAATAGCTCCATTCTGCCAGAGTCTCACTCTGCTGCCCTGGTGACAGCCCTGCTAACGGGAGGTAGGGGGGGGGTCAACATCAACCCAAACACAGCTGCTCCCTGTGGGCTCCTGGATGCAGCACAGGGTGGGCGTGTCACAATCATTACAACAACTGAGGGTGACAGCTCCATCAGTGTGCAGTAATCCATCTGCCCAGTTCACCTCTGAAGCTCCACGCTGCACCGGAGCGTTCAGCCATTACAAACCACTCGCATCCATCACAGCTGCAGCACGCTGACGTCCAGCTGACTGCTTCAACAAGTCCGTCTGAAGTTCAGATTATTTTATTATACAAATATAAAAAACACCTGAAACTGAATTTAAAAAGATCTGAAAGTCTTGTTGTTTCCCTGCACACACCCACCGGAGACGTTTCTTGAGCTGCAGGCTGTCGTGGATGATCCTCTTGACGAACTCCAACTCACCTCCTTCTGCCATGATCTCAGTCACCCCACCTGTGTTCACCGAGCTGGGTGGAGGTCGCCGTGAGTTCCTGGAGTTCACCCCCTGCAGACAGCAACGAGACAGACAGAGATTAGGAGACAATCCTATTAGAGACCTAATAGTATCACGTAAACAAAACCGTGTCTCCTGTTGGAGCTGAAGGAAAGGAAACACTCAGAGAGGCGAGCTAAGTGTTTACCTTCGCTTCCAGCTGGTTGGCAAAAAATGGCGGGTTGCACATGCAGAAGTCGTACACGATCTCTGTCTCTTCTTTCAAGGCGTCCATCAGTAACGTCTTCTGTGGGACTTTAACAACTGAAAAGTAAAATAACGAGACGTGAGGATTTGGAAGCCGTTTATTTGTCAACTCTTATCGTTGTGCTTCATCTTGTGGTCAAAAGGTTCGACATGACACAAATATAATTAGTCCCTCAGTTGCTGCTTTGATTTTTAGGACAGAAATTACTTCCACACATTGAAGAGTATCAGATGAACTGAATTTTTGTTCTCTGCCATGAAAACAAGCTTCTTTCCATCAGCACGTGGAACAAGACTTCAGGAGAACGGCTTGGAGAAAAACATCACAGACAATCTGATAATCTGTACAAGGTTCAGGGATTCTGAGGACTGCAGTCAAATTATTTTATGCCCCTTTTCCACAAGGGTCAGCACGGCACGGTACGGGTCAGCGCTGTACGAGTCAGCACGGCACGGTACGGGTCAGCGCTGTACGAGTCAGCACGGCACGGGTCGGGTCAGCACGGCACGGTACGGGTCAGCACGGCACGGTACGGGTCAGCACGGCACGGGTCGGGTCAGCAGGGGTCGGGTCAGCACGGCACGGTACGGGTCAGCGCGGCACGGGACGGGTCAGCACGGCACGGTACGGGTCAGCACTGTACGAGTCAGCACGGCACGGTACGGGTCAGCACGGCACGGTACAGGTCAGCACGGCACGGTACGGGTCGGCACGGTACGGGTCAGCACGGCACAATACAGGTCAGCGCTGTACGAGTCAGCACGGCACGGCACGGGTCAGCACGGCACAATACAGGTCAGCGCTGTACGGGTCAGCACGGCACGGTACGGGTCAGCACGGCACGGTACGGGTCAGCACGGCACGGGACGGGTCAGCACGGCACGGGTCGGGTCAGCACGGCACAATACAGGTCAGCACTGTACGGGTCAGCACGGCACGGTACGGGTCAGCACGGCACGGTACGGGTCAGCGCGGCACGGTACAGGTCAGCACGGCACGGTACGGGTCGGCACGGTACAGGTCAGCACGGCACGGTACGGGTCAGCACGGCACGGTACGGGTCAGCACAGCACGGGTCAGCACGGCACGGTATGGGTCAGTACGGCACGGGTCGTGTCAGCACGGCACGGTACGGGTCAGCGCTGTACGAGTCAGCACGGCACGGTACGGGTCAGCACGGCACAATACAGGTCAGCGCTGTACGAGTCAGCACGGCACGGCACGGGTCAGCACGGCACAATACAGGTCAGCGCTGTACGAGTCAGCACGGCACGGTACGGGTCAGCACGGCACGGGTCGGGTCAGCACGGCACAATACAGGTCAGCACTGTACGGGTCAGCACGGCACGGTACGGGTCAGCACGGCACAATACAGGTCAGCGCTGTACGAGTCAGCACGGCACGGCACGGGTCAGCACGGCACAATACAGGTCAGCGCTGTACGAGTCGGCACGGCACGGTACGGGTCAGCACGGCACGGGTCAGCACGGCACAATACAGGTCAGCGCTGTACGGGTCAGCACGGCACGGTACGGGTCAGCACGGCACGGGTCGGGTCAGCAGGGGTCGGGTCAGCACGGCACGGTACGGGTCAGCGCTGTACGAGTCAGCACGGCACGGTACGGGTCAGCACGGCACGGGTCAGCACGGCACGGGTCGGGTCAGCACGGCACGGTACAGGTCAGCGCTGTACGAGTCAGCACGGCACGGCACGGGTCAGCACGGCACAATACAGGTCAGCGCTGTACGAGTCAGCACGGCACGGTACGGGTCAGCGCTGTACGAGTCAGCACGGCACGGTACGGGTCAGCACGGCACGGGACGGGTCAGCACGGCACAATACAGGTCAGCGCTGTACGAGTCAGCACGGCACGGCACGGGTCAGCACGGCACAATACAGGTCAGCGCTGTACGAGTCAGCACGGCACGGTACGGGTCAGCACGGCACGGGTCGGGTCAGCAGGGGTCGGGTCAGCACGGCACGGTACGGGTCAGCGCTGTACGAGTCAGCACGGCACGGTACGGGTCAGCGCTGTACGAGTCAGCACGGCACGGCACGGGTCAGCACGGCACGATACAGGTCAGCGCTGTACGAGTCGGCACGGCACGGTACGGGTCAGCACGGCACGGGTCAGCACGGCACAATACAGGTCAGCGCTGTACGGGTCAGCACGGCACGGCACGGGTCAGCACGGCACGGGTCGAATCAGCACGGCACAGTACGGGTCAGCACGGCACGGGTCGGGTCAGCGCGGTACGGATCGGGTCAGCGCGGTACGGGTCGGGTCAGCGCGGTACGGATCGGGTCAGCGCGGTACGGATCGGGTCAGCGCGGTACGGATCGGGTCAGCGCGGTACGGGTCGGGTCAGCGCGGCACGGGTCGGGTCAGCGTGGCACGGGTCAGCACGGTACGGGTCAGCACGGCACGATACGGGTCAGCACGGTACGGGTCAGCACGGCACGATCAGCACGGCACGGGTCGAATCAGCACGGCACAGTACGGGTCAGCGCTGTACGAGTCAGCACGGCACGGTACGGGTCAGCACGGCACAATACAGGTCAGCGCTGTACGAGTCAGCACGGCACGGGTCGGGTCAGCGCGGCACGGGTCGGGTCAGCACGGCACGGGTCGGGTCAGCGCGGCACGGGTCGGGTCAGCGTGGCACGGGTCAGCACGGCACGGGTCGGGTCAGGTCAGCGAGGCACGGGTCAGCACGGCACGGGACGGGTCAGCACGGCACGGGACGGGTCAGCACGGCACGGGACGGGTCAGCACGGCACGGGTCGGGTCAGCGCGGCACGGGTCGGGTCAGCGTGGCACGGGTCAGCACGGTACGGGTCAGCACGGCACGATACGGGTCAGCACGGCACGGGTCGGGTCAGCGTGGCACGGGTCAGCACGGCACGGGTCGGGTCAGGTCAGCGAGGCACGGGTCAGCACGGCACGGGTCGGGTCAGGTCAGCGAGGCACGGGTCAACACGGGTCGGGTCAGCACAGCACAATACGGGTCGGCACAATACGGGTCAGCACGATACGGGTCAGCACGGCACGGGTCGGGTCAGCACGGCACAGTACGGGTCAGCACGGCACGATACGGGTCAGCACGATACGGGTCAGCACGGCACGGGTCAGCACGGCACGGTACGGGTCAGCACGGTACGGGTCAGCACGGCACGATACGGGTCAGCACGGCACGGGTCGGGTCAGCACGGCACGGGTCAGCACGGCACAATACAGGTCAGCGCTGTACGAGTCAGCACGGCACGGTACGGGTCAGCGCTGTACGAGTCAGCACGGCACGGTACAGGTCAGCGCTGTACGAGTCAGCACGGCACGGTACGGGTCAGCACGGCACGGGTCAGCACGGCACAATACAGGTCAGCGCGGTACGGGTCAGCACGGCACGGTACGGGTCAGCACGGCACGGTCGGGTCAGCACGGCACGGTACGGGTCAGCGCGGCACGGTACAGGTCAGCACGGCACGGTACGGGTCAGCACGGTACGGGTCAGCACGGCACGGTACGGGTCAGCACGGCACGGTACGGGTCAGCACGGTACGGGTCAGCACGGCACGATACGGGTCAGCACGGCACGGGTCAGCACGGCACGGCACGGGTCAGCACGGCACAATACAGGTCAGCGCTGTACGAGTCGGCACGGCACGGTACGGGTCAGCACGGCACGGGTCAGCACGGCACAATACAGGTCAGCGCTGTACGAGTCAGCACGGCACGGTACGGGTCGGCACGGTACAGGTCAGCACGGCACGGTACGGGTCAGCACGGCACGGTACGGGTCAGCACGGCACGGGTCAGCACGGCACGGTACGGGTCAGCACGGCACGGGTCAGCACGGCACAATACAGGTCAGCGCTGTACGGGTCAGCACGGCACGGTACGGGTCAGCACGGCACGGTACGGGTCAGCACGGCACGGGTCGGGTCAGCGTGGCACGGGTCAGCACGGCACGGTACGGGTCAGCACGGTACGGGTCAGCACGGCACGGTACGGGTCAGCACAGCACGGGTCGGGTCAGGTCAGCGCGGTACGGGTCAGCACGGCACGATACGGGTCAGCGCGGCACGGGTCGGGTCAGCGTGGCACGGGTCAGCACGGTACGGGTCAGCACGGCACGATACGGGTCAGCACGGTACAGGACAAGACGGTTGTGTTTCCATTACCATCTCAGGAACGTGGACGCGCGTGAGGGCGTGGTCTGCGCTCAGCTTAGCAAGTGGTGCAACAGGTCCGTGATGTCATTCGTAATCGACACAAGAGTAGTAAACAAACATGGACGTGTGAATTGAGAGCAGAAAACAATAATGGAGGATGTCGAGTTATTTCTATACTTCGTACTCAGACTGTGACTCTTTCTGAAGAAAAAACCTGCACGACATGCAGACATCATATTTGAGGTCAATCAGGCGCCGTTCTGTGACATCACCACGATGAATGTGACTGACATCACTTTACTGGACCAATCAGTCCACGGTGGGTGAGTTGGGTCGCTTCGGACCGAGGCAGAGGTGGTCAGCCCTGAAAAGGGTAATGGAAACACGCCAGAACGGGTCTGAACCTACCTGGAGGCGTTACTGATTGTTTTGGGCATTCAGAAAAAGAAATGTCAGGTGAAGAAAAGGCGAGTGTTGTCATCAGTCCTGTCCTCCCGACAGCGTGGACCACCAGTCTTAATCACACTCACCTTTTATCAGGTCAGACATGTTGTTCTGCTCCACGTTCTTCTTTGCGTAGTCGAAGCAGATGTCGTCCACCTCTGTGGCGAGGAAGTACCAGCCGTTCATGGTGGCGCCCAGTAAAGGATAAATACAAGATGCTCCAGTTCCTGAAGAAACAGGAAACAAGAACAAAGCTCAGGTACCTGACAGTGATTTATGGATCACAGCAAAGACAAACTGATGCTGTTAGTGAACGATACAGAAATGTCTAATGATGTTTAACATAAAAGCAGGTATGATGGGTTAAGATCCTAAATGTCTGATGCTAAAGAGCCAATAAACGTCAGTCCCAGCAGTGAGAATTAAATCATTCAGATGTAACAAGCTGCATTATTCACTCCAGGCTGTTTCTAAAGGGGGTGACGGTGGTGATCCATCAGACAGAAGACAGCTCCACTCTTCTTCTATAAGAGCTTCCAATCAGGGTCATTTCATGTTAAATCATCCAGGGGGCTGCAGGTGACCCCCTCATCTACCCATATAATGAAAAGATTAGATCAGTATCTCAAACAGTTTCTGATTTAAAGTTTCACTTTGAAACTTGTGCAATTTTTAGCAAATTCATTTTCAGGCAACTTTGAATTATTTGACATGGATCCAACACTATAATATGCTGATTTAAATTCAGTGTAATGCAAAAGGATGATCTATTTTAACTATATTGACCTTTGGTGCTTATTAACTATGAAAGCTACAAACTCTATACGCTGCATCAGGCTTTAATGGGACAGGAAGTACATAACCAAAGGAAAACAATGAAACCAGAATCCAACATGAAGCTTAATCTACATCTTTCGTGACTCTAAAAACTTTCATACCAATGTCGATGCCCCTGCGCAGCTCCTTCTGGCCATCGATGAGGTCCTCCACCCAGTGGATGTAGTTGAGGCGCAGGGGGACGGTGGGTATGAGGCGCTCCAGAGGGATATCGATGGTCAAACCAAAGTCCTCCTTCAGCAGGGTGCAGGTCAGCGCTCGCACCGCCTCCGGCTCTTTGAAGTTTACGCTAAAAGAAGAGCATATTTAGCTAAAAGATTAAAAAAAACATCCCGTCAAGTACAAATTAATCATCTGCAAAGAAATGTAGTTTGACATTTAGGTTGACAGAATCAATTTTCTCATATTCACACCTTGCAGACAGAAGATAAAAATAACTTGTTGTTATTCCAGATGGTTGAATGAAACCTGCATCTCCCCTGGAGGAGGATTGTGATTCTCTTCAGCGTCTTGCTGGTCGGCTTGTTTTACTTCAGAGACCACTTGACAGCAATTTACCAAACTGCTCTTAATGCAGCAATTCATTAACCTGCTGCAGCTCCTTAATCAGAACCTCATTTTACACAGAGGTGCACACATGAGGGACAACGAGGGACGAAAAGCAGCTCGTTAAATTCAAATCCCTTCTTGATGGCAAAAGATTCTGACTCAAACATCCCACTTCTTATTCCCAAACTCTCAGTCCCACCGTTTGGTGCTTTAGCTGTCACACAGAACCAGTGGGCGAGACGGACGTAATTAAAGCATCGCAGAACGCTTTTTCACACCTTGGCAGATGTAATTAGGCCCATCCTGGTGAGTGGGAGTGTCTCACACCACACATGGTCGAGGAAGCGCTTCTACAGCTGGTAAAGATGGAAGTACAAGCAGAAAATATAAATCTGATCTTGGATTAATAATCTGCAATCTGTAAAAGATTCAGCAGTTTTAATCAGATCATCTGAACAAATAAAAGTATATTTATCATTTCCATCATTTTCATGTTGTTTGTCGTCTTTTGGGTCTAAAAATCAGACCGGAGCATCAAGACACATACTGATAAACAAATACCTTCATAAAAAGAGTAAAATCCAGTTTAAACTCATTTATTTATTTACCTCAAATAATCTGGGTGTCAATAATTTTATTTTTATTCATATTAAATCTAATCAGTCAATGTTGGATTCTTGAGTTGGTTTATGGGAAGAAATCCGTCTGTGGAGCCTCATAATAATCCAGGTTTACATTTATTTATTTATTAACAAGCCCTTTATGTTTTATATCTGGTGTTAGTAATGTTAACACTGCAGAGTCACTATATCATCACAGACTGACCAACACTGGATTATATGTGATGTACTAATAATAGGACAGACTTACATCAGGGATGAGCTTCATTAGCACAACATCCTGCCATGATTTCATTTGTTGAAGGATTCACACATCAACATAATCTCTCCAGCCTCACACGCGTGTTCATCTCTCGCTTCTCAGGCATCAGTAGATAAAGATCAATATTCAAACAGTAAGGCAACTCGGGCCGCTGCTCTATTTTTAGCCCTCCGCGTGTGTGTGTGTGAGTGTGCAATGCAGACCGATCGTGCCTATCATCATCAGCAGCAGCACCACTGTGAATCTCCATGGCAACCACGCCTACCGAACAAATGAGGGGAGCACGCAAATCCAGCCACGCTGGAGCAATGGCTGAAGGAACGTGAGCGTGCCCGAGGTTTGCGCCTACGATGCCACGCAGGTTCACCCCTGCGTGCTTACGCCACTGACGGGATGCGGAGGGGGACAAACATGATAGAAAACTTGCAGGCAGGTGGGGAAGCGCGTGTGAACCATGAGGAGAACTGAGGAACAGACATGAGTGAGATGGCAGGAGGAGTTAAACACAAGCTGCTGGGAGTTCATGCTCCACACAATCAGCATGAAAACACACACTAACACACACACACAGCTGTATTAAAACACACTCAGCACTGGGAAACATTCTGTGCTGATAAGCAGAATCTTCTATCATGTCATGGATTTATATATTTATACACAAACTGAGCAAAATAAGAAGAATCAACTAAAAATCACTGAGTTTTAAAGTAAACTGTGAAAATGAGCTTAAATGTAGAAGTAAAGTGAAAAATGAACATTCATGTGAAATTATTGCAGAGTTTACACATTTTAACCATCGGTTCCTGGTATCGGTTACCTAACCGATACCGATACGAGTATATTAGTATCAGTGTGTCCCTAAAAACAACATATTTTCAAGTCATTTAATAACAGTCTTTAATCCAAATCAACCAAAACAACAAGCTGGTAAAGGCTGATGAGCTGGGCGAGTAAATTCTCTGAGGTTTTCAGTTGTACATGTACTTCTATGGAGGTTTAATTAAAATCCTTCTTTTGTTTTATGAGATATTTTGCTAAAAACTACATGAACACACAGAAATAAAACATGTCTTTAGTCTTGGAGTAACTCAAACAAGAACAAAATACCAACCACAACTCGGTGCAGTAAAGTCAACACAAATCAAGTGATTCCAGATGCGACATCCTCACAGCTGATTTAACAAGTCAAATATCAGAAAAATATAAAGAACCTGACCAGGTGAGATTTGATTGAAGCGAAACACACAGAAAACGAACATGAAGAGCCCAGCTGTGCATCACTGGAAGGTTACATTAATCAATTGAAAATCATCAGGGGTTGTAATTATACCTCCATTTTCCCTCCACTGCTGAGAACATGATTAATAAAACATCTTGGAACAAAACTGGTGAGTAAATTGACCATTTTTAAATGACGTGTCAACCAGGCTAATTTATTTTTAATAACCCTTCCTTCTTCCTAATCCCACTCCTCTATCTGCCAGATCTGAGAGCAGAAACACTGAAACAAATCAACATTCTGGCTGTTTTGGGGATTAATCTCTTTCCCATTTCCATTAAAAATCAAATCCACCACGTTTCTGCTGCTGCCTTCTGGTCCGAGCTGCTATCAGTCGTCTCCACCAGCGCTCCCAGAATGAGGGGGGACGTATCTCCTCTGAGGATTGAGTGAGTGTCTCCCCAAGATTACTCTCATCCCTCAACTCACTGCTTAAATACTTAAAAACCCAGAAGATGAGGTTCTTGAAAAATACAAAACCTTGCTAATCCCTCCTCTGAAGGAACGACAGGCTGACGGGGAGAAGGAGCCACATTTCTGCAGACAGTTAACAAGAACTGCAGCCAACTCGCAGAAAGCTGCAAAAATCCTGGACATGCATTCATGCTGCTGGCTAAGATAAAAGAACTCCAACATGTCCTCCGTGTTTCAGGTGCTGATCACATGATGACATTTAGGAATGCACGAGTCAAACGATTCACTGAGTTACTACGATCTATCAATTACAAAAAAAAAAATCCTCAAGGGGAAATAATTTGATGGTTTTAACCATGTGACTCCCTTGTGCTCACCTATTCCTCTGGGACACTTAGTCCTGTTGGACAACATGCTGACACGCCCCTTCTGTGTGATGGCGCTCATCAGAAAGCACCAATCAAACAACAACTCTGGCTCAAAGGAAATATGTTTAACAAGCATTAAAAACTGTTTGACTCACACTGACCTCAGTCTTGTGATAAAAGATGAAACTTATACATTAAACACTCATTACTGAATATACAAAAAATTTAAATACAGACTTAGACAAATAAAAAAAATAACTTAAAAAAGAAAATAAGACTTTTTATTTATCAGTATTTTGGATTTTTACCTCCGCCAAGGAGGTAATGTTTTCATTGGGGTCAGTCTGTCTCTTAGCAGGATAACTCAACAACATATGGATGGATTTCGATGAAAATTTCAGGAAAGGTCAGAAATGACCCAAGGAACAATCATTTAGATTTCGGGGGTGATCCGGATTACTGTCTGGATCCAGGAATTTTTTTAAGGATACGGCCATAGTAATTTTTACAATATGTCCAAGTGATGCCTGGTCGGAGGTCTGCGCTCTCCGAGTGCTTTTCTAGTTAAAGTTTATTTACAATGTTGTAGATAACAGCATGACCACTTCCTTTAAGCCTTCAAAATTAAAGCACCCTTATAGCAGCTGCAGAAATTAATTCTGGTGCCGTTTTGCAGAATGAAGCATCAAATACTTTCACAAAAAAGTTTAAAAAATTAATTTCTGCATGGAGCCAAAGTTGCACATGAAGTGCAAAGAACAGGTTTATTTCAGAAACTTTTTTGTCACATTCAGATAGTGGAAGGAAGCTGATCAAAGCTGTGAGTTTCCAGTAAATATAAAGTTCACAGAGGACCAGATTTGGTGCTACGAAGATGAAGAGACAGACCCAAACAGAAAGAGCTCGTGCACTTACACAGGTCTTCCTGTTAGGCTGATGTGCACGTGCTGCTGAAATTCTGGATATTTGGCGGCAAGGTAGGCGAAGTCCGGAGGTTTGTCTTTGTACCGGTTCCGAGGATGCATGGACTTATTGAGAGACATGTTTACAAACCTGATAAAAAAACAACAACAAGAAGAAAAAAAAACAATCCTGACTGTACAGAATAAACACCAGACATCTCACACAAAATCAAACTGTTTATTTTAACTCGTCTGAAACTCAAAGATCTGCTGCAGCTGACAGCAACGCAGGAAACATTTACCAGATGATGATAAAACTTAGAAAACAGACACATATCTTCACTTTTAACCCGAGTACAAACTACCAAACTGACTCGATCGATGAGCTAAACTTAAGCTAGCTCCAAAAGTTTAATATTATCAGGTTTCTTTGATACCTGGTTAGATTTCTAACACCTTTATCTGCTGCTGGTTGATATTCCGTCTCTGGGGTTAAATTATTCTGCGCAAAAAAACCGTAAACAAACTCCAAAACTCACGTTGTCTAAACGTTTTTCTGCAGCTCTCTTCCTGCCTTCAACGTCACCACTTTACGCCGGTGCGCGTAGACGTCATCACAACGTCACGTAAACGTTTCAAGCAAAAAATTTTTCACAAGGTCTTTGTTTTTTATACTGGTATCATTTGTAAAAAAAATTAATTATTTGTGGATTTTAACCATTTTTCAAACTGTATTTTGTTATATGATTTAACTTTTATCGGATCTTGTTTACTGTGCATGTTTAAAATGTAGAGACAAACTAGATCAATACTACTCATCTTTACAGGTCCTTGCATTTTATAATTAACTAATTATTTTGTTACAGAATAAAATAAAATTAAAATAATTGTTGGGCTGCACAGTGGTGCAGCTGGTAGCACTGTTGTCTTGCCGCTAGAAGGTCCTGGGTTCGAAACCTGTCTGGGAACTTTCTGTATGGAGTTTGCATGGTCACCGTGACCATGTGTGTTTTCTCCAGGGACTGCAGCTTCCTCCCACAGACCAAAGAATATGCTTGAGGTTACTTGGCAACTCTAAATTGTCCCTAGGTGTGATTGTTTGTCTGTCTCTATGTGGCCCTGTGATGGACAGGTGACATGTCCAGGTGTAACTCCGCTTGTCGCCCAATGACAACTGGAGATAGAGACCAGGTCCCCACAACAGGAATAAGCAGGTAAAGATAATGACTGACTAAAGTTAAACTTTAAAAGTGTCTTACAAGGAATAAATTAAATCTCACTTTATTAATCCCCAAAGATAAATTACTCAGTTATAATTTTTATATTAAGTTATAAAACAACTATTACAGTTGTTATTTTGTTTAACTTGTTGTTTGAAGAAAATAGAGATAAAAGTGCATTTTAATTTAAAAATAATACATTCAACATAAAAATGTGTGCTAAGATTTTTAAACTCTCTGCTTTGTTTATTCATTAGTCGTAGTCACACTTCCATAAGTCTCTATATAAAAACAACAAATGTTGTTTGATGGCTTTAACCGTCACAGTGCAGGATAAAATGAATAAATTCATTGTTGAATTTAAACATTCCCTAAAGGCAACAGCTGATTTTTCTTTTCCTCAGATGTGTATCATTAATGTTTCAATGCTTTGATTCTTCATGTCTTCACTGATCACTCTGCCTAAGAATTACAGGATGAGTTTGTTTGTTTTTTTTAAACTTTGGAGGTATTCTGGAGCGAAATGTGTCAGAAAGCTTGTGTCCTCCAATAGGATAATGACCCAAAACACACAGTTAGAAACAGCACTGGACTGTTCTCCAGCAGCCTTCCATGAACTCAGATCTTACTCTCATTGATCATCTGAAGACTGCAGAGTGGAGACGAATCTGGCACATCTGATGCTCTTTAAGGAGTGGATCATATACTTGTCGACAGGTGCAAAGGTCTCATTGTTAGCAGCTGCTGCCTCAGAAAAATAAATAAAGCAGTCCATCTTGTTGTCCCTTTTTGTGTAACTGTATGAAATATTCTGCTGAATCAATCAACAAGAAAAACACTAGAAAATAATTACAAATCCAGATTGTCACTCATGTCAGTCCTTTAATTTCAGCTTTATGATCCAGCATGGACAGTAAAACTATGTAGTTTAAACTTTATACTTCTCTTTTGAGAAGTAAAAACATTGTTGTTTATAGAACTTTGACTAATTTAGCCTTTTATAAATAGTCATAACAGATTCTCATAAATACTAAAATTAATTTCTGGTTTTTAGAGCTGTGGCTTTAATTATTTTAAAACAAACATGTTTTATATCATCAGAATAAATGAGCAGGATGCACAGATGCAGATTTCCTTCTTTTATTATATCCCAAACAATAATGACATCCAGGTATATTGTTAACAGTTTGCTGAGTGAAGAGTGAAACCTTAGTGGCAAAAACATCATGAGCTCTCCTGTTGGAGCAAACTGTACAGTCTGAAGCCCTCGGATGTGGTTCACAGGCAGCTCCCGGTGGGAAACGACCCACAGACCCGCCCGTGGGTCGCCTCACATACCGGACCACAGCAGCACAGGGATTGCTTGGGACCTGCAAGTGGACTTTTTTCAGCACTTGCATACAAACAGCAGCTTTATTTTAAACCAATTCTTACAAAATAAACAGAATACACATCAGCCCGACCTCCTTCTTTATGTCAAACCAAGGAAACCATTTTTGTGATTTTCACGTTGTGGTCTGGCGTGTCATAGCGTGATCCTGAGCCGACTCTTTTTGTCTTTTCTCAAGACGGACCGGATCGTAAGGACACTCGTTTCCATTTTTGGCTTTGTCTCTTGAATGATTGACACACTGGCGTCTTCTTTAGCCATGCCAAATTTAATTACAAATGAAACTGCTTCTCTCTTCACCCAAAGTCTTTGTCTCAGATATTTTGGACAGAGAAAACAGCTTATAGGAAATAAATAAATAAAATAAAAGCTTTGAAAGAGGTCTAACATCAAAGAGATCCCCTGAAAGAGAGGATTTCTCCTGTGGGGCATCCTAGTCTGCCACAATCCCCCTGCATTAACATGAGGAGGCTGTAGAAACCTTCCTCAAATAGCATCAAACACAACAAACCAGCCTCTCACCAAACCAAACAACAGAGCTGTCTGAACTCAACAAACCAGCTGGTAACAGCTGTTTTAAAGGAATCGTTTTGGATACACAACTACTTCCTTTATTCTGACTGAAGAGATTATTATAGATCTCAGCATAAAGGCTAAATTAATCCTGATTCAAACCACAGTCACTTTAATTAAACCAGTTAGTCTGGTATGAAGGAGCTTGTATCTGTTCTGACAGCTCTGCCTCTGGATGCAGGTTTACATGCAGCAGTGCTACATCGACAGGTCACGTAAGGCTCACAGCAGCCACTAGTAAGAGCTCGAGCAGATTACCACATCCAGTACACACACGAAGAGGAAAACTTGCCAAAGAAGCAAAGAGAAGAAGCAGAGGAATTTGTTAGCTGAGAAATGGAATGAAACGGCTGATCTGAAATCAGGTTTATGTTTGTATCAGCGTCATGAAATGTCAACGTTATCTCTGATCGCTAATAAACGACCAAAGCTGTAGAAAATACAGGGATGTGCAAGATTAATAAGCCGTGTTTCTTTGCTTTTTGTCCTACAAGGTAACATGGAATGGTTGTTTCTGCAGGCAGGAAATCTCCCTCAGACAGACCAGATCACCTGGTACATCTGCAGCTGATGTTCCCCAACAAAAACTAGTGCGAATATACAAAACTGCCAGATCTCAGAAATTTACATTTATTCCTTTTTTTTTAAAAGAAGAAAAGTGTTTTTCACACAAAATAATTTTCTCCTGCAAGGACGTAGTCAGAAATAAAAGATCTTTGCACATCCCAGATATCAAACCGAGGGCGGGTGGTGGGGGCTCACTTTGACTATTCATCATGACTCGATCCATCAGCGGCACCGTGAGTTAACTAGCTGCAGCTGACCCGACGTGAGGGATGCAAAGTGTAAAGCAGATAAAGCTCAGACAAAAGATCCACACATGGACACACAGGAATCTGTGTCCAAAGCGAGCCACGCCCACATCTGCAGTGACGCAGGCGGCTCACCGATGGGGGAACTAACCGGCTCGCTACTTCAGGCGTTTTGTCAGAAGCTTCACAAAGCCACTTATTTTTTAAAGAAAACAATGTATCTAAAGCTTAGCAGTGGTTCACGTACCACCATGAGAAAAGTACAAAGCTGAACGAGCCCCCAGGTCCAAGGACGACAGTAAGAAACATCCGTATATACAGCCAATAAAATATTACCTAGTTCCACATGAAGAGAAATGGTATGCACACTTGAGAAGTGATGTTATAAAGATACAGATTAACAAAACCCCACAGACATCTTTTATCTGCTTTTCCTGTCTTTATCTCTCGAACATGTCACCTAGCTAGGCACCAACAAGCTACGACAGTGAAGGAGAGGAACAACAGTGAAAAGAAGAAAAACAAACAAAATCCTAAATAAAAAAATAAACAAAAAATTAATCTTACACATTAAAGACACTGTCATTTCTTTAAATTATCAGTTTTTAGTGCCCTACGTTTTACACCCGGTCAAAAACATCTGCCTTCAGTGGGTCGATGAGGCGGCGTGACAGACGCTCAGCCCCGTGTTAAACCTATGGTACTCCTAGACAAACGTTATGTAAATTTACAGTATACAATTTTGGATTACCATGCAAGAATACTTTTTTGTGTAACATTTATTAATAGCTCAATCTACATCCAGGAATAATTTACACAGAAGGACAAAAGTTATTGGACCAGAGAGCGATGATGATGATGAGTGCAGCTGGAAGAGAGGAAGGTGAGCAGGGTTAGGTGATGGGGAGGGAGGGAGGGGAGGGAGAAGGAGCGGTGTGGGATCCAGGAGAGCGCCTGGGTAAAATCAGGGTGTTGGTCCAATTCTCCAAGGTCCAAATCAGCGACACTCCCATACTTTTAATGTTTGATCTACGCTCCCGGTGACCACAAATGAAGCAGTTTTGTGGAAATCTGAAGGAGAAAAACAAAAAACACAAACATGATCAGAAACAGGAAAATCTAAACCATGTCAGGCTGCCTGTAGACACATTTCCTTTTAAACTTAAGAAACAACTTAAAGACCCACTCTGATCATCTTTTGATCTAATTTAAAACGTCTAAGTGGTCTTTAAATCACGATTCTAGTGTTTTTACCCAACATCACCAAACCTGTGCTGTTTTCTAGGACATAGTTTCTGAATAGCATTCATCTTCAATTTGTTGGCATGGAAGACCCGCCCCTCCCTTTTGCTGAGAGCTCTCTGTTTATGCTAGCGCTACCGCTAGCTGTAAGCTAGCGATGCAGGAGCTTGTGGCCCACCCAGTTGAGTTTCTACATCACAAACACACTTTTTTTTTTAGACACAGTTTTCTGTCTGCTATTGATTCATAACAATTTGAATGCAGAAATACTTAGAAATTTAATTGTGAACTTAATGTAAGATCTGTCCTCTAGCACCAGAAAAATGCAACAAAAATATGTTAAAGCAGAACTAAGTAAGTTTTGCTCTCGCTCTCCCCCTACTGGTCCCCTGTGAAAGCTCACTGTCGTAACGTTCCCCCGCAGACCACCCCCCCCCCCACCCCCCCCAACAACAACGCGCAGAGAACGCTTTTGCAAGAAGAAAGAAAAACAAAACCAAGAAAATGTCTCGACAGGTGAGTATTATTGTCATCTTTGCGCTCCTAAGGGTGGCGTTGCTAACAACGGCAAGGGCTTCATGCTTGTATTTATGTACGTGAGTGTGAGTGCCGTAAAGCAGGTTTGTTCTCGCGAAATTAGTCGGGTCCGATCCACTGAAAGTTGCAAGTGCTGCTTTCAGGACACAGACCCCGGAGGGAGGGGAGGGACCCACGAATCACCCCGCCAAGTCCTTGTTTACCCCCACAGGGACTCTAGAAAACATTTATTGAGGTGAAAAAACTTACTTAGTTCTGCTTTAACAACATGAAAAACATGCTTTTCATCGGAGTGGGCCTTTAAAGCAGCACTAAATAACTTTTCTGCAGCTGTACCTCAGACGGCCGTTGCTGGAATCAGTGCTCTGTTGAAATATGCTACCTGTTGAGATGTGCTACCGATGTGCCGTTCTACAGTCTTGACTTCAATAAACAGATTTAGAGTTTATTTTTGTTTCTGTATTTTTCATAAATACATTTTACCTATTAAATAAATTCTCCCAGGACAGGAACACTTAATATGATTTTATTTTTACTTTCTTTGCATCGTCAGAGAGACAGACAAATGTTTGGACACAACCAGAGGAGAAGGACCCAACAATGGCTGATAAGAACCCAGAGGGATTTTATATAGAATATATCAGGGAAGGATCAATAAAAATATGTTTAAATAATTAACAGGACACACTCAACATAAACAAGAATACTCTGGATTAAAAATGCAGCCATCAACTTTTTGCATAATATCCAAAATATAGTTTTGCATCACTGAGTTGTTAGAAGACATTAGAGAGCCGTGAAAAACACTCAGCAAGAACTTTAAACATTTTGCTAAAATAAAGTTGGATAAAGAACAGGACAATCCCCAAGTGTTGATCAGCTGGGAAGCCATTAATGTGAGAATGAGGATCCTGCTGCTGTCAGTGAGCCTCGTGATGTGAAGAGTCTCCTGGAAGACCTGAAACAACGAGTGAGGAGCAGCTTTACCTACCCAGAGAGGTAACAAAGTGTTCGTGGGCACATAGAGTTTTCATGCAGCGCTTGTTCTTGTAGTCCCAGATCCTTAAGGTCTTGTCATCGGCACAGGTCACAATAAACTTGCCTCCCGGGTGGAAGAGGACTCCACGCACCCAGTTGTCATGTCCAACCTGTCAAAGACAAAGAGACACGACTCAGAAGTTCTGAAGAAAGAAACTTCTCTATCAAAAAAGTTTTTAAAATAGGTGTGAATATACACGCGATAAAAATGTATTTATGATGAGGTGGTTCTTACCAGTGTCATAAGGCACGAGCCAATGCTAACATCCCACATCTTGATAGTTTTATCTCTTGATCCAGACAGCAGGAAAGGACCAGGCTTACCACTTTTCTTGCTCTGAAAAACCCATATAAAATAATGAATTATGGTCTGTTAGTAAACTACTAATGTCAATGTGTTCAGTCAACTTGCACCACATGCTCAATGTCTCGTCTCAACTTTCATGTGATTTTTGCCAGCTATTAAATCCAATGTTGTTTCAGGTGCGTCCACAGTCAACAACATGTTCACACCATTTAAATTTACACCAAAAAGCTTCTGTGCAGGAGAGCACATGTCAGGCTGGGACAAGCGCTGCAAGGAAAAACAAACTATTTTAATCCGTCAAGGCTACAATTGTGCAGACTGGAGGTCACAAGGCAGGAAGGGGTGGGGGTGGGGGTCTGATCTGACTGTAGACCATGTGCTTTTTCACTCTGTATCTTCACACTGCTCATTCCTAAGTCTTGCTTTCACATGGCTGTCAGTCTGAGCAGTGACGTCTGAGATCCACTGACATGGCTGCACGTGTGGCGCAAGAAGACACGCTGTAGATCATCTGATGATCTATGCATCAGGACAGAACCGTACTGTGGACACATTAGGATGTCCACCAGTTCTTTCAGCACATCTTGTGAAAGACTGACAACATGACTGAATAAAGATTGTTGGATAGTTCTGCTTGTTTACAGTCATGAAAACATGTTTCTAACTGAAACATTTTGTCCAGCTGACAGAAAAAGGATCATTTTAACATTTAGTTTACTGTTTCTCATGATGTTCAGTGTGAAGACCAGCTGACGATCAGTTACCAAACCGACGTCATCATACCCAACGTGAGCAGAGTTACAGACCTGCACAGTGAAACCTTAGACACACTGAAACCAGCTCTTTACCTCGGAGCCTGTAGCATCTAAGATGGTGGGATAAGCGCTCTCTGGTGCCCAGGAGATACATTCCACCACATGTTCATGTTCCCGAAGCTCCGCCTTGCATTCTTTGGAGGCCACAACCCAAACGCGAACCGTCTGGTCGTTGGAGCAGCTGGCGAGCAGCGTGCCGTCCTGGTTGGGTCGCACCATGCGGACCCACTCCCTGTGGCCAGTGAAGGTCTTCACGCAGTAGCTGCAGTAACGGGTGAGAAGAGGTTATTGTTGCTATATCGGACTGGATCTAATAAAACACAATGTTCCACTTCAGCAAAACGTTTCAGGGTGTTTGTTCCTACCCAGTTGCCACCTCCCACATTTTTATAGTTTTGTCCCTCGAAGCTGAAACAATGTGATCTCCATTGGGCATGATGGCTACAGATGAAACATTGTGGTCATGTCCTGCAAAAATAAACAAATCTCAGTGAGGCAGATCTTAATAAAAAATATAAAACACGACATTTGAAGCTTGTGATTAAACCAAATGAGATTTTTCCCCTTTCGGATTTCTCCCACGTTAACCAACAGCATAAACGTTCTGTCCCAACTTTTACACGTTGTCAGCACCTATTTGGCGTCTCATAATTAGCCAATTAAATGACTAACGAGACAGTCTATTTGCTGGAGCTTATTTTTCTCCATGGAGAGTAAGATAAGGCTAATTAGCAAGACACTGGGCCACTTTTAAGCTGCTAAACAGATGAAGACAACAGTAAGTATATACCCTAAAAGGCCAGATTAACAGCATGCATGTGTGTTCTGTGCACTTAAAAACATGCTACGAGACTGTAATAATGTGCATCAGCTTCACAGAGAGGCGCTATCTGCTGCTGAAGAGGATAATTAAACTGCTGACCAAATCTGCACTAATCTACACAAAAAAAATGTTTGATTTGTAAATGGAAGAAGAGTCAAACAGGTGAATTAGAGGTGAGATCTGCTCTTATTAAAAGGTAGTAGTCATTCAAGAAGAGTGTCAGTTGCTTCCCATGTTTATTTACATTAAATGTTGACTGCAATTAAATTATACTTAATACAAGATTTGTAATTTTCTCTTCTGCCTGGTCACCAAGTTCATCTACTTATTTTTCATTTACATTGAAATCTGCATCACAGATTAACAGGCGCTGCCAATTTACCAAATCAGTC
The DNA here is from genome assembly GCA_006937955.1 of Pachypanchax playfairii. Lineage (NCBI taxonomy): Eukaryota > Metazoa > Chordata > Actinopteri > Cyprinodontiformes > Aplocheilidae > Pachypanchax > Pachypanchax playfairii. The sequence continues at coordinate 2,032,412 of SSNP01000010.1, read as the reverse complement.
AGGTCAAAAGCCAATATACACAATTCAGGCATCATTTATTTAGCAATTATGGTGTTAAGCAGGTGGATCACACTGGAGGATCCTTTTGCAGAGGCAATTTTATGGTTATACCGCAGCATGATGTGATTATTACAAGAAAAAAAAAACCTTGACATGATCAGCTGCACAGCTATCCTGAAATCCCTCCGGAAGGAAAAAACTGCTCAGTTAAATTCTAATTGAATCCTAATCCTGAAATATATTAAACTGATTCTAAATAACTAAAGAGTAGAACTAAAGCAGCTGTGTGTAAACGGTTGTTTTGACACCTGATCCTGGACCACAAGTTAAATGACCTTCTGACAGCAGTGGTCTGATCTGATGCAGAGACCTGAAGGACACTTTATCTTCTCACCATGCATGGTCCTGATGCACTCGAAGCCTTGGAAGTCCCACAGTTTGATAGTCATGTCTGCAGAGCAAGATGCTAGAAGTTTGCCAGTCTGGTCGAATGAGATGTCCTGCACCGAATCTGTGTGGCCTTTCAGTGTGCGTTCAAAGTCTCCCATCTCGTAGTCCCACACCTGAACACAACAGTTACATTATCCCCCATATGACACAAGCAGCATTTTACACCAATAAACATATTTGTGCTTTTTATTTTAACCTGAATCCATTTTTCCAAACTATTGCTGCAACTCCAGAACCAGAAATGCAGTTAGTTCAGATTAAAACCAGGTTCACTGCTCTAATTTTGGCACTGCCAGTTGGAGTGTAAACAGAATATGGTGTGAACAGCCGGATTCTTCGGCCTGAGAAAGCTACTGCGTCTGTGGCTTTTGAGCAGACAGACGGCTTGTTCCAGAAGAAAAATCCCTCCCTGGTTCCTGTCTCGGGGTGAGGCGATTCAGGCCATTGACGGGAGAAATTCACACTCTCCTCCCCCTTCTGTCTTTCCTCTAAAAGGAAGCTACAGATGGCCACGAGATGCAAAGTGCAGCAGGAGTATAACGATTTTTATGAGCTTTGACAGCCAACATGTTCCATTATTCATCACCAGGATCTAAAACACACAACATCGACTTCAAATCAACATGTTGAGACTGGTAATCATTTCTGACACTCAGGGCTCAGACAAAAACAAATGAAATTAAAAAAATAACCTAATTTCTAATTATTTCAGATTTCATTCTTGCATCAAAAGTCCCAACATATCAGCACTGTTAGTATTCACACTGTTCATACTGAAATTACCTTAATGTCTCCAACAGAACTGCTGATGATTTGCATTCTGTCCACTGCAGTTTACAAATGCAAAGCAATGGAGATTTATTTCCATTTAGTTTAACTGATAGGTGCACACTGACACTGACACTTAAAATGATGGGATGATACATTCAGGAGTTTGCAGAATAAAACTCTTTCCTGTTTTCAAATGAAATCAAGTAGTGCATAGAAACAGGTGAGTTTAGTAAACAGACTAAATATCTTACACCTTCATTAAGGAAACTATAAACATTTTAGTTCTTTGGTTTCTTTAATCGCGCTCAAACCAAACTGAAAGTCTTTTTCAGGATCAGTTCATACAGTCTAATAATAATGATTCGTAAAAACCAGGAAATGATTGGATAAAGTGGGCAGACGTGCATATTATAGTTTTATTTTGAAAGAAAGAAAAGTCCTGGCTGATGGATAAAAGCCCCGCCCTAATGTCTCACCTGCTTCATGTAGACAAACGAGACTTTAAGCTACAAAACATGGCAGCAACTTTAAAAGGGATGTTTAGCTTCCTTTCTGAACAAAGGAAACAATGAAGCAGCTTCATTTACCGGAAAATAACTCAATGAATGAAACTAATAACTTTCTAGAGAAACTTAAACCTCTAGAAAAGAGCCGATTATCACTTCAAGATGTGTTTTATGCATGAAAAAGTCAATAAATACTGTATTTAAGACTTTAAAAGCTGTGTTTTTCTGCCCCGTTCTTTAGGACCTACAGTGTCCTGCATGATTTCAGTGTTTTCATACTCGAACGCACCCGAGTCATTCTGTGAAAGCCGGTTAATCAGCCATCAATTATAAGAAGGTGCTTTGAAGCAGAGAAACATCTAAAACATGCAGGATATGAACCAGGTCTGGAACTGAGAAACACTTTTTAAAAGATCCAGTTTAAGTCATTCTTCACACGAGGGTTTGCGACTGATGCAAGGATATTAAGAACCTCCTGGTTCAAAAAAAAAAAAAGCTTAAAAATTTAAGAGAGCTCTTAAAGAGAAAAGTAGGCCACGGACAGTCAGACCAGACGACAGGAAGGAGATGTAACAAAGAGAAGACCAGAGAAGCAGGACTGGTTTCTTCATCTGAGTCCAGGTCTGACTTCTCCTGAGGGATGATGGCTGATGGAGGACCGTCATGGTGGGATAGTTAATGCTTTAAGTGGGAGGTGAATGAGGCAGGATGCTGAGAGGCGGAGCCAAAAACCAGAAGAGAGGAGAGGGATCCCTGCTGTGTGGGTGTAGCCAAGTAGGAAATGTACAAGTGTCTACTATTGTCTCATGAATAAAAGATTGACAACAAACTGCTCAGCAGAATATTGGAATTGTGCAGTGAAGCAGAGGAGAGATGCTGCAGCAAAGATAACCCAAAGCAGACAATGCAGTTTATTTAAGGAAACCAGAGCTGAGCGCGAGACACAATGAATTTGTGTGATCCAGGCTGCATCAGAACCAGAGTCACAGCAGAGCAGGAACGATTGGAGGAAGTGAAGTGAAAGAAAAAATAACAAAACCAGGAAGATTCAACAGACTCAAGTTCTGTGTGACTGAAGAGCAACAAATCTGCCATTAAATCTTAGCTTTATTAAACTAATCAGGGGAAGATCAAACTGCAGACTAGATTTAAAGACCGTGTAAAGGGAATTCTGCTATTTTCTTCTAACCACATTATAAACATAATAAATGTTGTTCTAAACATGTGAAAAACCTCCCAACAATTAAAAACTGAATTGTGGAGCTAGCCTTCAAATTGCGTTTCAAGAGTTTTCTGTTTCAGGATTTTATGGGCGGGTCTAAAAGGGCAGCCGCGTGTCGTCACGGTTTTCCCGCTCCTTCATCCGAAGGATGACCGTCTGAAAAAGCTTTGGGTCGATTTTGTGCAGAGGAGCCACACAGTAGACAGTAACTAAACCAGCATGATAGGTAGGAGCTACTTCTGCCACCTGCTGCCTTCATATGCTAAACAAAGCTCAGAATGGCGTAGCAGCACATTCCGCTCCTTCACTGATCAACAAGTCTGAAGCATTGCGGTTGTGTGGAAATATTTCAACTCCTCAAAAAGCAGCGATGCGCAGTTTTACATGTGGGTAGAACCTCAAACTTAACGAACCAGCCGGAACTCAGAAACGGAGGAAATGCAGTGATGTGGGGAAGAGAAGGAGGTGCTGCTAGAGGATGAGACAGACAGGTTTCAGCGCCTGCAGCGGACACGCCCCCAGCGTCTCAGAGCAGAGAAAACTGATCCTTTTTTCATTATTTTGAAACCAAATTTCATATGCTTCGCAGTGTTTTTAATCATTCAAATTTGGCTGGATGACTAATAACTAATATTCCTGTGCAGTGACAAACTCAGAACACACATTTGTTGTTACTTTACATGGGCTTTAAAGTCACTTGGTGCAGATAGATTATAAACTAGAATAGTTCAAATTATGGCAAAAGTTTATACTTGAAAAGCCCAACAAGCAGAAATGCCAGTTACACTGAAAATGTTAGAAATAAAATCATTAACATGCTAAAGTATCACACAGAGTGACAGCTGAGGAGTCTGTTCAAGCTGTAGCTGAATGAGTAAAAGCACCTGTTCAAACAGACCTCACACCTGTTTATTATCTGTTAAGACTGTTCCTTAAAAACTAATGGGCCTGACTATTTTAATTGGAAAACCAGTTATAAGTTCTTAAAATGTTCGTTTATACCTGTCTGTTAACTTTGAAATGCCATACCAAAGCGCATGCGCAGATGTCATAGGTCAGATTGCTTGTTGCAGGAAGTTATTTGTGTGTGGACTAGTGTCAGGAGCACACAGCCCGTTGGTATGTAGCAGTTTGTAAATATGTGCATTAGTGTTTTCCACACTGTGTCTGTGTAAGTTACGTCTAAAGGACATTATACTGAAATAATCCATGTTTCCGAACGGTCTTCATTACTCACGCTGCTTCGGTTTAGCAGGCTAATGTTAGCTTCAATAGAGTGTTCATTAATCAGCTCACTCGGCAGCCATCAGTGATAATAGCGTTGTTAGTATGATTCGGTTCATGTGAGAATGTTGTCATGAAAGTATTTAGCCATGATTCCTTTATGTTTGTGCATTTTGTGACTGGTACATACTGCTGAGAGTGCACGTTGCTAATACGGTTTGGTAGAGCGCATCTCGTTTACACAGTGGCGGCGGTGGCCCGCTTTGCGCGTGCTCCGTGAGCACTAAGAATTCTGGGAAATGTAGTTTTTTGTAGTAAATGTAGTTTAAGCCAGCTCTGTTAGAACTACTGTGTTTGGCATTGTAGTGTTTAATTTTCTTTGCCTGTACAATGTACTAGACTGAAAATATGTTGTATTTATGCTTGTTGTTTATTTGTTTTTCAGGTTTATGACCTGTGGTCCATTAATAAATATAAACAAAGACTAACACGAGTCAAAACAGTGTGGTTCCTGACAAGCCTATTCGGAGGGCTCAGCAATCAAAGATCCGAACAGTCATAAACCAGTGAGAAGATTGAAGTAGTCACAGTGGACAGCCTAACTTCTGATAAGGCTCACAGCCCACCTGCAACCATCTGCACATCTGCAAACCCACTGGCAGATGAAGAAGCTAGTGGAAGCCAAGAAGTGGACAAAGAGTCTATAAGGAAAGACAACTTAAGCCCAGTTGGCAGTACAATCAACACCAGAAAAGATAAGATGGCAGCAACGGAGGAGGAGCTGGAGAAGCTTAAGCAGAAGCGTTCAGCAGCCCAGGCTACATTCACCAGAAGAGCTAACTATCTCACTTCCAGAGTTAATGCACTTAGTGAAGGTGAACTGAAAAATGAGTGGAGAAATTTTAAATGGGAGCATGCCAGAGTCAGAGATGCCGGGTTTGAATATGCGTCAGCTCTGAGAGAAGTGGCCAGTGATGAAGCTGCAAAGAAAGCAGACGGCATCGATGAGAAAACAGTGGTGTGCGACTGTAAGTTTGATGAAGCCGAACAGATCATCCAAAAGACCATCTGGACCAGGTTTGCTGAAGGAGAAATCACCACCCTTGCTAAAGAGGCTGAGGCGGCCATGGAGGAAGCTGAGGCAGCCGACCATCGGCTGATGACTAAAAGGCAGTGTGAACTAACAAACAGAAACCTGGAAAGGGAGATTCATGCACTCGAAAAGGGAGTAAGTGAGTGGTCAGAGCTGATTCCTAGAGCCCATGTAACAGAGTCCAAAGACCTCATTAGAAAGCTGAAGAAACGGCGTGAGAAAGTGTGGGATGAGTGGACGTGGCAAGGCAGTTCTTACAGCTTGGTGGAAGAGTCTGATGATGAAGAGGGGATCCATAAAGACGAAAAGGTAAACCAAACACAGCCAAAAACTGCAGCAGCCGCTGTCAGTACACTGCCCGGACCAGCCGCTGTCAGTACTCCACCTGAAGCAGCCGCTGTCAGTACTCCACCTGTAGCAGCCGCTGTCAGTACTCCACCTGTAGCAGCCACTGTCAGTACTCCACCTGTAGCAGCCACTGTCAGTACTCCGCCCAGACCAGCTGCGGCCTATAATCTGCCCCGACCAGACCAGAGTAACCCTGTCCCGCATCCCATGCCGTATAACTTTAAGCCCCAGATTAGCCTTGAACGAGCACGTTTGCCCACGTTTACAGGTAGCATGAGAGATTACTACCGTTGGAAGGCTGAGTGGGAAGACCTGCAGCTGCTAGGAAACCCCTTTGGTTTGGAAAATGTGAGAAAATTCCACCTCCTAGGAAGCCTAGATGAAAAAGTCAAGAGGGATCTTGTGCTGGCAAGCTGTGGATCTGCAGATGAGGTGTTCAGGCTCCTGGACAATAAATATGGGAACAAACCCAAAATAGTCCTCCTAATCTCAAAAGAACTGCAAGGGTTTCCTCCTGTCAAGGGAAACCACCCCAGGAAGACAATTGAGCTGATTCAGGCCGTGGAGAGAGCTCTACATGATCTGCAGGTCTTAGGTGAAGAGGATGCTGTGAAAAATCGAGTTGTGGTGCAGTCGATAGAGAGTAAACTTCCTGAATCCTTAAAGGAGAAGTGGCTCACACACAAGAATGACCCTGGAAGTGGGTTTTCACAGCGAAACCACTTTGACTGTCTACTGCAGTTCTTAAAAAAGCAGGAGGACATCCTTGAGGAGTTGGACCAGCTACAGACCAGCCCCACTGATTATCCTGAGAGAACTAACGAAAAAAGAAAAGAGAAGAAGGCGTTTACAAAATCCACCTTGGCAAACACACATGCAGGCTCTCAACCAGCTTTGTGCATCGCGTGTGGGGACGGCGAGCACGCAGGCAGGCTGTTCGCCTGCAAAGTGTTCAAAAGGCTTAACCTCGCAGGCAAGAAAGCCCACTTAAAGAAAGCAGGTGCATGTTTCAAATGCTTGCTCCTCCATCGTGACGGCGGCGACTGCACCCAAAGGTATCTTTGCACCAAGGATGACTGTCACAAGGAAGGGTCTTCAGACCACAACTACTTGCTCTGTCCAAAGCCTCAGATCAAGAAGAAGGAAAATAAGAAGCAGTGCAATGCAACAGTTGAACCAAGGGGACTTGGGCTGACTGACAAGCAGGAAGAGCTCCTAGCTAAACTGTCACCAGAGCTGAAGGCAGAGTTCAAAGAAGCCTTCTCTAACAAGATCTCTACAACAGCATGTGCTAGCACTGATTGTAAGCTAAAAGAGCATCCAGTTATTATGATGCTACTGGAGGCTACAACAAATGCAGGCCATCTAGTTGGTACACTGATTGACCTTGCTTCAGATACCAATTACATCTCCAATGAAGCTGCAGAGCGTCTCAAACTGAAAGGCGAGAACATTAAGTTAATCATCCAAGGAGTTGGAGATATGGAGAGGACAGTTATCACCAAAAGATATTCGCTGAGACTACGAGTAAAGACCCCCAAAGGAACAGTGGTGGAACATAAACTCCTCTGCTATGGCTTGGAGAACATTGCTAAGGTAAACAAGTCAGTTACGCCGCAGCAATTGCATAAATTCTTTCCAGACATAGCACTTCAGGACTTGGTCCGCCCTGAAAAGATTGACTTATTGATCAGTCACAGAGAAGGTCGCCTGGTTCCACAACCAATTAAAATGGTTGGAGACCTCGTCCTCTGGGATGGTCCCATGGGGAAAACTGTTGGCGGAACTCATCCCGAGCTTTTTGAAGTAATAGACCTGGAAGTACGGAGGTCTGAAACCCACTTCGCACGGTCTATGAGAACAGCTTCAATAACGTACAGAGAGATCCTAGTGGACCCGACAGAACCCAACAAGACTTTGGTGGCAGGACAAGAAACAATTCTTACAAATACTGCAATCACCAACAAGGAAGTCTTCGAATGGTTCAGGTGGGACAGCATCGGCGCAGCTTGTGATCCTCAGTGTGGTGGCTGCAAATGTGGCAGGTGTCCTCCTGGAGGTAAAGAAATGACCCTTGGGGAGGAACGAGAGATGGAAAAAATTAAGGAATGCCTCACCTATGTGCATGCTGACAAGCATAGCAAATTCCCTCACTGGGACGCGGCCTACCCTTGGAGAAGCGACCCTGCAATGCTACCAAACAACAGGCAAGCAGTGGAAGCAACCTTTCGAAACACAGAAAGACGCCTTGAGAAAGAGCCAGAGTGGAAGGAGGCATACAAAGAGCAGATTCATGAAATGGTCTCAAGAGTGCTGCCATTAAATTAACAAAAGAGGACCTTGACAGTTGGAAGGGGCCAAAGTGGTACATCAGTCACCTTGTTGCACCAAATCCTCATTCAACTACCACCCCGGTGAGGATTGTCTGGAATAGCAGTCAAGAGTATATGGGAGTAAGCTTGAACAACTTACTGCACAAAGGTCCAGACGTCTTAAATCAAATCAGGGGAGTACTTCTTAGATTCAGGTCTGGGTTGTACGCAGCACTTGGCGATGTGAAAAAAATGTATAACTCTGTCTGGTTAAAAGATAGAGAAGTCCATCTTCATCGGTTTCTTTGGAGAGATGATCCAAAGGATGAAATCGATGTCTTTGCCGTTGTCAGGGTCAATATCGGTGATAAACCGGCTGGCTCTATAGCTCAGGTTGCCATGAGAGAAACGGCCAACCTGCCTCAGTTCTCAGCCTTGGTTGAGGAGCGCCGGGTTTTGGTTGATGACAGCTATGTGGACGACATCCTCACATCTCACAATGACCTTGGGATGCTGAAGAAGATCACTGAAGGAGTAGAAAAGATCATGAAGGCTGGAGGCTTCTCCCTCAAGCCATGGGTCTTCTCAGGTCAAAGTGGGAGGTTTGCGACCACGGCTGATGCCAGTACCAGTCCAACAACCTTTGTGTTACCCAACCAAATGCGAAACGAGGAAAGCAAA